>JANAVB010031416.1:6301063-6676672 GCA_029216955.1 Iris pallida | reverse complement strand
ATTGCGGATTCCGAAGAACAAGAGATGCCGAAAAATTATTCGAAGCAATCTCTCATTCACAATAGTCCTTAATCCTCTCTCTCTCTCTCTCTCTCAAAGATTGTAAAGCACTCTTGTTTTGAGATAGGTTTACAACTAGCATGCATCACCCTTTTATAATCCCTTGGTAATCCATATATGGAAGGCCAATATATATGGAAACTTCTAATATGCATCAATCATATATTCAATGGAAATCCAATCATAATTGGCTTGCCATAATTGGAAACCAAATTATATGGAAAGCTACTATATGAAGGGTTCAATCATAAATATATGATCAAAGTAAATATGGAGATCCAATCATATTTCTTTACTATATATGTTCCAAAATAGGATCCATGCACTCCCCGGGCTTCTCCGACACACAGATGGCGCTCGTCGCTCTCCGGGGTATTCTCCACATAGGTTGGGAACCCCACCTACTCCAACAAATCCCCCCCTTCACAACTAGGTGGAGGAACTCGTCATCCCGAAGATCCGCCTGCAGTACTCAAACTTTCCCCTTGGTAGAACCTTCGTGAGCATGTCCGCTCCATTGTCATCAGTATGGACCTTCTCAAGCATCGTGTCCTTCTTCTCAACCACATCCCGTATCCAATGATACATAGTCTCAATGTGCTTGGACCGGCTATGAAATGTCTAATTTTCACAAGGTGGATAGCACTCTGACTGTCGCAAAGTAAAGTATACTGCTCTTGCTTCAGCCCCTTTTCCTGCAACAGCTTTTTCATCCGCAGCAACTCCTTGCAAGCCTCTGTCGCCGCAATGTACTCTGCCTCTGTCGTCGACAAGGCAACACACTTTTGCAACCGCGACTGCCACGATACCGCTCCTCTAGCGAACATCATCACATAGCCCAAAGTCGTGTAACGACCCGCACCCGCTTTTCGGACGCGAGCTCGTGAGCAAGCCAGCTACGCATCAAGCGGACTCCAGTCCGACTCGAATACGTAAACGCTGTCGTGGCTAGGGTAAGCTGCCAAATCATGGCAAATAAATATATATATCTCAATCCACAATAAGAATAATAAACATGAATGAACACTATGGGTTGTGGTCTGCAGCCCACTAGCATAAATGTTCGATAAGACTCTAAGGAAATAACAAGAGTCTAAAACTGAATCAATAATCATGATAAGGTATGAAAGCACGAGCGGATAATAAACACAATAACTATACCTGAATCCCGCAAGCGTATCATCAGGTCCGCCATCCAGAACTACTAGCTAACTCCACGCTATCGCTAAACCTGAAGAGATCATCATGCCCTCAGAGGACATAGCAAGATACATAATATACATGCCGATCTAACGGTTTTATCATGCGAAAGCAAATAAGCAAGAAAAACAGAAACACGACAAATAAAGACGAACACGAACACGAACACGAACATGAACACGAACACGAACACGAATACGAATACACGAACACGAATACGAACACATGAACACTAGAACAACTACGCATAAATGAACTGCTGTAGAAGAACAAGAGGACACGATATCACGATGTCAATGTATTGCCAAATCGAATACTCAAACCCTCGTCCCTAGTGTGGGATCGCAAGTTTGAACAACTACTAGCTCTCGCCCCTAGTGTGGACTCGCAGGCTAGCATCACCTTCGTCCCTAGTGTGGACTCGCAGGTGTGAACCATATACTACTAACCTTCGTCCCTAGTGTGGACTCACAGGTTAGCATCACCCTCGTCCCTAGTGTGGACTCACAGGTGTGAACCATATACTACTAACCCTCGTCCCTAGTGTGGACTCGCAGGTTAGCATCACCCTCGTCCCTAGTGTGGACTCGCAGGTGTGAACCATATACTACTAACCATCGTCCCTAGTGTGGACTCGCAGGTTACCATCACCCTCGCCCCTAGTGTGGGCTCGCAGGTGTGGACCAATAACTACTAACCCTCGTCCCTAATATGGACTCGCAGGTTAGCTTCAAGGATTCAAGACATGAAGGAAAAAGCAGTTCAGTTCATGACTCACGATACAACTCGATCAAGGCTCAAATGAATACCTCCAATAAGATACAAAACTAACTGTGAACACGGTCTATATAGCAATGATACAAGTATATAAACATGATATGAAAGATACATGGCAACAATATGAGAAAAATTGGATAATAAATAAAAGCAGTGCATGTAAATAAAGCTGTGTAGAAAGGCAAGGTATACTTGCCTGGAGGTTGCACGCAGATCCAATAACAGTCTAGTCCACTGCTAAGCCATAAAGTCCAAATTATCACAACTGTCTCCGAAAGCTAAACAGACAATGCCAACATTCTCAGAATAGTCAAATTAGCTAGGATTGCTTGTACTTAAGTCTAATTCTGGTCACAGGGGTAAAATGGTAATTTCGGACAAAAACGATGTCCGTCGTTGGACCCGCTTTGTACCGAAAAGTATGCCAGGGTCAATGGTCTCTAAAGTTGTCAAATTATATGTCTACAGATCCAATTTTCTGATACAAACCCAACCGTATGTCCAAAGTTAGATTTCGGCGGACCGTGCACAAAATCGCCCGTTGAGTCGGACCGTGGGGCCCGCAAAACGACGTTTCGATTCAACTGTCTCAGAATTGGACCAAACTTGGCATACAGGATCAAAAAAATGATACGGTCTTGTTGGGTAAGTTTCGTCTCGATCTGACGAACGTGCACAAAGTAATTGGGAAACTTGCACAGAGGCCGATACGGTGAATTTTGACGGATACGTATCAAATTCGTCACGCACACGCGACCAATTTAAATTCCGTCAAAGCCCACACGACCACGAAGCCGTTACGCACCTTTCGATGCCTTCGGTTCGCGACCACGTCGCCCGGATTGACGGAACGCACGTCGTCTCGGACAAATTTTACTATTTTTTATATTTTTGAAAACATATTTTTGTTGAACTTCATCAACGATTTAATTCATGCTCACACATCGAAAAATAGAAATACAAGTTGCGTTTTGATCTTGGTTATGTTAACTATAATTCTCTTCAATTAGTTTCTGAAAACTATTAAAGCGTAGATCAAAATCCGGCTTCAAGTATGGGGTTTGGACAATCCTATACCCTGTTTTCGAACAGGTATCGGTCGATCTTTGGGTCAAAATAAATCTAGTTTTAACTACATTCTTCTTGAATCTAATTACAGGGACGCAAAGTCGTATAGTTTGGGTACGTACCAGAGGAATCGGTTCGAGAAAAGGATGATTGTGGACGACGCACTCGTCCAGCGAAGTCGGGCTCCCGCTGTGTTACTGTTGTGTTGCTCCCTGTTTACTCTGTGCGTGCGGCGGTTCTCTGGCCGCCGTCCGGCGGCCTCCGACGGCGCTTCGACGTCGAGGTGGTCGCCCCAAGAGTAGTGAAGGAACAGTGGTGGGTGGCGAGGCCTTAGGGTTAGGGTTTTCTTAATATTCCTTCCGATCTCTCCCTCTCTGTTTCATATATACACGCGGGGCTTGGTTCTACTCTACAGCAGTCGGGTTGGGTTCCCTGCTCGGGTTGGCCGAGCTTGGGTTACGTTGGGTTTTATTACTAGCAGTAGCTTAAGGGGGGTCGAGCTCGGCCTATGGGTTTTTGGGCTGCTTCTGCTCTCTTTTCTCTGCATGTATATATCAATTTAGATGGGGCAAATAAGAGTATCGGGCTGGGTTGGGATAGACCTAAAACTTATGTGTGGGTTGCTCGGGTTGGCCGAGCCAGGCTGGTTCTGGGCTGCTCTTCATTCCTATTTTTCTTTGTATATATATATATATATATATATATATATATATATATATATATATATATATATATATATATATAAATATATATATATATATATATATATATATATATATTATATATATATATATATATATATATATATATATATATATATACACCCATACACATATACACTTATATATAATATATATACACACATATATAATTTATTTATATATACATACAAATATACACGTATATCGTATATATTTATGTACACATACACATATAAATATATAAGCCATATTTAGGAAATAATATAAACAAATGATTAACTTATAATTAATAACGACAATAGTAACATTAATAATAATAATAATCACAATAATAAATAAAATACTCGAAACTCTTATTATATATCTAGAATGACCTATACATATATTTATGTATACATATATACATATACACATATATATAAGCACAAGCCATATAAATAATATTTATTACATAAGTAAACTAAATAATATTTAATATTTATAATAACAGTTAATGGACTAGTGACAAGAACAGTAGTTGTACACCCAAAATCTGTATAGTCTAGATCCCAAAATACACAAGTATGCTTAAGGAAAATAGTTATCATATTTCCAAAATAATATTCAATCAATATCAACAAATTGATATTATATAGATATATAACAATTAATTAGAAAAATAATTTATTGACCAATTAAATTAAGATACGAAGTATACACTCAAAATAAATATCAACACGGACGTCTTAGGACTCACTATAAGCCTATACGGGCTTGGGCTCAGTTCGGACTATTCTGGTATAACCGAAATGCCTAAAAGTCAAAATATTAATAAATAACTAATTAAACCATTTATAGGGATTAACTCGTAATTTGGTCTGGTTTTTCTAGTTAGGACACACTTATGGCTTGGCATTCCTCTACCATGGCTAAACACTAGTTAAGGCACGCTACTGCACTACCCGTGTCAGGATTCCTAGTCGTCTGGTACTTCAAAACTCAACTGTGGCTAAAGTCATCTACCGTAATAATTAACTAAATAATTATTTATAAAAATCTAAAAATCACCATTTCAAATCAAATAAATAATAAAAACAAATATTTCAAAAATCTTCGAAAAGGGAGGCTACAAATCTACCCACCTTAAAAATAATTTCGTCCTCGAAATTCAAATTCAAAACTATTCTTTAAAATTCAAAGTCCACTATTCCTTAATCTCCTCAATTTAATTCCTCAAAAAATAGTTCATACCTTCCTTCTAACCATTTTGTAACTACGAAGCCTCGAGGACTTCTACCCACCTTTGGTCACACTACTCCTCAAAACACAGGTCACTAAACTTTATAACCTTCCAACTAGTTGTTAACTTACAACCAACAGCTATCTAGGACATATGGTTCTATAATCCTCATTAGCTATCAAGCAATTAAAAATTAAATAATCAAGCAATATTATACTTTTTAACTTAAGAATTTATGGTAAATCCTAGACAGCACGATTATTCGTCACCCCGAAATAAAAGGGACGAGAATCAACGGCACAGGAAGTAAGGAAGTATAATCGAGAATAAATATTGAATTTTCAAGGACGTAGAGAATTTCTAGGAGAATTTTCAAAGCAGAGTGGATTGAGACTTCTAAGGGTTTAGTCATAGTCGCAGGCTCGTACCAGTACAGTTAGGTAACCGGTACGATATGCTCTGACCTGCATGGGCCACCAAAAAAATTTGTCACGACCCGCACCCGCTTTTCGGATGCGAGCTCGTGAGCAAGCCAGCTACGCATCAAGCGGACTCCAGTCCGACTCGAATATGTAAACGATGTCACAGTTAGGGTAAGCTGCCAAATCATGGCAAACAAATATATATATCTCAATCCACAATAAGAATAATAAACATGAATGAACACTATGGGTTGTGGTCTGTAGCCCACTAGCATAAATGTTCGATAAGACTCTAAAGAAAATAACAAGAGTCTAAAATTGAATCAATAATCATGATAAGGTATGAAAGCACGAGCGGATAATAAACACAATAACTATACCTGAATCCCGCAAGCGTATCATCAGGTCCGTCATCCAGAACTACTAGCTAACTCCATGCTATCGCTAAACCTGAAGAGATTATCAAGTCCTCAGAGGACATAGCAAGATACATAATATACATGCCTATCTAACAGTTTTATCATGCGAAAGCAAAATAAACAAGAAAAACAGAAACACGACAAATAAAGACGAACACGAACACGAATACGAACACACGAACACGAATATGAACACATGAACACTAGAACAACTACGCATAAATGAACTGCTGGAGAAGAACAAGAGGACACGATATCACGATGTCAACGTATAGCCAAATCGAATACTCAAACCCTCGTCCCTAGTGTGGGCTCGCAGGTTTGAACAACTACTAGCCCTCGTCCCTAGTGTGGACTCGCAGGCTAGCATCACCTTCGTCCCTAGTGTGGACTCGCAGGTGTGAACCTTATACTACTAACCCACGTCACTAGTGTGGACTCGCAGGTTAGCATCACCCTCGTCCCTAGTGTGGACTCGCAGGTGTGAATCATATACTACTAACCCTCGTCCCTAGTATGGACTCGCAGGTTAGCATCACCCTCGTCCCTAGTATGGACTCGCAAGTGTGAACCATATACTACTAACCCTCGTCCCTAGTATGGACTCGCAGGTTAGCATCACCCTCGCCCCTAGTGTGGGCTCGCAGGTGTGGACCAATAACTACTAACCCTCGCCCATAATGTGGACTCGTAGGTTAGCTTCAAGGATTCAAGACACGAAGAAAAAAGCAGTTCAGTTCACGACTCACGACACGACTCGATCATGGCTCAAATGAATAGCTCCAATAAGATACAAAACTAACTGTGAACACGGTCTATATAGCAATAATACAAGTATATAAACAGGATATGAAAGATACATGGCAACAATATGAGAAAAACTGGATAGTTAATAAAGACAGTACATGTAAATAAAGCTGTGTAGAAAGGTAAGGTATACTTGCCTGGAGGTTGCACACAGATCCAATAACAATCTAGTCCACTGCTAAGCCATAAACTCCAAATCATCACAACTGTCTCTGAAAGCTGAAACAGACAATGCCAACATTCTCAGAATAGTCAAATTAGCTAGGATTGCCTGTCCTTATGTCCAATTCTGGACATAGGGGCAAAACGATAATTTCGGGCAAAAACGATGTTCGTCGTCGGACCCGCTTCGCACTGAAAAGCGTGTCAGGGTCAATGGTCTCTAAAGTCGTCAAACTACATGTCTACGGATCCGGTTTTCCGATATGAACCCAACCGTATGTCCAAAGTTAGAATTCGGCGGGCCGTGCACAAAATCGCCCGTTGAGTCGGACCATGGGGCCCGCAAAACGGCGTTCCGATTCAACTGTCTCATTGGCATACATGATCAGAAAAATGATACGGTCCTGTTGGCACAAGTTTCGTCTCGATCTGACGAACGTGCACAAAGTAATTGAAAAACTTGCACAGAGGCCGATACGGTGAATTTCGATGGATACGCATCAAATTCGTCGCGCACACGCGACCAATTTGAATTCCGTCAAAGCCCACACGACTACGAAGCCGTTACGCACCTTTCGATGCCTTCGGTTTGCGACCACGTCGCCCGGATTGACGGGACGTACGTCGTCTCGGACAAATTTTTCTATTTTCTATATTTTTGAAAACAGATTTTTGTTGAACTTCATCAATGATTTAATTCATGCTCACACATCGAAAAATAGAAATACAAGTTGAATTTTGATCTTGGTTATGTTAACTATAATTCACTTTAATTAGTTTTTGAAAACTATTAAAGCGTAGATCGAAATCTGGCTTCCAAGTATGGGGTTTGGACGATCCTATACCCTGTTTTCGAATAGGTATCGGTCGATCTTTGGGTCGAAATAAATCTAGTTTTAACTACGTTCTTCTTGAATCTAATTACAGGGACGCGAAGTCGTATAGTTTGGGTACGTACCCGAGGAATCGGTTTGAGAAAAGGATGATTGTGGATGACGCACTCGTCCAGCGAAGTCGAGCTCCCGCTGTGTTGCTGCTGTGTTGCTCCCTGTTTACTCCGTGCGTGCGGTGGTTCTCTGGCCGCCGTCCGGCGGCCTTCGACGGCGCTCCCGCGTCGAGGTGGTCGTCCCAAAAGTAGTGAAGGAACAAGGGTGGGTGGCGAGGCCTTAGGGTAAGGGTTTTCTTAATATTCCTCCCGATCTCTCCCTCTCTGTTTCATATATACGCGCGGGGCTCGGTTCTACTCTACAGCAGTCGAGTTGGGTTCCCTGCTCGGGTTGGCCGAGCTTGGGTTACGTTGGGTTTTATTACTAGTAGTAGCTTAAGGGGGGTCGGGCTCGGCCTATGGGCTTTTGGGCTGCTTCTGCTCTCTTTTCTCTGCATGTATATATCAATTTAGATGGGGCAAATAAGAGTGTCGGGCTGGGCTGGGATAGACCTGAAACTTATGTGTGGGTTGCTCGGGTTGGCCGAGCCAGGCTGGTTCTGGGCTGCTCTTCATTCCTATTTTTCTTTGTATAGATATAATATATATATCTATATATATATATATATATATATATATATATATATATATATATATATATATATATATATATATATATATATATATATATATATATAAAAATATATATATATATATATATATATATATATATATATATATGTATATATTTACATATACCTATACATATAACTATATTTATATATATACACCCATACACATATGCACTTATATATAATATATATACACACATATATAATTTATTTATATATACATACAAATATACACGCATATCGTATATATTTATGTACACATACACATATAAATATATAAGCCATATTTAGGAAATAATATAAACAAATGATTAACTTATAATTAATAACGACAATAGTAACATTAATAATAATAATAATCCCAATAATAAATAAAATACTCCAAACTCTTATTATATATCTAGAATGACCTATACATATATTTATGTATATATATATAAATATACACATATATATAAGCACAAGCCATATAAATAATATTTATTACATAAGTAAACTAAATAATATTTAATATTTATAATAACAGTTAATGGACTAGTGACAAGAACAGTAGTTGTACACCCAAAATCTGTATAGTCTAGATCCCAAAATACACAAGTATGCTTAAGGAAAATAGTTATCATATTTCTAAAATAATATTCAATCAATATCAACAAATCGATATTATATACATATATAACAATTAATTAGAAAAATAATTTATTGACCAATTAAATTAAGATACGAAGTATACACTCAAAATAAATATCAACACGGACGTCTTAGGACTCACTATAAGCCTATACGGGCTTGGGATCGGTTCGGACTATTCTGGTATAACCGAAATGCCTAAAAGTCAAAATATTAATAAATAACTAATTAAACCATTTATAGGAATTAACTCGCAACTTGGTCTGGTTTTCCTAGTTAGGACACACTTATGGCTTGGCATTCCTCTACCATGGCTAAACACTAGTCAAGGCACGCTACTGCACTACCCGTGTTAGGATTCCTAGTCGTCTGGTACTTCAAAACTCAACCATGGCTAAAGTCATCTACCGTAAGAATTAACTAAATAATTATTTATAAAAATCTAAAAATCACCATTTCAAATCAAATAAATAATAAAAAAAATATTTAAAAAATCTCCAGAAAGGGAGGCTACAAGTCGTTCGTCTCGTGTCTACATCTCAAGCCATATCAGTGTCGGTATACCCAACCAGCTTCGGCTCGTCACCAGAAAAAAAAAGTCTCCAATCAATAGTGCCCTAAAGGTATCGTAGAATCCACTTGACCGCAGTCCAATGTACCCTTCCAGGATTTGAAAGGTACCTGCTAACTGTGCCAACTGTATGAGCGATGTCTGACCTCGTACACACCATAGCATACATAAGACTTCCCACAGCTGAGGAATATGGAACCCGCTCCATATCTTCTTTTTCGTCCTCGGTAGATGGATACTGCTTCTTAGTGAACTTAAAGTGGGCCGCAAGGGGGCAACTCACTTTCTTCGACCCGTCCATACCGAAATGCTGAAGTACCCGGTGATTGTACTTCTTTTGGGACAAGTGTAGCAACTTGGACTCTCTCTCTCGGCTGATCTCCATCCCAAGAATTGTCTTTACTGCACCCAAATCCTTCATAGAGAAGGCCGTGCCCAGTTGGCGCTTCAACTCCACTATCCTAGTGGCATTCCGACCCACTAATAGCATGTCATCTACATAGAGCAATAAAATAATAAAATCATCATCGGTAAAATACCTCATAAATACACAGTGATCCGACGTCGTCCGTGCATAGCCATGCTCCCCCATAAACGACTCAAACTTTCTGTACCACTGCCTCGGAGCCTGCTTTAGACCATACAAGCTCTTCCTCAATCGGCAGACCAAATGTGACTTGTCCTTCTCATATAATCCCTCTGGCTGCTCCATGTATAACTCCTCCTCAAGGTCACCGTAGAGGAATGCCGTCTTCACGTCCATCTGCTCGATCTCCAAGTCGAGACTGGCTGCCAATGCTAGCACCACCCGAATAGACGAATGCTTGACGATAGGCAAAAAGATCTCATCATAATCTACGCCTTTCCGCTGAACGTAGCCTTTAACTACCAGCCTCGTTTTGTTTCGAGGGCGAGTAGCATCATCCGTCTGCTTCACTCTAAATATCCATCGATTCTTCAAAGCCTTCTTGTCCTTTGGCAACCGCACCAGCTCATAAGTGGAATTGGCGTATAAGGAACTCATCTCCTCCTGCATAGCCTCCATCCACTCCTGTCTGTGTTCGTCTTCCATAGCCTCTACAAAACTTTCGGGCTCTCCTCCGTCAGTCAATAGCATATACTCACTCGGTGAGTATCTCGTAGATGGTCGACGCTCTCTGTCGCTCCTTCTCAGTAGAGCCACTGGTGCTTGCTGTATACCAACAGCCTTATCCTCTTCAGGAATCGCCTTCCCGGCATGCTCATCCTCCTGAAGGACACCCTGACCACCATCAGCAGGCTGATGATCAAGGTTGGGAGCAACTCCATGTACTGGCTCCCCCATAATTGGATACTCTACGATATCCTTTGGAAACTGCTCGAAGCAAAATGACTCTAACTCAGGCAATTCCTCAGCCTCAGAAGGTGTCTCAGAATCCTGAGTGTTGGTCATGGTCTGATCCTCGACGAATACCACGTCCCTGTTTTTGTAGAGCGTTCTTTCCACCGGGTCGTAGAGTCTATAGCCAAACTCATCCCGACCGTAGCCAACAAAAACGCATCGCCTCGTCTTCGGCTCAAGTTTGGACCTCTCGTCCTTCGGTACATGCACGAAGGCCTTACAGCCAAACACTCGCAGGTGATTGTATGACGACTCTTTGTCGTACCATTCTTTGTCAGGCATATCACCCTACAAAGGAGTACTAGGAGATAAATTAATAACATAAGCAACTGTGAGAAGAGTCTCACCTCAATAACTGTCTGACAAGTTTGCTTCTGACAGCAAACACCGCACCCTCTCCATCAGTGTCATGTTTATGCGCTCTGCTACACCATTGAGCTGAGGTGTCTTGGGCGGAGTCTTCTGGTGTCTTATCTCTTGCTCTCTGTAATAAGCATCAAAGAGAACAATATATTCGCCGTCGTTGTCGGACCGAACACACAATAACTTCTTGCCCGTCTCTCTTTCAACGGAGGCCTGAAACTCTTTGAAAGTAGGCAGCACCTGATCCTTGGTCTTTAAGGCATAGACCCAAACCTTCCTGGAACAGTCATCAATAAAAGTTACAAAGTAAGATGTACCACCAATAGATTTTACCTTTATAGGACCGCAGACATCCGAGTGAATCAACTCGAGCAACGTCGACTTTCTTGAAATTGGGTGACTTTGGAAAGACACCCTATTTTGCTTCCCAGCTAAGCAGTGCGTGTACTTCTCCAACTTTGTAGTCTTGAGTCCTGGATTCACCTTCCATTTTCATAAAGTAGCTTATCCCCTTCTCGCTGATATGGCCGAGCCGTCTGTGCCACAATTCGGTAGACGCATCACTGACTACGTTCACCTTCTGTGTCCCCTGTGCGCTTCCCTCCATATAGTAGAGACCGGACTTCTTGCTTCCTCTGGCAATCACCATCGAACCTCTAGAAAGCTTCCACTGACCATTCTCGAAGAGACTAAAGAATCCCTCGTCATCTAACCTTCCAACCGACACCAGGTTGAAACGGATATCAGGGACATGACGAACATCTTTGAGAACAAGAACTGCACCTGTCTTCATTCTTAAATGCACATCTCCAACCGCAACCGCCTTCGACACATCTCCATTGTCCATCATCAACACTCCACAGTCGCCTGTCGTGTAAGTGGCAAATAGTGCCCTGTTGTGAGATACATGCGCTGAAGCCCCTGAGTCCACCAGCCAAGAATTGTTATCGCAGGCGAGTTTTGTGATAACCTCATCACCTACGACGATCACATCGCCTCCATGTATCGAGGCCGCTACTGTAGTATTCTAATCTTGCTTTCCCTTGTCGTCCGTCTTCTCTCTCTTCCAAGCAAAACAGTTCCGCTTGATGTGGCCCTTTTTGCCACAGTGGTAACACTCCGAGTCCTCATACCGACCCTTGGACTTCTCCCTGCTCTTGTCTCTGCCACCACTTGGACCCCTGCTTTTGTCCCTTTCGCGGCTCTCTGAAACCAATGCCTCTGAGTGGTGGGATATGGATGAAGTGCCTTGAGAACGTCTCCGCATCTCTTCATTCAGCACCCCGCTCTTGGCAAACTCTAGACTGACCACGCCTTCTGGAGCAGAAGCGATCATAGATACTCGTGCGGTCTCCCACGAGTCTGGCAATGTACATAGCAGCCAAAGTCCTTGAACCTCGTCGTCGAACTTGACTTCCATCGAGGATAGCTGGTCCACCACGTCCTGGAACTCACTCAAGTGACCCGTAATGGATGCACCATCTTTGTACCACAAATCCATCATTATCCGGATCAGGAACAGTTTCTTTACCCCGATCTTTTTTGCGTACAGAGATTCCAGCTTCTTCCACAACGTCTTCGCATGCTCAATATTGGCAACGTGGTTGTACACGTTCTCGTCAACGAATTACCGCATGTACCCACACACCTGTATATGTGATGAGAACATAAAATATTATATTTTTATCCCTTAATGTTCACCATTTTATGATCATTTTATGACTAAAGGTACTCATTCTATTTATATTTTGCTCTAGGATGCATTTGGAGACACTATGTGCAAAATAGAGCTAAAATGCAATTCCGGACAGTTTTGACACCTTTCACCAAAATGAGCATAACTTCCTCATCCGAATAGCAATTGAGGTCCTTCAAAATGATTCGGAAATCTAAGACAGAGGGCTACAACTTTCATATTTTGTGATTTTCGAGATTCTGGCTGCATCATGGACGAAATCAGGCATGAAGTCAGATCAAAGATGCTGTGAACAGAATTAGGAGCCAAAATAACCATTTTTGTACTTGCTTTATGACTTAGTCTTTTTTGGTTTGAGAAGTTGTAACCTTTAGAGGATATGTGGGAGATATTGTGGGCTTGAAAAAACTAATTTATGGTGTATAAAAGGGGTAGAAATCATGAGAAGAAAAAACACACAACACAACTCTTCTTCTCTTTCTCCAACTTTTCTTTTGAAGTTTTGAAGAACATGTTCGGCTAAAGTCTTGTTGGTCAAAGTGTACGGAAGCCTCGGAATCAATAAAAACTTGTGAGATCTAATTTATGTTTATTTGTTTGATTTGTAATTTGAGTATCAAATGTTTTCTTATGCATATTTCATGATTATCTTGTTTAATTACTAGGATGCATACTAGTTTATTACTCTTGATATTCTACTGCTAAATTAGATATCGAATCCGGAATTGTTCAATCCCTCTAATTTGTGAAGCAACCAAGATTTAGTAAATTACTGCTTTGTATTATTAAATCTTAGGAAGAAACCATTCAACAAAATTAAATGCAACCGCTTGTGCTTGTGTTATTTTGTTTCATCGATCTCATTAAGTTTAATACGCTACTAAATTAAACCTTTAGCGCTTGTCTGAGGTTGTTTAGTAGTTAAGGTTAATTAGGTCGCTTGTTTCTAATTAATTGTGGCTAAAGGAGATAGGAAATAATTCCAACGATGAATATTCATAATACAAATCAATATATATTTGCATCTATGATCAGTTTCAAGATTCCGATGGTAGACGTAGACTTAGACCAACATTTGTTATTTTGATTTATTTTCATATTCTACTTTCTCTTTTTCATTTTCTTTCATTTTATTCATCCTCCCCTTTTATTATTCACATAGTACAAATCTAAACTAATTACTCTCTGTGGAAACGATCCTTACTCACACTACTACATTTTTAAGAGTAAATGTTTTATTTTTGGGTGCCTACGACAGCACACCAATATGCTTGAAGTTCCAGTCCTCATCGGATTTGTCACTGGGCTTCTCGGATACAAATACTGGAAGATGCAGCTTCTTGACGAACATCAAATCCTTCATCTTGCTCCGCCAATAATGGTAGTTGGTACCGTTCAGGTTCACCATGCGAACCGGCTTCGCGTCCATCTCTGCTTCCTGGTTTGACTGTCAACTCCTGACACTTCTTTGAAGCCAAAGCTCTGGTACCACTCTGTTGGGAACGAAACGCGAAAACCGTTCCCCCAAACCAGAAAGTCCTGTGAGAGAACCGAGCAAAAGCACACAAACCAAAAATGCCAAACACAATCACAGACACAAAGATTTTTGACGTGGAAAAATCTTGCGGAAAAAACCACGGGACGATCGGAGTTCAACCCTGAAGAACCTCCACTAATGGAATAAAGAGAATACACCCTCTACAAGCTCCTCTCGATCCAACATGGATCACCACAACTCACTTGAAAGAAGAAAATTTTCATTGCGGACTCCGAAGAACAAGAGATGCTGAAAAATTATTCGAAACAATCTCTCCTTCACAATAGTCCTTAATCCTCTCTCTCTCTCAAAGATTGTAAAGCACTCTTGTTTTGATATGTGTTTACAACTAGCATGAATCACCCTTTTATAAGCCCTTGGTAATCCATATATGGAAGGCCAATATATATGGAAACTTCCAATATGCACCAATCATATATTCAATGGAAATCCAATTATAATTGGCTTGCCATAATTGGAAACCCAATTATATGGAAAGCTACTATATGAAGGGTCCAATCATAAATATATGAACAAAGTAAATATGGAGATCCAATCATATATTTCCTTACCATATATGTTCCAAAATAGGATCCATGCACTCTCCGAGCTTCTCCGACACACGGATGGCATTCGTCACTCTCCGGGGTATTCTCCACATAGGTTGGGAACCCCATCTACTCCAACAGTATCATCCTCCAAATGATAGGAGCTCGTCTAGGTGTACAGACGCTCTCAAAGGGAGGCCTAGGTACGTGAAAGGAAAACTTTGCAACTTACAATTTGAAGATTAACGTGGCCATTATTCTTTACTCTTTTTTAGTTTTGGTTTTGGTTTAAGATCAACAACCACAAGACCTTGTGCATTATTTATACAAGCAAATACAAGAAATCGGGAAACAGAGCAACTGTGGCAACTAACTTACAATTTGAAGATTAACGTGGCCATTATTCTTTACTCTTCCAAATTATTTGTATATTACTCTTATTACAACGAGCAAATGTTACTGCACCTGTCTCTTCTACATGTAGAGAGAAATCATGTGTTCAGTCAGAAGCTGCAGTAAGGTTCTGCAAGCACATTTTTTTGTCGTGCTAGAGCTGTATCATCCTCCCGCAACTGCTTTTGGTATTCAATTCGTTCCATGAGCCTTCTTTCCAACTCCTTGACATCAATGTTGTGTTTGTATTCCTTCAAGTAGCTATCATATGAATTAGGGCTTGGAAAGATTAGCGTCGGCTGCAGAAAGTTTTCCCCTTCAGCAAAGATACAGGTAATAACTCTAACAGCAACATATAGTTATCAACAGTTTTGTAAATTGTGATCTTAGAATACAAGATGAAAAGCTTGTATTCTACTATTCTTCCAACTGCTGTAGATCTTGCTAATGATACCATAAAGAGTATCAATCCCCGAACGAGAGTATTGCAATATGTTATAGTTCAAAAGTTGTTTGAAATTAGTAGATCTTGTGTAGTGTAGCAAGTTGGAAAGTGTTTATTTGTGCTTCCTAGTCCTCAATCTCCGAGGACATAGACATCCCAAGCTATATATTGAAACTATGTATAACTCTCATCCATTCTACTAGATGCACCAGTGCATTTTAGTCTTATTTGATTAAGATTATTTAAGTCTTAGAATAACATAAACAGAGAAATAAGAACAAAAATGCTCTTTGATCTTGGCATCGTTAACATTTCATTTGACATGTATATTCTTTCTCAAAACCAAATAAACAAACACACTTGATGCCATCATTTCTCACAATAAAATATACCACAGAAAGGATGAAGACCTTAAAATCCCTTCACAATGTAGTTGAGATTTTAAATATTTGGTTTATGATAACTAATCAACAATTGAAGTACATTTTTCTAATTTCATACATTCCCATCTGTAATTATCATCTTGAATGTGGTAAACAGAAACAATTGCTTTCAAAAAACATATTGTGTGAGATTATGAATTATTCTGATAGATAACATGAACGCGTTATTGCAATTGTAATCCATGGGGAAGTTCATACCGAGTTTCTTTTTGCCCTTTTATCAACTTGCTATTGCAATTTTCCTGTGTTTGCTCATACTCTTTCAAGAAAGCTTCAGATACGACGTCGGACTCCCATTTTTCCTGCCATTATAAAGATTGTCAAGATAAAGTTCAAGTAATTTGAGTGTAAAAGCTTTCAAATAAGTCGTGCAGAACCGCGACTGACCCGTAGGACACTCTTCACCAATGGTATAACTAGAGTGAGATAATCCAAACACAAGACATTCTCGACCCTTAACTCCAATCTTTCGCTGGTGGCAACACTGTTCATGATTTGTGTTGTATTTTGAAGGAACTGCAAAACTAGCAAGTTATTAGTGAGACAAAAGCCTAAACACAGAAGGTTTTAAGGAAAAAGCTGAAAATTACGCACACACCTGCAAGCTTAACTCCTTCTTCTCTTTCACTAGCGCCATCCTTATTATGTCGTTTTCCTTAAGTATGTCACAAGCATTTCGAGTGTCGAACTTATACTCGCCGTCCCTATTTCCGGAGGCCTCGATGATATCTTCTGCCGCCTTAAGGACTTGGTTGATAGCTTTCATACAAACCTTACTCTCTTCGTCGGAAAGTTCAGCAAGACTCTCTTTCCATCCTTCCAGAATAGCCTTAAATCTTTGAATGGCATGCTCCTTACGCTCATCCTCACACTTGGCCTCTATTTTTAGCAAGGCATCATGATAACTCCTCCAGTATATGTGTATTCCTTGAAGAACACTCAATTTCTTGTATTCCTTTTCATACTTTTGAAGTATTCGAAAACCTAGTTCTTCTCTTACACCTTTTGATCCGAACGAAGCCATTAGAGCATCTTCAGCACGACAACCACTGTATAACCAAGAAACCACGGCCTCGGCATTGACCTTCCAAGAAGCATTGCCATTGCCGCTATCAGACCGTACAAACCATCCATCGGCATAGATAAGGATACTGGACCTGCTACGATCAAGAACCACCCTCATATTGTTGTCAGGAGAAGCAAGAAACGCATCGTCTTGAGAAGCAAGAAAGGCATTGTCGTCGCCGTCACCAGAAGGGTTTTTTTCTCCGGCCCACAGCTCTATCTTGCCCAACAAGTCTCGGACATACTCCAGTTGTGGAGCCCCCAGGCAGCGAAAGCACAACGTCGAGTTCACATCCACTCCTTTCAACTTCAGCAGCTTCCCCGACGGAAGGCCTTCCACTACTTTCATGGCATAGCCTAAGAAAGTATAGAGGTGGATAGTATGGAGGATCTTCTTCTCTAGAAGACTCTTCAAGGACGTGCCGATAGATTCAAGAAGCTCGGCCCTCTCCGTGTCAGTCGACACGAGCGACACATCCCAATCGGTAGTGGGCGTCCAGCAGCCCTCGGTAAACAAAGCGTCGGTGGCAACGTTAATGGGTTTCCAGCAGCCTTCGTATATCTGCTTGCTCCATTCCTCCGGGAAGTCTTTTCGGAAGCCCAGCAAGAAGTCCGACAGGCCTTCAGGACGGGGTTCCAGATGCTGCAAGAGGATGTGCTTCCCAAGGGATATGGAGTCCTTGAAGTTGAGGGTGCAGTAGCAGCAAGACCACCATTTCCAGGAGGATTCTGACACCGGCGAAGGAGAGTCCTCCGAGAGGACATCAGAAACCACCTTGTATTCTTTGAAGGATTTCCTGATTATTTCAAGATCCACTTGTATATGATCTTGCGAGATCTCCACTGGACTTGTTTCTTTTTGAAGAAAGGAACGGACCATCTTCTTCTTCTTCTTCAGGGAAACCATCTCTGTTTTTTTTGGGGGGGCAGGAGAATTTGAAGTTGGCAGAATGTGATTGAGGCAATTGCTCTGTTTCATCACTGATATAAATATGATAGTATAGTGGTGAAATGGGGAGGTGTGGGCATGCATTTGGATTCAAATATTTATAAAACCATTACAAAAATTACTAGGGGCTGTCCATTTTTTTTACTTACAAGTTTGTCACTCAAAAATTTACTCAAGACTGACAAATTTTTTCTTTAGAACTGTCAAAAGTTTTGGCAGTCCTAAAGATAACATGTTGTTGTTAACTTTAGGACTGCCAAAATTTTTGACAGACCTTCCAATAGA
Organism: Iris pallida; assembly: GCA_029216955.1. NCBI lineage: Eukaryota > Viridiplantae > Streptophyta > Magnoliopsida > Asparagales > Iridaceae > Iris > Iris pallida. The sequence continues at coordinate 6,657,974 of JANAVB010031416.1, read as the reverse complement.
TAGGACTTTCAAAAAATTTGGCATCATGTTATCTTCAGGACTGTCAAAATTTTTGACAGTCCTTCCAATATATAGGGCTGTGACAGTCCTAAAGATAGCAACATTGTACGGGGTTAAGGAGGGGATGAGAGCCGTCGAATGAGGATCAGACGATGGAGAGCAGGTCGGGGAGGGTTAGGGTTTCAAGCTCTTCCTTGGCAGGGTGCCGGTCGAATGAGAAGTGGATTTTCGAGCCCTAAAATGGTTCGGATCTTGGGATACACAAGTGGAGGGAGGTGGAAGAAAGAAATAAAGATGAGGACAACGGTGTAGTGCGCCGTCAGAGGAGAGCGGTGTAGGTGCGGAGGACGGGGGAATGGTGCCGCCCATGCACGGAGAGAACTCCAAAGTTTCATAATATTGGACTAACCCCAATACTAGGAAAGCACTGAGTAACTTTTGTTGTGCTCCAATAAATACTCTTGAATTCTAGCCTGGATAGAAGAGTCCATTATTGTTCACCCACCTAAAGTAGTGTGGATGTTCACTCTTTCACTTAAAGGTTGTCATGTGTGGTCAAAACTATGATGTTCACCAAACCACTCTCAAATGGTTTTAGTTTGGATAATGATTTTACGTTGTATGAAAACCACACGTGGCAATGTTTGAGTGGAAAGGCAAACATCCTCACTATTTTTGGTGTATTATGGACTCAATAAAAATGGGGAAGTATGGTGGTCTTAATGCATAGTAGCCCACGAAATGAACGATCATTAATGACTAGCGACATACAAGAAAATAACCTATATATAGTATAGATTCTTTACTATATTTATTTCTAGTTTTAATAGAACCTAGTAAATATTTGTAGCATGCATAAATAATAGATATTATGGTGATCTTATATAAACAAGATGTTTGTAATTATGTGTTGATGTCTAGTGTATATATAATCATATTCATTATTTGTGCCTAAATCTTCTAAAAATTGTTGTATACATATCCATATTTATGAAACATAGGTTGGTACTTAGAGGCAATACTGGATAATAATGGGAACAATATTTTTTTTTCTCTCTTCGGTTTGTGTTCTAGAGATGAATGCGTTTGTTGTGCGATTCATGAAATCTCACATACAAATAACTATACGTCGACGAGAATAACAAAACACAAATACCTAAACAATAGTAACCAAAAACACAACATGCGAACACACAATATAACTTGCTTCGACCTAGATCGGCTTACGTCCTTGGGGTAGGGGAGAATAACTCAATTGAATCAAATAAAAAAATCTTACAAGGAATGCACAATATCGTAACGTGAAACCCTTAACAAGATCTCTAACGAGGTCTCATTCTCTAGATTTTCTTAATTGCTTCATTAGCAAACCCTAAGAGAAGCTCTTTCTTACTCAAGAATTCTCAAGTAATCCTTAGCCTACAAGAACACCCAAACGAGGGCATGAGGGGCCATATTTATGGCTCGCTTAACCTTTCCAAAGCCATAAGAAATTTTGACCATCGAAAGAAGAAGCCTCGATCCCAGAGGACCGAAAGGTCTTTAATGGGCGTGATATCATACAAGCCTAAATTGTGATTACACAAGGCGTGTTCGTGCACATTTGTAAATTAGCTCTTTTTAGAATTGGCAGGTGCTGAACATTTTTTTTAATACACATGATATAAAAGAAATAGCTTTTTATTGATCATTTTGAAGAGGAAACATAGGATCTCAAACAGTTGAGTGGAGAAGTATCAACATGGCTTGTACCTTTGAAATAACAAAATGAGATACATCGTTCCATATATTATATCCCTTTTATTCACAATAAAGTAAAAACACCTTCAACAGAATTCTTCAAAACTGAATTGGAAGCTTCAAAATGTCGAAAGAGCTTCTAAGAAGTTGGACAAGATTTTATGGCAACTGCACATCCACTTGATTTTTGACATCTGTAGGGACGTGGGTCAGTATATTAAGGAATGCACTGGTGAGCGGTATCAACCTGACTCATCCAAAATTAACACATCAATCTTATAAAAATATACAATTATTTTAAGTAATCTTTCTACAGTTGTCCTTAGGATCTTATTAACAATTCATAAAATAATATGGAAACATAAACATATCACTTATAAAGTAATTCTTACCAATGGCTGATAGTCCTTCCCTGCAAACAAGAATTAGAATAATCTATAATTTATAGTTTCTGTCTCTGCATCAAACTGTTAGGACTATAAAACAATTTTCATTAGCATACGACATAACTACGTGGTGGTCCATGGATGACTCCCTATATTTAGAAGTTGGGACGCTCAAGGCAATCTCTCTAATAGACGTAACACTCCCCCGATCGTGAGAACATCCAATCCTCTGAGTGTTCTAACTCTCCTAGACCAACATGATTCCGGTGCCCCAAAAATTGTTCGAGAGAGAAAACCTTCTGCACAAGTTGTGTAACCACCACTTTTCTAAAATAAGGATAATTTTAAACTTTAGTAAAAATTTATCATTTAATATTAATAATAATAATTTATGGTGAATTTTAATTAATTTAAAACTATTTAAATTAGTGCATTGTGAATTTGATGTTTTGCTAGTGTAACCTTAGAACTGTTTAGCCTAGAGACTAACCATGACCTTGGAGGCCTAACCCATGTGATTAGATTACCTAATTACTACTTTTTAGGCTAAGGGTATTTTGGTCATTTTGTAACTTTTGAATTATTTAGGATTTAGATTAATTGGTGAATTTTAGATTATTTTAATAATATTTAAATTGATGTATTGTGATTTTGGTCATTTTTTATATTTTAATATTTTGAAAAATTTTATATTTTAATATTGATTTTATGAGATTTGTTAAGTCTGGTTCAATTTTCATCTCGCTCCGACTTGTGTTAGTGACCCGGGTAGCTTAGACTCTAGACGGGACCCCAAGATTAGTTAGTCATGGCCCACAAACCCCACTAATTAAGTTAGTAAGTTTAGACTAATCCCACTTGTTAGATTTGTTAAGTTAGAGGCTTAAACTTAACCCTTCTGATCCCAAACATGAACCTAACTTAAAATTAACCAAGGGAGATTAGTAGGGGCCTTATTGGGCTTTTTCCCAAGGCCCAAATAGGACAATGATGGTTGCCACTATAGGTAGGTTAGCCTCCCTTCCTTTTATTACATCCCATCTTGCCTCTTTTCCTTCACAAAGTGTTCTTCCCCAAATTAGAGAGCTTTCCTCTTTGATTTGATCTCCAAATCCTTACATTCCTTTATCAAAACTTCCATCCAACCTTCTTATACTACAAGGGAGGGTGCTAGCAAAGATTTGGAGCAAAGTGCAAGGAAGATTGTCCATTTTGGAAGGATCTTCGTATCGGAGCCTTGTCCTTGAGAGTATCGTTGGGATTCCACTCCCAGTAGGTAAAACCAACCCTCTAAATTACTTTTCTATGCATATTAGTTAGTTTTGAATCTATAGGATCCACCCCCATGCATGTACCCCTTTAGATTCAAGTTTGAGGCCATTTGGAGCTCTTTAAATCAAGTTAGAATTGTGTCTTGTCACTACTAAAATTTGTCAAATCAGCGACGCCTCAGGACGTCGCTAAATAGGGAAAATATGTCGCTAATTGAAATTAGCGACGTCTTTAGCGACGTTTGGACGTTGTCGCGATTAACCTAGTCGCTAAACAACACGACGTCGCAATACGTCGCTATTGCGACGACACTTAGCGACGCATACACGTCGCTAATTCAGCGACTACCAGCGACGTAAAACGACAGCAGTTACCGACGTAACCTAGCGACGTTGAGCGACTTGACATGCATCGATGCTGACCTAGCTTGAGAGCCGAAAGGCGACGTTCTGCGACTTTTGTTACGTCGCTATAGTACCGACATATAGCGACGTTTAGCGACGTGGTACGTAGCGACGTTTAGTGACGATCAGCGACGGTATTCATCACAGTTAGCGACGTTTTGATACTTACTTAACGACGTAATCTTTCGTCACTGGACGTCGCTGAACGTCACTGATGTTGAAAAAAAATAAAAAAAATACAGCATTTGCAGCATCCCCTACAGCATTTGCAGCATCCCCTACAGCATTTGTTACAACAGCGACGGTGTGTATCACGAACACAGTATCAAACAACACAGATACACACAATCACGAACACGTTTGAAACACAATTTCATCAATCAACACAGATATATGAAAAATTGTAACAACATTGTCAAACATAATGCTCCACATAAGAATAATGTATGTATAACCACATAAAAGACCCAATAATGGGCCATCACACAATAATATATATATATATATATATATATATATATATATATATATATATATATATATATATATATATATATGTCGACTACGGCTGATCAGGAGGAGCATCACTGCTCCTGGAAAGAAGGTAAGCATACTGCTCCGGTGTAAGAACCACCGACGACGATGAAGGAGGAGGCAATGCAACCGCTGGAGAAGGAGGCAGTGTAACCGCTGGAGAAGGAGACAGTGTAACCGCTGGAGATGGGTGTGTCCGCGTATCCTCTAGGGCTAGCAGTCTGGCGCTGCATTGCTCCATACAAGCCGCTATCCTAGTAACGGTGTCGTGAATGGACTTCTGCGTCTCCTGTACGTGCCGTACGGTGCGCTCGAGCTCGTCAAAGCGTGCGGTGACCGACGCAGCGTCCCCTTGCGCCTGAGACCCTGGCTGCTCAGAAATCCTCCTCAGCATATCGTCGCGCAGCTCAGCAATCTGGCGGACAATGGTACCCTCGACTCGGGATGACTCGGCCTGTGAATGCACACTGGTAGAGCGAGCCCTGGATGCCTGCATCGCAACAAATGTGTCGTAGGATCCCGTACCGTAGTACGTACCCCTCTGAAGACCACCAACAGCGGTCTTCCAGAGATCGTCCTCCGACTGAGGCAAAAAGGGCTGCGATATACCAACCCCTCCCTCTGCCGGTACACTAGCACTCGCACGCTCATCACGTAGCCTAACAAACTCTTCCTAGAAATCATTGTGCATCTCTATAAATCAGTACTTACCTAAATTAGCCTAATAAACGTCTAAAGTATTTAATTATTATTAACTATATGGTTATCTATATATTTTTCAAGTTGTGTTAAAAATTAACGAAATCTAAATTAGTACTTACATAGCTCTGAGTAGCCCGGTCGTCGATGAGCTTCCCGTCCTTCCGATGGGTGGCCAGGAAGACGGTCACCATGTTTGCGTCCTCACCCCTCTTTACCTGTGTATTTGTTATATTTTATTCTTTAGTAAAATAAAAAATTATATACTCCTACTATCAATAAAATCTTATATTTTGTAATAAATTATATACCAGACGACCGAAATGCTCCGTCATAGGAATCGATCCACCACACCACTTTCTGGCCCTCGTCCTAGCCGCCTTCGCCTTCTCCGACCGCTCTCTGTACCGGGGCTCCTCAAATCGAGCCCTCATCATGGTCCACTGGTCAGGTGTGATCCAACCTGCAATCGGCTTTCCGGAGCGCTGACCAGCTTCCTTATCGTCAATTGCATCACGGATCAACTTGGCGGCGGCGGCAGAAAACTGCCTCTCAATCTGCTCGGCCCGGTGTGGTGGATAAAAATAAGTCCTCTACAAGAATTACAAATTAAAATAATAAGTTCTAAAAATGCTTAAAATTGTATTAATCATACTAAATTAACTATCTTTAGTTACCTTGAAGTGGGCAAACCAGAATGCCTTCCTCTCTTCCGAGGCATCCGAGTAGTTGATCCACGGACCCCCATAGTTGGACCTTAGAAAGGAGCCCAACGCTCTCTGTACCGACGATGGACGATATCTGTATACAACGATAACCGACGTATTAATGAATATATATAGATATACAGACATGCATAATATATATATATATATATATATATATATATATATATATATATATATATATATATATTCATTTAACTTACTTCGTAGGACCGTCGGCCCAAATCTCCATCCTCGTCTCGTCCTGAGGTGCGCATGGAGGGTCGCTCTGGTATGGATCCGCCCGGACGGGAGTAGGGACTACCTCCTCCACCTGCTCCCCACCCGCCATGCTGCTGTCAGCGGTAGGAAGGCTAGGGGAAGTAGTATGATCAGCAAGCCTGGAACTGTTCGTCGCAGGTGTACTGCCACCCGGACCTGCGACCGTACGGTACAAAGGAGTGCTCGGGTCAGACGATGGTCCGGAGCCATCCTCTGGTAACGGAGCTCTCTGCCCACCTAAGGACACGGCTCGTCCTGACCTATCTCCGTGTCGTCCTGAGGTGCCTCCGCGTCGTCCTACCATGCTGAGTCGACATCAACTGTATTTGGTACAAGAGGCAGCTCGTCCTCCTGATAAGCTACTTCGTCGATGTCGTAGATATTTCTGGCTTTAGTCTTGCATACTGCCCACCAGTCGTACCTCGTTGTTCCCCGTCTAGGATATGTTGTAAAATATACTAGTTGAGCTTGACTTGCTAGGATAAATGGTTCGTATCCTTGGTATCGACGACGGTAGTTAATATTCACAAGACCATGCTTGTCAATTTTCCATCCTTGATCTTGTATGGGATCGAACCAATCAACTTTGAACAACACGATCTTGGCAGGCTCTATGCCATAGTTGTACATCAATTCTACGATATGATAGTAATTCATATCCACAATCTTGGCAGGCTCTATGACGATTGTACATCCACAAACGGTTCCGCAGATAGTAATTCATATCCATTTTAAGATAATTACTGTAGAAAGTGAAGACTAACATGAACTGACACACGAAAGTGACGATTGTACGACCACAAGTTTTATGTTCTTCAACGATATATTTTACATGCTTAATTGCCAAGTGTAGGGACGAATGGCTCAGAACACAACCCAAAATTTATTCTAGCATATATTAGTGTGAATCATCTATGTTCTGTACATATGGTGTAGTATATGTTCTTGTCGAATATAGTATCTGAAGGATGTAACAGAATCAATAAGATGAACCCACAAAATATAATACTAAGACATTATCTACTACTAATAGATGTAGTGATAGGTTGTCATATCATCATTGCCGAGGGATGGGGGTCGGAGGACAGTCAACTTTATCTACGGCTACATAGTTTCTGCCTCGCCAGTCGAATGGCTGCAGGGACTATGTCTTGATCACGATGTCGTACCGTAGATTAATGCAAATTCCTTATAGCAAATGTCGTACATAGATTTCTGTCTCGCCAGTCGAATGGCTGCAGGAACAGTGTCTGGCTGGTATATGTAATTCAAAATCAGATTAATGGGACAGTTAATTCCTCTCCCCATATATATACTAACTGATATAAAACCATAGAGTTGGGGCCCTACCTCTCCAGCTATAACTTAATTCATTGCGAAGTAGGGGGAACTTGAACTAACCAAGTAGGGGACTGACAAGGTTGAACATAGATAAAACTAAACTGGAACAGGGGACTGGTCACTGAACATTTAAAGTAGGACTGGATCCTATACTACCTGGGAACTTAAGAAGAAGTTTTGGACTGTACAAGATATAAATTTGAGGCTGAACATTAATATTAAGGTTCGAACATATAAAACAGGGACTGACACAAAGGATAACAAGACTAGACATGTAATGAATGTAGCGACTGATACATTACTAGTGGACTGAACAAATAGTGCAACTAAGGACTGAACAATGGGCTAACTGCTAACCCCAATACCTCTGTCCATTGATACCTCAAACATGGCAGTCACACTGCTGCCAAGGGCCAACTATGCATATGCAGGGAAGTTTCCTGTTTCTAAGGTCCAAACTGGACCCCTAAACAGTCCTGGGACCTGCAGGACCAATTGGCCTGACCTGTACACTACTGTGGTCTTCCAAGACAGGACATGACATGCCTCCCTCATGATTTCCCCCTCATCAGTTGGCCATCTCTTCCCCCTAATCAGTTAACTAATGCTTATTCTCCTTTTTCTTCTAGCCCTCACTCTCCTCCAACCAACTGCCATATGACCCACTTACCCCGAGCTCATACCTCTATATCACTGATACTATAGGCTATGGACTGAACAATAGTCTAAGGTAATCTCTTCATCTCTTCTAACTGATAATGATTTAATCAAAAGGTTGATACATGGGGCATAGAGGACTGCATAATAAATACAAACCTCTCCTTTATTGATACCAAAATGAAAGGATGAACCAAGGTAGCCTACAACTCGAGCCTAACCTGTCACCCCCAGTTTTCAGAAACAGAGGTATTTTTATCATTTTTTCATTTTAGAATTATTTTGAAATTATTTATTTATTTATGATATTATTTTGGGGTTATTTGAGTCGGGTTCAAATTTCAACTCAATCCGACTTGTAACGGGGATCCGGGGGTAGTTTGACTCTAGTGGGACCCACACACTAGTTAGCCATGGCCCACATGATATTTATTTTAGTTAGTGGGTAGACTAATTAATTATGGATAGGGTTTGGTTAGATTAGAGAGTTAGAATGACTAATTTAGCCTCAACCATTTAGCCCTTTCCTAATATTAAACAATAGATTAGTGGGGAGGGGTTTTTGGTCATTTAATAGGGGGATACATGGCCCATTATGGCCAGCCACAATAAGGATAGGGTTGAGCCTCCCACTTGTCATTATCCATCTATTTTTCTCTCTCTTGTTCTTTTCCAAATTTTTAGAGAGGGTTTTATATAGATTTTACCACCAAACCCCTTCATTCTTCCACCCAACCTTCTTCTTTCCTTCTCTACTCAAGCTAAGGAGGAAGCTAGCCAAGTTTGGGAGGATTCGGAGCTCGTTCGTGTCCATTTGGGATTCCTACGTGTCGGTGTCGTATCGGGAAGGCTTTTCTTCAATTCGATCTACCGGGAGGTATAAATCCTTTCTCCTTTTCATTTTCTCATGCATATAGGATGATTTTAGACCTATAGGAATGACTCCCATGGTTGTGTCTCCATTTGTGTCCAATTCGTGTCTATTTGGAGACTTTTAGGTGTGTCCTATGTGTGTGTTTGTGTCCTAGTGGGAAAATCCTACTCTTGGACACTTGTAATTAGTTATATTGTTTTAAATGATTAGTTAGATTTAAATCTCAGATTTCTACATGTTTAGAGAATGTGTTTCTCAATGTATCATATTGTATCATATCTATTATCTATATATATATATATATATATATATATATATATATATATATATATATATATATATATATATATATATATATATATATATATATATATCAATGGTTATATATATATCAATGGCAATGGTTATATATATATATATATATATATATATATATATATATATATATATATATATATATATATATATATATATATATATATATATATATATATATATATATATATATATCAATGGTTATATATAACCATTGATATATATATATATATATATATATATATATATATATATATATATATATATATATATATATATATATATATATATATATATATATATCAATGGTTATATATATATATATATATATATATATATATATGTGTGTGTGTGTGTGTGTGTGTGTGTGTGTGTGTCTCTATGTATATATATATTTTTTGGTGTTTCACTTATGTGTTATGGGTGTAGGGGAATTTCGGCCAAGGACATGGGAATTTAGAGTGTGGAGTTGATTTGTGTGTGTTTGTTTGTGTATAGAGAGTGTTAGAGTTGGTTTTCGGTGTGAGGGATTAGAGTGGTAGATAGAGTGGTTGAGAGTGGAAGATGAGAGGAGAGAATGGGAGTGATATTGAGTGAATAAGGGGGGATTAGCTGCTGCTAACAGCAGCATTTGCAACAGTGTGGGGGAGTGGGCTGCCCCATTGACAGACCACATATCAGCCCCTTGGCACCCCCATTAACAGCACTCCCAAACCAGTCCAAAAGGACAGCCACTTAGCCCCTAAAACCTGTCTGAAGCAGTCCCATGTTCAGCCCCAAGCCAATACTTAACTGTCCCCATTTCAGTCCCTTAAATCACCCCTAAACCAGTCCCAAATAGCCCCATTGTAGGCCCCTATAATCAGCCTACTTATCAGTCCTAGAACAGCCTCTAAACCAGCCTTACCAGCCCCTTAAAATCAGCCTTAAGCAGTCCCAAATCAGGCCCTTAACAGTCCATAATGGACAGCTATAACAGTCCCAAATTAGTCCACTTTTTAACCCCCACTTGACACACTTTGATAGCCCACATATCAACCTATATTTAGTCCACATAGCAGTCCTAAACCTGTCCTTGTTAGTCCTATATTCAGCCTGTATTGGCCTTAGATTCAGCCCTATAGGACCCCCATTGACAGCCTATTAGCAGTCCTAAAATCAGCCTTATAAGCCTATGTGTGTGTGTGTATGGTTGAGTTTATATAAGTGTCTAGAGGGTATATATATAGCTAATAGCCTATAGGAGAGCCTATATGTGAGCTTATAGGAGAACCTATAAGTGTGGTATCATGGGTGTTATATGTGAGTGAGTGAGTGAGTGAGTGAGTTTGTGTGTGTGAATGGTTAGTTAGATGTGAGAATGAGATAAGGGTAAGGTAAAGAGGATAAACAACATGTAACCTAAGATGGGTTAGATGAGCTAGGAACTAGGATTTTATGGTAGGTAATGTTAGTATAGGATAGTATCTAGCTATCCTAGGAAACCTAGGTTAGTATTCCTAGGTTAGAGTGGTATGTGCAAGGTAATCGGGATTACCTTGGTAAGGGTATTGTAGGTAATACCTAGAAACTAAGGTATTTAATTTTAGAGATTAAGATATGGTTAGAACTTTGTTTCCTTGGTTGGTAATGGTCAGAAATAGCGTTCCTAGACTAGTTTTGACTTTGGTTGACCATTTTGACCAAAAGTCAACAAAAGTCAACCGAGAGTCAAACTTAGCCTATAAGTGACTAGATTTGACTGAAACCAAACCAGAGTTGACCAGTTGACTGAAAGTCAATAGTTGGTCAATATTTGACTAGTTTGACCTAGGGTTGATCCAAGGTTGACTCAGTATTGACCAGAGTTGACTTTTTGACCAAAAGTCAACTGTAAGTCAACCTTTGACCCAGATTGACCTAGTTTGACTTGGATTGACTTCCTGTGACCTTGTTTGACCTTGGTTGTCCTAGTGTGACCCAGTTTGGCTTAGTATGACCTAGTTTAGCTTGGTGTGACTTGGTTTGACCTAGTTTTGACTTAGACTTGCATATCATGACTAGATTAGCTTTTCTTTCATTATTAAACCCTGTTTGGACTCATGACATCTCATCTATAGGTCTGTGATTACTCTGAGCGTCTGTTCACTTTATCAGCTCAGGACCACAGGCAAGTACATTTACTGATAGTTTTTATTGTCTTGATATCTGCTATATCCGATTCAGTTGTAGTGTCTTACTTGATTTCCAGACACGATAGTTCACGGACTAGTATATGTTGGATCCTGTCATGAGATGTTGTTTCCGGATTACCTGGTATATTGGTACATGATTCGACTTGTTACTTGTACTTGTATAGACATGGACTTGGGAGTGGGCTGATCACCTGCTTTTGAATCCCGTGTCATGACGTGTTATGTCCGAATCCTTTATACTATTCGGGGATGGAGAGTTATTAGTGGTTGTGTGATCAAAATCCCTACTTGTTCTTCACACTTGTACTCGACACTTGTCCATAGCTACTTGTTCATAACTTTCCATGGTGACCGACCTTATTCTTCACACTTATTACTTCATACTTGTTACTTGTTCATAGCCGGTCAGATGGAAAGCCTGAACATGTTTTTCCCAAGTCGATCACATAACGTACTAATAATTCAAGGCACCTTTTATATTTATTTATCATAGGAGGCTAAGTTCTGTTCGGGAGAAGGGTTACAATCCCGGTCCTTGTTTGGTTTAAGGGTTGTAACTCGACTTCCGAATGGTTCCCAAGTCATCCTATGTATATACATATTGTCATCCTATTCAGTACTCACATCTTGATATATATTTCCTGTTGATTTTGTCTTGTATTTTATTACACTGTCTGTTATAGAATTTGTCAATTCATATGGAACTGCTGTTGGTGTTTGTACTTGCTTATTTTCCTGACAGGATACCGTTGATATATTACAGATGATTTTCAGGCAGATTGCCCGACCTATTAAGGGGACGGGTCAGATGGAGTAGACCTGGACCGTGGCTTGTTAGTAGAGCCACTAGACTTTGCTCACCCAGAGTAGTTTAGCTTAGTTAGGTTTGTCTGGTCTGCGAGCCAGCTAGTACTTTTCAGACTGTAGATTTTTATACTATATTTTTGTGACTCTGTGGTGTTGTGTATAGCTTTGGGCTTGTGTGGATCTCGAACTTATTTTCTGCTTTCATCTATCATATTTCCTTTCCTTGCTATCTACCTTAGTTTTACTTTATGATTGAGACTGTATTGCTATGTCACCTCCATTCGGAGTGTATATACTGTACATGCACCTTTATATTGTTTAGTAGTAGTATTTACAGACCTTATATATAGCGTTCTACCGTCGATTCTGCGGCGTAGGCTGGGTACGTAACCACGTGCTCGTACCCCTCATCAGGGTACGGGTCGTGACATATTTTGTGGTGGCCTATGCAGGTCAGTGTCGTAATTAGTACGATCTCGTAATGGTGCTCGACTTATAGTGCTAATTACGAGCCTACGACTAGGACATAGGATCTAAGGTATGATAGGAGTTACTCAATCACATTTTAGGAAAATTATGATCTTTTGATTATCATGACAACTCTTCTTGCATTTGAATTCAATTGTCCTCCTTTGATAATTCTTATCTTGTGCCATATTGATCTCTTGGGTTCAATTCGTCTTCAGGATGACAGTAACTCGTTCTCAGGCAGCAGGGCCTAGTACAGTTTCAGAGAGGTCCGATCCAGAAGGACTTCCACCTATGGCTACGGGAGTAGCAGCGACGGTTCCAGGAGGTCTTCCACCTCCGGCTGAGGGAGCTGCAATTGAGGAAGCTGCCACCTCAGTCCCTGCCCTTCAGGCGGGAGTAGCAGCGACGGTTCCAGGAGGTCTTCCACCTCCAGCAGTGAGACCATCCATAGTCATTCCTGATACTCTTCCTCCGTAGCCTCCGCTACCGACTGATACTCAGCAGATGATGGCCCTTCTGCAGCAGATGTTGTAGACCCAGAGAGCACAGGCCGAGGCACAGCAGCATCAGGCCGATGCGTCCCACCGCCAGACAGAGGTGTTACGACAGAGCATGGAGAACTCACACCAGCTGACGATGGCAGCAGTAGAGAGGGTTGCATCGGGTACAGTTCAGGGTAACCACAGTTCAGCAGCAGGGTCAGGGGAGGCCTGGCACACACCTAGACTTCAAAAAGATGAAACCGAGGGAGTTCAAGGGTACCGAGGGTATCCTGTACGTGGATGACTGGTTGGAGGATGTCCAGAGGAGCCTGGAGTTGGCAGAGGTCCCGAAAGGGCTTTGGGTGACGTCTGCAGCGAGCCAGTTTTTTGATATAGCGCTGACTTGGTTTTGTACAGATCCTCGTGCGTCGGTGAGGGGTTTGACTTGGGAGAGCTTCAGGAAGCTCTTTAAGGAGAAGTTCTACCTAGATGTGGCCTTGACAACTCTGTGTAATGCCCTGCTCCGCACGAGACATTTGGTTGGCTTATTGGATGGGATCAGAATATTGGACCGTGACTTAAGTTGGGAATCAGGAGAATTGAGACTGGTGCAGTCTCTCTTAGCTGGCTAGACGGATTGGGTATTGGAACGTGGCTCGCTGGTGGGGCTACGCTTAGTAGAATTTTGGGTGAGTGAAACTGTCCTTCCTCCTCCTTACTCCTTCATGCTTAATAAATGAAGTATTAAAATGCTATGAATTGTCCCTAAATGTCCCATGTTATAGTTGCTGAATAATAGAGATGCCTATGTTGAGAATTATTGAAATATACAACACATTGAACTGCTAATGTGACTTGAGGCCTGAGAATGATTTGATAACATTACCCCTTATACTTAATGCTGCTGAAACGATAAAACACTTGATTAATGAGACGCCTTGTGAATGATAGAATAAGAAATGAACTGGCTGTGCTATCGACCCAATGAACTGAATGAAATACTATAATCATGTACTCTCTCTATAACTGTTGCAAGAATACGAAATGCTGCTTGTCCCTTATAAGAAATGTATGCATGTTAAGCTCCTCTTAAGAAAGGAATGATATGAGATATGTTGCAATGAAGCAATGAATAAGAAATGATAAAGCTGGGATCGTTGAGATCACCAAATGAAATGATGGTAATGATGAAATGAATAAGTCATTGAATATGACTAATGATGCACTGTTGCTTTTACTTTCCTTAATATATTTTACCATGCAATTATGTTCACAATCGAGTCGGACACGCATTCGCATGGTCATAGACAACTTGTATACAAGGTTTGAGTAATAATTTCCTCGAACGGTTCCTAGGGCCCTGGGGACCGATTCAGCCTAGGAGGAAATAATGATGAGTGCTATGGAAGCACGGATAAGACGGGGTGGCATAGAGGCTCGCCACCTACTATGCTGACCGCATTATCTTAAAATGAAATGAAATGAGAAGAGTCCATATAGTTTAACAACACCAGTGACCATGTAGTCAGGATGCATGCTAATGAATGTTTGGTGCAGGCAGAGTAAGTATATCAGATAACATGTATTTGATGCAGGTACGAAAAGTCGGCTATCGATAAGAAATCACATAATTGTGATATTGTATAAGTTGGTTTAACTTGCCTGCTTAACATGTTCAATTCAGTATGCTAGAAAGATGCCTTGCTATAAATAGTGCTCAAACATAACATCTATGCTAAATGATGCTTGAAGTGAGAATTGCCATAATATGTTTAAGATGTTAATGATAAGAGATGCCTCAATGATGCCTTGTATGATAACACCAAGAATGCTAAAATGATATGTCCACATGAATGCTACTAAGAATATGTTTACATGCTTCACTCTGATTATTGCCCATGAACTATAAACTGATGTTAGGCCCCAAGTAGAAAGATCACTCTAATAAATGCTTGCTTAAATGATCACTTTAAATGTTGGTTTATGCGAGTGGGTTGGATTCTGCTCGCCAGTACATAGATGATGTGCTGACCCACGTTTTGTGGGCAGGTGCTCGTACTTGGAATGTTCTACACACAAAGATTAGCTGGATTGGTTCTGCGGCATCGAAGATTTGTTGGGCATACAGAAGCTCTCCTTGCACAAGATGATGTCTTCTGTTTATAAAGGGCATAATGTATGGAACATTGTAATCAGTTGTACCAGTGAGATTGTAAGCCAAGTCGGTATATCGAGTTGTAATCTATTGTATCCAAATATCAAATGTAAGCTGTATAGCATTGTTCAGTTGGTTTCCAATGTAAAGTGAGATGTGCTGTAATCATTGTACTTCAATACAAGTCTTGTACTCTTCTTCAATTATCAATAAAGAGAATGAAGTTCTATATATCTCTGTGTGGCTTCAAGTTACTCTTCCTCTCCGCTGCTATAAAGAAGTGATGTACTTCTATTCAATGAGAAAGATTGTCCTCACTAACTTCAATTTGTCTGCTTCTGCCGCTGTAATGTGTTCCTATTTGAAGAATTATCACCTATGTACCATCTTTGCCTTGTACAAGTGCAATACCAGACTTGTACGGCATCACGCCCAAGCGAGGACGATCGATTCCAAGAGATAAAATATGTCGATAAATGACTCTACGAATCGGGGCGTGACAAATTGGTATCAGAGCACGGCTTTACGTCCTTGGTCTCTTCTTTGATTTATTCCAAATCAAAGTTGCATCGATGATTAACCAAAGTTGCTTCCGCGATCACTCAACGTTGCTTCCGCAATTAAATCAAAGATTGCTTCCGTGATTATGCTATTGTTGTTCAGTAATCATCCTTATGTTATCTGTACTTGAAAGTTCGTTGACCCTCTCGGTTGCTCACTGGATGTTCCATGCAATAAGTCTATATACATTGTGATGCCCCTAAATGAATGATTGTTGTTGGTTTGGACACAAATAACCCAACAATGACTCGATGCCATAGTATGCTATATTGTGAATGCTGTTGGGATATAGGAATAAAGGAAATGGCTATGTATGCTGCAACAAGTTGAGAATTGCGTGTGATGTTGGAAAAGAATTGGGAATAAAATAATTGATGGATGAGTTCAACAGAATTAGTGAATTGACTCATGTGTGCTGGCTACTGCTTTTAAGACCCTAAGAATGTTGGCTTGTGATATTGAGACCCCGAGATGTTGGTTAAGTATTGTGATCATTATAGATCACGAATGTCTGGAATAGATTTGAGTTGGTATTGGTTAAGGATGGCTTCGTTTCTGAGTGGTATATTGCCTCTACCACCTCAGAACGAGATGTATGATTGACCCTTTCCATAGAATAGCAAGGAGTCTATCTGTGAGTACTGGGTAGTGCCGAGACTTAGCTGGAAGTCATGTATTGTGGTTAGATGACTCGAGTGTCCCTGACGGTGATGTTATATTGAGTAGCGAGATTGGCAGAAATTGTAACCGGTGGCTTGGTTAGAAATTGTTTAGTCGAGTGATGACTCAGACTAGTAAGCAGTTAGTATGCTATGGGTAAATAGATTTGGCTAGAGAATGTTGTGGCTTAGAACATCTGAATATTGACTTCGATTGGTTGGATATAAATCAAATGTGGCTAATACAAAGTTGATTGCTAAGCTGGAAGTTTTAGAAAAGTTGTCGGTGAATCAAAGGAATATTAGAGATCTGTGCCTTGACCCTAAGGTGTAATAGATGTTAATCCATCTTGATCACCAAAGGATAGTCGTTGCATATGTGCATGTATGTTGAGGAATTTAATGGGATTAGAAAAGTAACAAGTAGCCACTTTGACTATTGTGTTACCTAGAGGATGGTTAAGTGATACATAAATTGTCAGATTGAATGGATGAACTATTTGACCATTGCTGCATGAGATTTAAGAATGTCCGTAAAATTGTTTGATGATTGAGAAACAAATGGGAATGAGAAATTGCAAACGTGTTGGATAATGTCGGTATAGATGACTGTGGGTTGAGATATAGATTGTTGGCTTATGACTTAGTGGTTTGACTCTGTCATACGGACTGAATAGTATGATTCCATAGTTATGTTAAGACTATCGGAACCGATGACCCTTGAATAGTTAGCCTTGGCTTATGGATTCGTGTGAGTACAAAGGAATTTGGAATAGAAATTGAATCATTGGAAATTTTACTTGATGGATTATTAGAACGATAAGAATCGTATGTCGGAGTAGGAATTGACCGTAATGTTGATAGATCGATCTTAGTTGATCATTGGGTAAGTCTAGAGTGAGCCTCTGTGGGAATTATTTCCTTGAGGAAGACACTAGATAGATAGACTTGACCCTAGAAATCGTGGGCTGCATGACCAATTGTTGGCATAGCCAACAATGACGATTAGTTATTCAGACTGAGTTAAAACCCATAGGTTTGGGTAGAGTTCTTTAGAGCTGTTGGTTGCTTATTGGCCTTAAGAATAATAAACTAGTATAATCCCTAGTAGCCGTCCACTCTAGGGAAGTCACCTGAATGATTAAGTTTAGCTGTCAGTGTCGCTAACCTTAGAGATTGACTGAATAATAGGTGACCATTGGAGACCCATAGGATAACCTTGTGGCATTGAATGAGAGATGGTGCTAATGAGTATTGACCTAAGGGAATGTATTCTTCAACTTGTGCCTTAATAGATGTTTGACCCTTGAGGATTATATGTCGGCCATAAGTGGGAATTGCAATCGTAAGGTAAGACTCGAGTGTACCTATAGTCGGGTAGCTAAGTTAACCTTGACTGTTGCATAGAATTATACCCTGACTCGGGTAATCGATAGTGGGTGACGTCGGATTGTATCTTTTAGAAAAGATGAATTGCCTTGGTGAGAAATATTGTTGGATTCAGAAAGGAATGTGATTGCATGTTGTGAACTCTTGATATAATTGACTCTAAGTTAGACCTTGATCGAATGTTAGAAATATTATGCTTGGGTATAGAGCTTAACCAAGTTGTCCCTGATATTAAATATTGTGGCCGGGAAGATACTGATTATGGCAAAGTGAATAAAGTGATAAGTCAATTGAAAGGATGCTAAGTCGGATTTAGAAAAGAGAGTTATATTATGGCTGATCGAATCGCACTAACATGGAAGTTGGCTGAAGTACATATGTTTTGGGGATGCCTAAAATATGTGTATGGATCCGACCAAAGTGATAGGTTGCAACTGAGATAACATTTTGGGAAGAATTTATCGCACTAGCGCGGACTTTGGCTGAAATGTATATGTTTTGGGGACGCCTAAAATATGTGTATGGATCCAAACGAAGTGATATGTTGCGACCGAGATAGAAATGCGAGGAAAATATTGGCGAATCAATGAGAAGTTACAAGTAATTGAAAAAGAGATAGACAGATCGAATCGTTGATGGATTTAAATGGTACAGTTAGATAGCTATTTTAAGATGATCGAGTGTGCTGAAATGAATATTGAATTGAAGCTGAATAAATAACTCGTTGTGACTAAGTGAATCTAGTAGAAGAGTTGTTTCCTTAAGTTTCGAGGACGAAACTTTTTCTAAGTGGTATATTATGTAATGCCCCGCTCCGCACGAGACATTTGGTTGGCTTATTGGATGGGATCAGAATATTGGACCGTGACTTAAGTTGGGAATCAGGAGAATTGAGACTGATGCAGTCTCTCTTAGCTGGCTAGATGGATTGGGTATTGGAACGTGGCTCGCTGGTGGGGCTACGCTTAGTGGAATTTTGGGTGAGTGGAACTGTCCTTCCTCCTCCTTACTCCTTCATGCTTAATAAATGAAGTATTAAAATACTATGAATTGTCCCTAAATGTCCCATGTTATAGTTGCTGAATAATAGAGATGTCTATATTGAGAATTATTGAAATGTACAACACATTGAACTGCTAATGTGACTTGAGGCCTGAGAATGAATTGATAACATTGCCCCTTATACTTAATGCTGCTGAAACGATAAAACACTTGATTAATGAGACGCCTTGTGAATGATAGAATAAGAAATGAACTGGCTGTACTATCGACCCAATAAACTGAATGAAATACTATAATCATGTACTCTCTCTATAACTGTTGCAAGAATACGAAATGCTGCCTGTCCCTTATAAGAAATGAATGCATGTTAAGCTCCTCTTAAGAAAGGAATGATATGAGATATGTTGCAATGAAGCAATGAATGAGAAATGATAAAGCTGGGATCGTTGAGATCACCAAATGAAATGATGGTAATGATGAAATGAATAAGTCATTAAATATGACTAATGATGCACTGTTGCTTTTACTTTCCTTAATATATTTTACCATGCGATTATGTTCACAATCGAGTCGGACACGCATTCGCATGGTCATGGACAACTTGTATACAAGGTTTGAGTAATAATTTTCTCGAACGGTTCCTAGGGCCCTGGGGACCGATTCGACCTAGGAGGAAATAATGATGAGTGCTATGGGAGCACGGATAAGGCGGGGGTGGCATAAAGGCTCGCCACCTACTATGCTGACCGCATTATCTTAAAATGAAATGAAATGAGAAGAGTCCATATGGTTTAACAACACCAGTGACCATGTAGTCAGGATGCATGCTAATGAATATTTGGTGCAGGCAGAGTAAGTATATCAGATAACCTGTATTTGATGCAGGTACGAAAAGTCGGCTATCGGTAAGAAATCACATAATTGTGATATTGTATAAGTTGGTTTAACTTGCCTGCTTAACATGTTCAATTCAGTATGCTAGAAAGATGCCTTGCTATAAATAGTGCTCAAACATAACATCTATGCTAAATGATGCTTGAAGTGAGAATTGCCATAATATGTTTAAGATGTTAATGATAAGAGATGCCTCAATGATGCCTTGTATGATAACACCAAGAATGCTAAAATGATATGTCCACATGAATGCTACTAAGAATATGTTTACATGCTTCACTCTGATTATTGCCCATGAACTGTAAACTGATGTTAGGCCCCAAGTAGAAAGATCACTCTAATAAATGCTTGCTTAAATGATCACTTTAAATGTTGGTTTATGCGAGTGGGTTGGATTCTGCTCGCCAGTACATAGATGATGTGCTGACCCACGTTTTGTGGGCAGGTGCTCGTGCTTGGAATATTCTACACACGAAGATTAGCTGGATTGGTTCCGCGGCATCGAAGATTTGTTGGGCATACAAAAGCTCTCCTTGCACAAGATGATGTCTTCTGTTTATAAAGGGCATAATGTATGGAACATTGTAATCAGTTGTACCAGTGAGATTGTAAGCCAAGTCGGTATATCGAGTTGTAATCTATTATATCCAAATATCAAATGTAAGCTGTATAGCATTGTTCAGTTGGTTTCCAATGTAAAGTGAGATGTGTTGTAATCATTGTACTTCAATACAAGTCTTGTACTCTTCTTCAATTATCAATAAAGAGAATGAAGTTCTATATATCTCTGTGTGGCTTCAAGTTACTCTTCCTCTCCACTGCTATAAAGAAGTGATGTACTTCTATTCAATGGGAAAGATTGTCCTCACTAACTTCAATTTGTCTGCTTCTGCCGCTGCAATGTGTTCCTATTTGAAGAATTATCACCTATGTACCATCTTTGCCTTGTACAAGTGCAATACCAGACTTGTACGGCATCACGCCCAAGCGAGGACGATCGATTCCAAGAGATAAAATATGTCGATAAATGACTCTACGAATCGGGGCGTGACACTCTGGAGGCCCAGTTCGTCGCATTGGAGCAGGGGAACTCGTCGGTGGACGAGTATGCAGCGAAGTTCTTCCGCCTTAGTAGGTTTGCACCGGGTCTGATCCAGGATGAGGGGTACAAGGCCCGCAAGTTCCGGAGGGGTCTTATCCATGCAGTAAGCACTCGTACCTCTGGGCGACGTGATGCGACCTTCGAGCAGATCCTGATGGAGGTGCAGATTACAGAGGAGGATTTCGGCCTCAAGCCGATGAGGGGCAGCGACGTTCTAGGAGCAAGCTCGAGTGCGGGGCCGGCGAAGCGCCCTCATTTCCAGCAGAGGCAGTTTCAGCAGCAGCCTCAGTTACAGTTTCAGCAGGCACCAGCGCGTGCCCAGCAGCACCAGGGCCAGGGCCAGAGGCGGGCCATCCAGTGTGCCTTCTGTAAGAAGATGGGGCACACCCAGGAGGTTTGCAGGATGAGGCTGGGAGTTTGTTTATTCTGTGGAGCTCCAGGTCACCAGATGAAGAACTGTACTGCCCGTGCAGCCAGACAGGCAGGCCAGGACAGAGTGCAGCAGGCTAGAGGAGGCCAACAGGGACGTGCTTTCGCCATGGCAGTTGGGCCCACTCAGGCAGTAGTAGAGCAGATAGCAGGTTCCAATTTTTCGATCTCATTTCCGCATTTGCCTCCTTATAAACTGTCTTGAAATTCGATTCCATCTGTTCCTTGATCGTTTGATAAAATTTTATTCTTGTGGTGTGATATTCTTCTGAGATAAGTTGTATGGGCTAGGTCATCTTGATTATGAGATTTTAGAATCCTCTAGGGTCATGCTAGCAGGAATCGTGAGGACATGTAGTCGGATTATGGACGTATTTCTCGGGTGTGGAAATTTAAAGTTTTTGCTGCCAAGCATACGGCAATGCGAAAATTTTAAATACCATGATTCTAGAGATATGTACCATAGTCAAGGACTCTGTGATTATCGTAGCCTTGCTTACTAGCATGACGGAGATTCTGAGTATCATGATTTTGGACAGACGCATACGATTATCGAACTACATAATTTTTCTGTGTTTATTTATTTTAATTTTTGAGGATGAATTCTTTTAAGGTGGATAGACTTGTAGCACCCAGTTTCTAATTGAGAGTAATTTTAAATTTTATAATTTTAGTCATTTAATTATTGTCATTTAATTCATGCCTTGATTTTGGAGATTTTAATTATTTTAAGTTTTAAGCCATGACTTGTGATTTTGATGTTTTACTAGTGAAACCCTGGAGACTGTTTGACTTAGAGCCTAACCATGATTATGATATTTTCAGTATCATTTCTGGTCCAAGGGTATTTTGGTCATTGGACCTCTTTGATTTATTTTGATATTTTGCATATGGTGATTGCTTGGTTTTAATTTCGAGGACGAATTTTTTTAAGGTGGATAGATTTGTCACCCCCAGTTTTCAGGAACAGAGGTATTTTTATCATTTTTTCAATTTAGAATTATTTTGAAATTATTTATTTATTTATGATATTATTTTGTGTGTGTGTATGGGTGAGTTTATATAAGTGTCTAGAGGGTATATATATATATAGCTAATAGCCTATAGGAGAGCCTATATGTGAGCCTATAGGAGAACCTATAAGTGTGGTATCATGGGTGTTATATGTGAGTGAGTGAGTGAGTGAGTTTGTGTGTGTGAATGGTTAGTTAGATGTGAGAATGAGATAAGGGTAAGGTAAAGAGGATAAACAACATGTAACCTAAGATGGATTAGATGAGCTAGGAACTAAGATTTTATGGTAGGTAATGTTAGTATAGGATAGTATCTAGCTATCCTAGGAAACCTAGGTTAGTATTCCTAGGTTAGAGTGGTATGTGCAAGGTAATCGGGATTACCTTGGTAAGGGTAATGTAGGTAATACCTAGAAACTAAGGTATTTGAGTTTAGAGATTAAGATATGGTTAGAAATTGGTTCCTTTGGTTGGTAATGGTCAGAAATAGTGTTCCTAGACTAGTTTTGACTTCGGTTGACCATTTTGACCAAAAGTCAACAAAAGTCAACCGAGAGTCAAACTTAGCCTATAAGTGACTAGATTTGACCGAAATCAAACCAGAGTTGACCAGTTGACTGAAAGTCAATAGTTGGTCAACATTTGACTAGTTTGACCTAGGGTTGATCCAGGGTTGACTCAGTGTTGACCAGAGTTGACCAGAGTTGACTTTTTGACCAAAAGTCAACTGTAAGTCAACCCTTGATCCAGATTGACCTAGTTTGACTTGGATTGACTTCCTGTGACCTTGTTTGACCTTGGTTGTCCTAGTGTAACCCAGTTTGGCTCAGTATGACCTAGTTTAGCTTGGTGTGACTTGGTTTGACCTAGTTTTGACTTAGACTTGCATATCATGACTAGATTAGCTTTTCTTTCATTATTAAACCCTGTTTGGACTCATGGCATCTCATCTATAGGTCTGTGATTACTCTGAGCGTCTGTTCACTTTATCAGCTCAGGACCACAGGCGAGTACATTCACTGATAGTTTTCATTATCTTGATATCTGCTATATCCGATTCAGTTGTAGTATCTTACTTGATTTTCAGACACGATAGTTCACGGACTAGTATATGTCGGATCCTGTCATGAGATGTTATTCCCGGATTACCTGGTATATTGGTACATGATTCGACTTGTTACTTGTACTTGTATAGACATGGACTTGGGAGTGGGCTGATCACCTGCTTTTGAATCCCGTGTCATGACGTGTTATGTCCGGATCCTTTATACTACTCGGGGATGGAGAGTTATTAGTGGTTGTGTGATCAAAATCCCCACTTGTTCTTCACACTTGTACTCGACACTTGTCCACAGCTACTTGTTAACTTTCCATGGTGACCGGCCATATTCTTCACACTTGTTACTTCATACTTGTTACTTGTTCATAGCCGGTCAGATGGAAAGCCTGAACATGTTTTTCCCAAGACGATCACATAATGCACTAATAATTCAAGGCACCTTTTATATTTATTTATCATAGGAGGCTAAGTTCTATTCGGGAGAAGGATTACAACCCCGGTCCTTGTTTGGTTTAAGGGTTGTAACTCGGCTTTCGAATGGTTCCCAAGTCATCCTATGTATATACATATTGTCATCCTATTCAGTACTCACATCTTGATATATATATTTCTTGTTGATTTTGTCTTGTATTTCATTACACTGTCTCTTATAAAATTTGTCAATTCATATGGAACTGCTGTTGGTGTTTGTACTTGCTCATTTTCCTGACAGGATACCGTTGATATATTACAGATGATTTTCAGGCAGATTGCCCGACCTATTATGGGGACGGGTCAGATGGAGTAGATCTGGACCGTGGCTTGTTAGTAGAGCCACTAGACTTTGCTCACCCAGAGTAGTGTAGCTTAGCTAGGTTTGCCTGGTCTGCGAGCCAGCTAATACTTTTCAGACCGAAGATTTTTATACTATATTTCTGTGACTCTGTGGTGTTGTGTATAGCTTTGGGCTTGTGTGGATCTCGAACTTATTTTCTGCTTTCATCTATCATATTTCATTTCCATGCTATCTACCTTAGTTTTACTTTGTGATTGAGACTGTATTGCTATGTCACCTCCATTCGGAGTGTATATACTGTACATGCACCTTTATATTATTTAGTAGTAGTATTTACAGACCTTATATACAGCGTTCTACCGCCGATTCTGCAGCATAGGATGGACGTAACTACGTGCTCGTACCCCTCATCAGGGTACAGGTCATGACATAACCCAACTGAATAATGTGGTTGCTAAGCCCTCCCTTAGGACTGAACCAAATTAAGCAGGGACATGTTTTGGTTGGGTGTGGACAGTTTTGATCTCCATCTCTAAGGGGATCCTGACTACACTTGTAATTTTGTGAAGAGCCACAGTTTTGCGGAGAGCGACCGCCTTTTTCCACAACTGCAGGGGGGGACAACTTCGGGAGTTGTACCCAAAGTAGGAGCAATCGCTCGCTAGGAGGTCTCGTAGCGTTTCAAGACTACCAGCCTTCCATCGAACATCCAGGGGTCACCACAAAGGACATTTTCCAAGTCCTCGACTAGGGAGAACTTAACAAAGAAGTACTCGTTCTCCCTAGAGAACACGTCCAAGGTCCATGTCATTTTATAGCCATATTTAACACTTACTAACGGCTCAATATTTCATGGTATTTAGCTGTTATAAAAAAAATAGTTCATAATATTTAGTTGTGAAATTGTGCAAGTTCATGATATTTAGTTCCAAATAAGTTTATGCCTTACTTAGTTTGCATATCTGTTCTTGAACTCTCATCCTTGCCACAATTTTAGAATTATAAAACATGTCCTTGTAATGGTCATGGCTGAAACAGGTACTGACATATATGATACCTAATGTAATGAAGACTGATACTTAAGGGAGGATGTGGACTATAGTTCAAAGGGACTACTCTGGATCTAAAACTGATACCAAACTAAATAAGGACTGATACATGTAAACCCTTACAAACTCTCATGCTCTCAAAGCCTTTACCATAGATATTACATGGGGACCCATACATTTGATATCAAGCTACAAACAACAAAATATATAAAATAAAATGTCTGATACATTCAAGCTAGATGATTGATTGCCTATTCTCCCACACACCCAAATAACTCCAAGTCAGTGCCTTGGGTTACCCCATACAAACAAATCCCCCTCTTGACAGGGACTACTCATCCTCTAATGGAGCACACTAGCCTCGGTCTCACCATAACTGAGGATGAAAGCAAGTGCCATTAAAGCAACCAGATCTCACTGGCCAAAGATGGTCTTTGCTACATTTGCAGTTTTAATTTCCAGGGATAGTTTTTTCCGACACTGAAAAATAAATTTGGAAGTAAAAAGAGCTACCGGAGGAGAAGGGGGGCTAGCTGAGGATGGTGCGAGAAGGAGGAGAGAGAGGGGGGCTACCCAAAATAGTCCCAAAGTAGTGTCCTAGAGAGAGAGAGAGGGAGAGAGAGAGAGAGTGGGGGGCTACCTGAGGAGAAGGCCGGAGGAGGGTGCGAGGAGGAGGAGGCCGGAGGTGGAGGAGGGTACGAGCGCCGGAGGAGGGTGCGAGCGTCGGAGGAGGGAGAGCGAAAAATTTGGGGAGAAAAAAATTTCGGCCGGGAATAATAGAAAAGAAACCCTCCTGCACCCTATATGAAACATTTAGCGACGTCCGCATGCGACATCGCTAAACGTCGCTGATTATTAATATACGGCGACGTAATATAACAGTCGTCGCTATACATTTCTATATTAAAATAATTAGCGATGTGTAGCGATGAAATTGCGACGCAGATTCCCATTTAATATACTAATAACGCTATTCGTCGCTAGTAGTCGCCACCAGCGATGGATAGCGATGACACATTTACACGTCGCTAAATTCCCAAAAATTAGCGACGTCCTCTCATGGAGTCGCTAAATTCGTCGCAATTTTGCCATATTTTGGTAGTGTGTGTTCTACTTATTATATCTCAAATTAGGACACCTCATGTGTTTGGTTTAATGTCTAATAGGTTTAATTGTATTTTAATTTCAGTTTTAGACATGTTAGAAGATGGATTGATGTTAGTTAGGATGGTTAGAATGAGTTTCATTTGGATACCCATGGTTAGATCTAAGTGGTTTAGTCTACATGTCATATTTTTAGCCTCAACTTGTCATTTTAGTGTCTCTTTATATAATGGACTATTTTGTATATATATATATATATATTTTTTTTGTATATATATATATATATATATATATATATATATATATATATATATAATATGTATGTTAAATATATTTTATATATTTAGATGTGTGTGGATATGTTGTTAGTGGTGTTAGAGGAGAGGGGAGTGTGGTTTGATGTGTCTTGAGTGGTGTGGAGAGTGTGTTTCTTTTGTCCAAATAATCCAAATTCGTCATAATATTCATCCACGTTTTTAGTAACCATAGCAACTTAGAAATATCATAATTTTAGCTTAGAACTCTGATTAATCTCCTATTTTTTTAAAAGAACCATATTGAAGTTAGCTTTCAAAATATATATATTAATATGTCAAATGCATTCTAGAACTTTCTGTAGAATTGTTTGAGTGTCAGCTGTACAAAAGACGAACGCGTTTCGGTATTTTCGTGATTCCGGGAGCTTCTGGACATGAAAATGCGATCCATTTGAATTTTCGAAAAGCTAATACGAAGGGCTACGACATACTTTAATCCTAGAATTTAGTGAAGGCCTAATTGGTACAGTATTGGTTTTAAGTAGAAGAGTGACTATACGACATAGACATTTTGTGTAACTTATAAGCCTATGTAGTATGGATATTAAGTGAATGTAGGTATCATAGGTTGTCGAGTATATATATATATATATATATATATATATATATATATATATATATATTATATATATATATATACTCGACAACCTATGATACCTACATTCACTTAATATCCATATATATATATATATATATATATATATATATATATATATATATATATATATATATATATATATATATATATATATATATATATATATATATATATATATATATTATTAGGTAATATTTGTTAGTATGAGTGTTAGTTAGATAGTAGAGGTTAGTATTTTGTTAGATATTTGATATGTTGTTAGATTGTTTGATGTTAGATATCTGGTATGTTAGATATTGATATGTTAGTAGGTTATGTTAGTTCTAGATATTGGTATGTTAGCAAGTTAGTCTCTATAGGTTATATGTTAGATATTAGTTAAGATGTCATGTTAGTATATTAGATAGTTAGTTAATTAGATATTTGAGGGGTATCTTGGTATCTCATGATACCAAGTTAGTATCTTAAGGTAAATATGAATTATCTTTACCTTCAAGGTAAATGATTAGTTTACCTTATAACCAAGGTACGGTTTTAAGGTACCAAGGTAACGTATCAAGATATCAATGTAAGGTATAGGTTTACCCAAGTTAAGGTATTGGATTCCAACCAAGGTATTAGTATTGGGATGCTAATATGACCAAGGTTGATATGGTATCCTAGTGTTAGTGGGTTAATGTCTAAGTGTTTGAGTAGGTGATGTTAGATTGTGGAAGGGTTATATAGATATGTATATATATTTTTGGGTTATATAGTATCTATATATATTATGAGAGTATATAGATATAGTTTATTGTTCATAGTGAGGATATGTATATACTTGATATATGATATCTATATGTATGTGTTAGGGTGGTACTATATGGGTAAGGATATATATGTGGTATGTATATAATAATATATCCTAAGTATCATAGATGTTGACAACTAATCTAAGTTTGACCAAAATCCTAGAAGCTTAACCTTGACCCCTAGTTTGACCCAAGGTGGACCAGAGTTGACTTAGAGTTGACCAAAAGTTGACTTTGACCTAGATTGACTTAGAAACATGTAGATTGTATTGTAAATTTCTATCATTTCAAATTGAACTCTTTATAACATGTGTTGCTCTAATTAGGACTCTGTAATATCAGTTCGGACATCTATTCATATCAGTCATTCAGGATATCAGACGAGTACATTCTCTAATAGTTCTTTTATTTACTTGGTGATTACTGTATTTCAGTTCTAGTTAGTTCTATTGGATGTCTACTATGATTCTTGGCACGATTGTACACGGATTGGTATTGTCATTGGATCTTCAGTCATGAGATGTTACCTTACATCATCAATGCTATCGAATACTGTTCTCGTTGGTATTGGATAACATTGGATAATATTGGATAATATTGAATAACATTGGCTAATATTGGATAACATTGAATAACATTGGCTAGTGACGTGTCATGATTTTGGATCCATCATATCAGTCGGGACGGGGGTAATATTAGTTAGATATGTGATCAAGAACTATCGACAAATAGTATAATTATCGGCTACTAGCTAAGCATACATTGCACGTATGGTTGAGCTAGCTTTTCCTTAGTGTAAGCATTGAATATCCCAGGCCGATCACATATCCAACTGGTATTCCAAAACACATTGTCTATTACAGTTTAAATTTTTTATTCACCTTTACATTGTTCTATTTTGATATGATAGTTTTCTTCCATTACTTGTTCTCATAGGTTTTGTCTGTCTTACTATTTCATCAATATAACTGTCTATAACTGCTTTATAGTCCTTGTCATTTACTTGGGATTTCTAGATGAGATGTGCTCGTTCCAATCCTGACTGGATACTGTTGAAAATATTACAGATGATATAGATGACTGTCCTGCCTTCTATGAGGGTTATGAGGGTGGTACACAGTAGCCAGAGGAGGACCTAGCCCAGTAGAGTGTGCTTAGTTATAGCTTAGTACTTTATAGCTTTCAGTTTGTATCAGATTATTCCGATTGTTAGTTGAGACTTATTTATACTCAGGACTTGTATTTATTTGTGTTGGACATCTATTTTGTGTGGTGTGATAACTATTTATATTCAGTTTCTTTCTTTTATCTGATTCCATATCGTGATCTATCTTCCTTAGACTTGTGATTGAGATTATATAGTAGAGATGTTATATTATACCTCCGTGCGGAGATGACATGTTTATATATCTTGTTGTTAGATGTTAGATGTTATAGATGACCTATACAGCGTTCTACCGCCGACACTGCGGCGTAGGCTGGACATACCCACGTTCTCGTGCCCCTAAACAGGATGCGGGTCGTGACAAGTTGTCCAAAACCAATGCATGATATGAAACTTCTATCAAATAAAATAATATGATGTAAAACTATATGCTATGCATCACATTTCTTCTTCATTTATTCTTACGGTAATGTCGTGTTCTTCTTTTCTTTTGCACAAAGTACTATCACAACACAATATTTCATTCAACAATATTGTTTCATATTTATATACCTAAATTTCTTTTCTTTTCTGAACTACAAAATATTAGTTCTATCATTTCTATCCACAGTCTATAACTCAAGCATGCAATTAATCTCCTCCAACTTGGCTCTTTTTATTAAGGCATTATTTATCGTAGGGACATAGAAAGGAATGAAAATATTTTTTTTATATTAAGGAGTTGAGTTAAGGATAAGAAAAATCAAAGCCACTCACTGAGTAGAGAATGTTATGGGAGAAAGAGAAACTTCTTATGCCACCATCAAACCTCGCCTATGCATTTTCCTGAAATTGCATTAACAGAGATTCAGAACTCTTCTTTTGTATTTTTTTTTTCTTTCTTTCCCTTTCTCTCACTTTAAGATGCGAATGCAGAAATCAATGTAGGCAAGCAACAAAAACATTCAACTTAAGCCAACAACATAATCCATTAGTCAAAAGCCGACAACGAAATGTCCAAAAACCAACACAATGAGAAGGCCGATGGGAAAGAGACTCTTATATATAGTTCTTTCTCCAAGCATGATCCACTACATTTTTGGACTCAATTTAAACGGAAGCCAATCCATTAATTGAAGAGAATCTCAATTTATTTATCCGGATCAATCAATACCAAAAGGATTTTCCCACGATGAATTAATTTCGACCAGCTATTCATGCCACAAGCCAACAAGATGCCTCTACTAGGAGCAGGGGCACTACAATAGTTGAGGTGAGAATCGACTAATTGACAATAGAAATGTCTTTCAAACAGAGATTACACTAAAAGAATCACTAAATGAATCGGGATAAAGCTCCCATATATGGAGAAGGAACTGCCATTGTAGCATTCACTACAAGAAAAATGATCATTTACGGCGCACAATTTACGGCACGCATTGCCTGTGCGCCGTAAATGACACTCTTTTACAGCATGCAATTCTGCATGCCATAAAAGAGTCATTTTTTGTGTTTTTTACGGCGTGTTTTACCTGCACGCCGTAATTGCAAACGCATTTACGGCACGTATTTTCCTGCGCCGTGAATGGTAACTTAATTACGGCATTCGTTTTTGCATGCCTTAATGTTAAGTTATTTACGGCATGCGTACTTGTGCGCCGTGAATGAAATCTCAATTACGGCGTTCCACCGCACGCCGTGAATGTTGTCTTATTTACGGCATGCGTTTACGTGCCGTAATTGACAGCTTTTTTACCCAGCACGATGTTAAGATTAGGAATAACTTATTTACGACATCTTTTTTTTTTCCATTTTGGCATGATGTTAAGATTAAGAATAACTTATTTAATCTATATATTTATGTTAATTTTTAATATTAATGTTAATATTATAATTAAAATTAAAACTAAATTAAAATTTATCAATATCCATATTTTAAAAATAAAATAATGATTAGATATGTATTATTTTTAATATAACGCGATAAGTTTATTTTTCTAAAATTAATGTGAGATTTAAATTTTGAAACAAAAATAAAATGGTAATTAAGCGAAACAAAAAATAGAATTGTACATATAACTACTTTAAATAGAATTGTACAAAAAATAGAATTGTACATATAGTGTTAAATGTTAATATTAATTTTAATATTAATGTTAGTTTTTAAATGTTATGTTAATTTTTAATATTAATGTTAAGATTAGAATTAAAACTAAATTAAGATTTATCTATCCATATTTTTAAAATAAAAAAACAGAAAATTACAAAAAAAGCATTAAAATTTAAAGTAATTCTAAAAAAAGCATCATGCTTGGTTAAATTATATTTTGAGCATCAAATCGGCAATTCAATTGCCGTTTGATGACGATCAGCTATGTCATTCGTTAACCCGGAATGGATTAAAACAAAGTAGAACGAGGGAATAGGAATCAAAGGCCGTTTGCTGAAGTCAGCTGACGTCAGCATACGGCAGTTCAAATGCCGTGTGATTTTTTTTTTCCTATTGCCGTTTGGGTTTTCTTTTTTAATTTTTTTCCTTTAAGGGTGACGTCACGTTACGGTAATTCAAATGCCGTTTATATATTATTATTTTTTTGTCTTTTTTCTTTCAAGCGGCAATTGACTTGCCGTTTTGGTTATTTATTTTAATTTTTTCTGTTGCCAACATTTTTTTTTCCTTGCCAACGGCTTTCTTTTGCCAATTGACAATCAAAGTATGCACTCAATTTGCAACTAGGCACACCCTTCGTTGGAACAAAAGCTAGTTGCTACAATTTAAATTTTAATGCTTTTTTTTGAAATTTTCTGTAAAAAAAAACAAAAAAAAATAAGCCAAACGGCAATTCCTTTGCCGTAACATGACGTGACCCTTAAAGAAATCCCAAACGGCTAAGGAGAAGAAAAAAATTTCAGACGGGAGTTGAACTGCCGTATGCTGACGTCAGCTGACGTCAGCAAACGGCCTTTGAATTGTCGTTCCACCCTTAATCATATACCCTCGTTTTACTTTGTTTTAATCCATTCCGGATTAACGAATGACAAAGCTGACATCATCAAACGGCAATTGAATTGCCGATTTGATGCTCAAAATATAATTTTTCCAAACTTGATGCTTTTTTTACAATTACTTTAAATTTTAATGCTTTTTTTGAAATTTTCTGTAAAAAAAATGATTAGATATGTATTATTTTTAAGGTAGCAATAAGTTTGTTTTTTTTTAAATTAATGTTAGATTTCAGTTTTGAAATAGAAAAAAATAATAATATGGTAAGGTTCAAAGGACTCGAACCTTGAACTCTTCTTAAGAGACTTATTATCTACTCTAAATTAGATATGTATTATTTTTAATTTCGGTTTTTGTTCTAAATAAACAAATTAATTAAATATTAGAGCCACAAAATCAATAAAAATTAACAAAATCCCGCCGTTTCTAAATTAGGGCCAGCAAGATCGCGGGTTTTTCTAACCTATTCCTAGAGACTCGCTCCTGCCAACAATAAAAGTATTCCCATATTCCCAAACCAAAAAGCAAACCCAGACCAACCCTACGGAAGAAGAAGAGAAAGGGCGGGAAAGAAAAAAAAATCCAGAAAACCTAGGGCGTGCTCCGGAAGAAGAAGAAGAGGAAGGGCGGAAAGAAGAGGAATAAGAAGAAGAAGAGGAAGAGGAACAACAGAGAAGAGAAGGTAAAGATTTTTGTTATATTGAAAATTATATTTGTAGAATTCTATATTAAAGTTAGACGATCGAGTTTTTGTTCGATTTGGGCGTGGACGATCGAGTTTTTATTTCGATTTGGGCGACTTTTTCTTTGGTCCGATCGAGTTCTTAGATTGGACGACTTTTTTCTTTGGTCCTTGAGAAATTGAAGTCGAGGTCTTGGTCGATTTGGGGTCGCTGATTTCATGATTTGGGGTCGCTGATTTCATGATTTGGGGTTCTGGGGTCGCTGATTTCATGATTTGGGGTCGCTGATTTCATGATTTGGGCGGGAAAGATTTTCTTTGGTCCTTCAGAACTTTCATCTTACAGTTTGTATTTGCTTTCATGATTTGTGTGTATTATGGAATAGATTATTGTCTGATACATGGCAATAAAAATCAGCAAAATAAATAAATAAAATTAAAACGTATATTTGATGGCTCTTGGAATCTAAAAGGAAGCATGACATGAAAGGATTGCTCAAGACAAACACGGTTGGTGTTTCTCGCTTTCTAACATTAATTGGGCCCCTACAGTTTTGGGGCCCTGGGCGGGCGCCCCGGCTGCCCCGGCCCAGGGCCGGCCCTGTATGCTGCAAAAGAAGAAGAAACCTGCATTCTGCTTTTGTGAGATTATATGTAGTGTAGTCTCTATCACTAGATGTTTGACTTGGTGAATATCCATAGTCTCTATCATTAGATTATATGTAGCCTGCATTCTGCATTCTGCTTTTACTTTAGTTAGCCTAAAATATTTGAAACTGCAAGAATGGTGATCAAAAGTAGGATTCATGATGAAGTGGTTTTCTTAATGAAATGTATTTTTTTCCGTTCTTCTTTTGGTTACAGTGACTATATTGAAGACTTCAAGTAGGTTATCAAGTGAAATTCGGAAGAGTAGCGGATATCTTTTATTACTTTGTAAGAATGATTTAGTTCTCCATATCCTTCATATACACTACTTTTGTTACAGTAAATACATTGTTAATTTTTTTGTTATATCGAAAAATATATTTGTAGAATTCTATATTAAAGTTAATAAGGAGGATCCCCAAGGAAAATAGAGACATCATGGATAAAAGTTGGCTACACATTTCAAGGTTATTTTTAAATCTCTGAACTATATAATCTTATGAATATACTATCTGTCGTTTCTTTGTAAATTTTTTTTTAAATTTTTTCCTGGTGCTTATCATGTTTTTTTTTTCCTTTTAGAACTTGTAAAGCCTATCATGATGGTGCAAGGAGATTTGTTGATATGGTTAAAGCAAGTAAGGTAGATCTACAAAAGACTCAATGTCCTTGTAGCCATTGTATGAACCTACAATACCATAATTTTGATACTGTATATGATCACTTGATCGTAAATGGTATGCATCCTCGTTACACTACATGGATCTTTCACGGGGAAAAGCCAAATACATTAGAAGATGGAAATGTAGAGTTCCCAGAGACCTATAACATGTACAAAGATGCACTTTTTGACGACGATGATGATGTTATGGAGCCTATAGATGAAATAGAGCCTGATTTGAAAGATTTAGTGGAGGAGGCGGAACTTCCTTTATATTCTGGTTGTACTATCACAAAGATGTCTGCAACGGTTATGTTATACAAGTATAAATCTAGGTATAGCCTATCTGATACTGGTTTTGATGAACTTCTTAACATCATTCGAGATATTCTACCAAATGATAACATACTTTCAAGTTCATTATACTCCATGAAAAAGTTTCTCAAGGCATTTGATTTGGGGTATGAGAAGATACATGCTTGTGTGAATGACTGTTGTTTATTTAGAAAAAATTTCGAACATATGGAGATGTGTCCAAAATGTGGTGAATCACGATGGAAGGTTAATAAGCGAACTAAAAAGGTTCGTAAAGGAATTCCTGTAAAGGTCTTGAGATACTTTCCAATCATACCTCGATTTAGGAGAATGTTTAAATCATCTGAAAAGGCAGAACAACTAACATGGCATTATAATAACACAAGTCAAGACGGCATGATGCGCCATCCAGTTGACTCGTTTGCATGGAAGAAGATTGATAGTAAATTTCCAACTTTTGCAGCGGATCCTCGTAATCTCAGGCTCGGTCTTTCATCCGACGGATTCAATCCCTTTGGTGATCTTAGTTCTAGATATAGTTGTTGGCCAGTGATTTTGGTCACCTATAATCTCCCCCCATCTTTATGCATGTCCAAGGAGAATTTAATTTTGTCATTACTTATCCCCGGTCCGAAGCAACCAGGAAATGATATAGATGTATATTTGGAACCACTTATAGAAGATTTAAAAGAGTTATTTTCCAATGGAGTTAGTGTCTATGATGCATTCACTAAGACCACTTTTAATCTGAGAGCTATCTTGATGTGGACAATAAATGATTTTCCAGCGTATGGAAATTTATCAGGATATTCTACAAAGGGTAAAAAGGCATGTCCCGTGTGTGGTGTTCAGACATGTTCAAAATGGCTGAAGAATGGAAAAAAATTTGCTTACATGTGCCACAGAATTTTTCTTCGACCTAATCATCCATTGCGGTTGAAAGCAACTTGGTTTGATGGAACCGAAGAGCATCGATTGAGGCCTAAAAAATTAACTGGTTCAGAGGTTCTTCAAGTGGTCAACAATATTGTAAATGTTTGGGGAAAATCAAAGAGCCAACAACATGAAAACAGAAAAAGGAAGAAAAATAAAGATACCGATTATAATGATGGTGATGATCCTACACAGCTTACAAAGCGATGGAAAAAGAAATCTATTTTCTTTGAGTTACCATATTGGGAGGTATTTTTTTGTTCATTTATATTTAAGATTGAAAAACTTAATAGTCTTACTTGTTAAATTTAATATTATTCTTTTCATAATGCAGATTTTACTATTACGACACAATTTGGACGTGATGCACATTGAAAAGAATATTTGTGAGAGTATTATTGGCACTCTTTTGAATATAAAGGGGAAAACGAAAGACAACGTGAATTCTCGAAAAGATTTGAAGGTAATGGGCATCAGAAAAAAATTACATCTCAAAGATGATAAGATTAGTGCTAAAGGTACTATACCTCCGTACGTACTTTCAAAGAAAGAGAAGCATATATTTTGTGAGAGATTAGCAAATTTGAGATTGCCGGATGGCTATAGTTCTAACATTGCAAATCGAGTGTCATTACAAGACCACAAGATTTATGGCCTCAAGTCCCATGATTGTCACGTCTTAGTGCAGCAAGTGTTATCAGTGGCATTGAGAGGTCTTTTACCTAAGGGACCAAGGATTGCTATTTTTCGTCTTTGTGCATTTCTTAATCAATTATGTCAAAGGGTACTTGATAAAAATAGACTAGAGCTTCTTGAAGATGAAATTGCTGAGACTTTGTGCATGCTGGAAAGGTTTTTTCCTCCTTCTTTTTCGACATTATGATCCATTTAACTATTCATCTTGGACAAGAAGCGTTAATTGCTGGACCGGTACCTTTCAGATGGATGTACCCTTTTGAAAGGTAAAGATCTGTTTATGATAGAATACTATATTAATTATAGTCTAATTTGATTGATTACAAAGCTTAATTTTTTAAATCATGATTAGGTATATGAAGGTGCTAAAAGGATATGTTAAGAATCGTTCAAATCCCGAAGGATGCATAGCAGAGAAGTATTTAGCTGATGAGTTGACACTTTTTTGTTCTGGATACATAAAACAAGCAGCTGATATAGGACATCAATATAGGCGTAATGAGGATTTTGAAGATAGCACAATAGTAGAAGGACGACCACTTGGTCAGGGTAGGACAAAAGATTCAATGACTTCTTCTATGTTAGAGATCGCTCATCGTTATGTTCTAAAAAATACTGCAGAAGTTGATCCATGGAGAGAGTAAGTTATAATTCTAAAGTACTAAATTTATTTTTCAATTTTTATTTCTCATTATTCACACTCTAAATTATCTTTTTTTAATTGTTCCAGAATGCACAAAGAGCAGCTTATACGTTTAGATAAACGCTTAGCCAAGAATGAATCTCTTTTAGAAAAGCGACATATGAACACATTTAGTGAATGGCTGGGAAATGAAGTTAGAAATGGCACTAGCGGTCCAATGTCAGATATTGTTAGATGGCTTGCATGTAGGCCTAAGAAGGAAGTAATGTTCTATTCTGGTTATGTTATTAATGGAAATCGATTTCACACAAAGGATGTTGAGAAAAGCACACAAAATTGTGGGATTTCTATTGAAGCAGAAACCATGTGTCGAGCAAGTGCGAAAGACACTTCACAAGTAATGGGAAAAGTAACTTACTATGGTATCATAAAAGATATCATGTTGCTGGACTATTACAAAATTAAAGTTCCTTTATTTGATTGTGATTGGGCAAATATAAAAAATGGTATCAAAGTCGAAGATGGGTTTACATTAGTTAACCTCCACCAAGGACAACATCAGTTTGAGAGGGATCCATTTATTTTTGCATCACAAGCAAAACAAGTATTTTATTCCAGAGAGTCAGACACATCGAATTGGTATGTTGTCTTGAAAGCACCACCAAGAGGTTTTTATGAGAATACGACGGATGACGGGAATGAATACATGCCATGCACTTCTTTAGATGTATCACAACTTAACTTGGATATTGATGATGAAGATTGTGTACTACGCGATCCTGAAGAATTATCTTATTTATCGGTAATTATACCAATGTTATTTATATAATTATCAATATTGAGCATGAGTAATTGTTTGATCAAATGTTTACATTATGAGCCTAATGAATTATTATGTTTTATTAACAGGCTGAAAGTGAAGACGGTGAAGACTCTGAAGATTGATCAAATTGTCTGAAAGTAAATATTTGGTCAATAAGATGACAAAAAATGGTGAAGAAGTAAGTTCCTTAGATAACCCATACCCATGACATTCAAGTGTATCATACCCATGTCATGTTTTATTAACAGGTTTGCTATGTTATATTTTCAGATTATATGTGTGTGTGTGTGTGGGGGGGGGGGGGGGGGGGGTTGAGTCATCCTGAGAAAAATACTAATGCATTGAGTATCTGTTGTAGGCTAACTGTAGATGTGGAAGTTTGCATTTATGTATCAGTTGTAGGCTATGCACCAACCCTAAAATTTGCCCAATCCTATATTGATATCAAGTATCTGTCACACTTAATTGTATTAGTTCAGTCCTGTTGTAGCAGTCATGGGGTTTTGTGTGTGAGGGACATTCCTTTAGTCTACAATTGCATACAGGAACCTGTTCTTCTACATGAAACATCCTTTAGTCTACAATTGATGGAAGTTGAGGACAGGATCCGCAACTAATTCAAATGTTTAATAAAATTTAGTTGTCAAGGACAGGATCCGCAACTAAAACAATCACCAAACCTGAACATAACTTCAAATTTAGAAGTCAACAAGATATTTGAAAAAAGGATAACAAGACTACTGACATCATTTAGTGCATGGTCAACAGAAGGATCCATGTATATAATTAACTAACCTACTTGATTTGACATTTTTACCTCAAATATGCATGATATAGCAGAGACATTACAATATCTTGATCCAATATCTTGATCCACTATCATGATATAGCAGAGACATTTTTACCTCAAATTGAGTATGTTTCTGTGGATTGGCAGATTTCATGGCCAGACCATATCTTCAGATTTTATGCAATATCTTCAGATTTTATGCAATATCTTCAGATTTTATGCCTCTTGTTTGCAGCTTGCCTTTGATTGCTCTTTAGCAACAATATGATTTAGTTGAGGACAAAATAAAACTGTATATAGTAATTGAAAATATAGACAGTAAAAGGAAGATGTAACACTCAAATTCATGGCCAGACCTCTCTTTCTACATGTCCAGAATTTAGAATCCAAATTTGAAAGATAATGCTTATATGAAAACGATGTTTGATGACATCCAAATTTGCCCCTGACAAAGCTTGCAATGATATAGCAAAAGCACTTTCTCCCTTTTCCTGCAACTGATCCTCATGTTCAGTGTCTTCTGATTCTTTCTTCTTAAAAGCTCACTTGGTGAGATGGTAGGTGTTTGTTTACCTGCAGGAACTGAGTTTCCCCCAGAAGTAGTTTGTGGAAAATTCTTCCTAGCTGTTTCAGTTGGGCTTATTATGGCCCCAGATGCTTGGTTTTACCCTGCACCTAATAATACTGGCTCTAGCTATTCTCAGGTATCCTGTACTGCTACTGTTCCTACTCACCAGGTCTTATTGATACCTTCTTGGTCCCTCTGACTCTCATGTGATTTGACTCGTGTTAGTAAGTGAATTTCCTGGGTATATTATCATAGCAGCACTTATACGAAATCTCGGATATCCCTGCACCTAATAATACTGGCCCTGCACTTATACGAATTCCTGGGTATATTATCATATCAGATGGCATGGAATACCTGCACCTAATAATACTGGCTCTAGCTATTCTCAGGTATCCTGTACTGCTACTGTTCCTACTCACCAGGTCTTATTGATACCTTCTTGGTCCCTCTGACTCTCATGTGATTTGACTCGTGTTAGTAAGTGAATTTCCTGGGTATATTATCATAGCAGCACTTATACGAAATCTCGGATATCCCTGCACCTAATAATACTGGCCCTGCACTTATACGAATTCCTGGGTATATTATCATATCAGATGGCATGGAATACCTGCACCTAATAATACTGGCTCTAGCTATTCTCAGGTATCCTGTACTGCTACTGTTCCTACTCACCAGGTCTTATTGATACCTTCTTGGTCCCTCTGACTCTCATGTGATTTGACTCGTGTTAGTAAGTGAGTTTCCTGTGTATTACGTAAAATTGAATGTGGACAAAAAAATCTAATGTGGACTGAATAGTGGTTCAAAATGGACTAAACAAGAAGAAGCAGGGGACAGAACAGAATTATCATAGCCACATGATACTGGAAACCAAGGTTGCTTGCTTACACAGCTCACATGATATTATTTCAGGATACCTGTAGATTTGTGCTTGTAACAATGTTTACTTTTCCTTGCTATAGTTTTCTTTATTACTAGTCTTTTGTGTGTATTACTAATGTTCTTTTGTGTGTATTACTTTTTCCTTGCTATAGTTTCCTTCTAGTTTCCTTGCACAGCTCACATGATATTATTTCATTATCTGTCTATGATCTTTGCATTTGTTGCTATACTCTTTAGAAACTTCAGACTATCTTTGGACATGATATGTTTAATAGCTAATATCATTGTTTGCTCAATTATTTTTTGTATTTTTGATGAAGTGCTCAAACAATGCTGCAAAGAGAACCAAAAAGCACCGAAAAGCTTCAAAAATTGCTGCTATTATTGCATGTAGACAAAAAAAGAACCGGTCCTTACCAATATTTGATGACATTTCTAATGAAGATTCCAACTCTCCACCTAAAACATCATCCAACACATTACCAAATGGTTCTGTAGATGAGTTCAACGCAGAAAAACCAAAAAGAACACCTAGGGGTAAGGCAAGATGTTTGGCAGTTAGGAAACAAGCAAAACATGCTCCTTTGCCCCTTGATTTCAACCATAGAGGCCAGCCTATCAAGGAAAATGCTGCAAAGTTTAGTTCTTTCCTTGGCGTGACGGCAAGAGAGCTACTACCGGTTAATATGACTAAATGGAAGGATGTCTCAGTAGACTTCAAAGATCAGATTTGGGAACATGTAACGGTAAGGTTGTTAGTATTGTTATTGATTTTTTTTCTTATATTTTACATGATATTTAACCACCATATTTGGACCATATTTTGTAGCAAAATTTTGCTGTTGATGAGTGCCACAAGGACTATACTTTTAGAAAGCTACTTAAGATTTGGCGAGATTGGAGATCCAATCTGGTGAAACAAGTGAGGATACAAGCGGAAGTGGTAGGCCTACAACGTGCTGCTAGTCTTCTCAAACCTGCAAATATTGAATCTCTGGATAAGTGGATGAAATTTATTAAAGCCAGAACAAGTCCTAATTCTTTGGTAATTCTAGTTTTGAGATTTTGTAGTACATACTTCATTTTTTAAAATACTTTTGTATCTCGTTATATCACCAATATTTTTTGCAGGAAAGAGCTGAAAAATTCAAAGAGATGCGAGCAAAACAACTTGATTTAGTGCATCGTACAAGTAGAAAAAGTTTTGCTGTTGTTGAAGAGGAGTTGGTAAGAATAATAGTTTATGTTAATATATTCTTTAAAATGTGAGATAACTGTTGATTGTCTAAAAAATTTTACTTTGTAGAAGGAAAAAAGTACAACACCTGATGCAATTTCAAGGGCTGATGTTTGGATTCATGCATATGAAACACGAAAGAAAAATTCAGAAGGGGAAGTACAAGACTCGGAAATAGTGGTAACAATATATATCTTGATATATTTAAGCTCACTTTTGTTTGTTTTATAATTTAGTATTCATATATCTCCAATTTTTGTTTTTCTAGCAACAAGTAAAGCAATATAAGGCTGAGGAAGACCCTTCACAAAGGAATACTATAACAAATGATGCTGTTGCAAAAGTACTTGGTCCGGATCCACGAGGAAGAGTAAGAGGGCTTGGATTTGGAGCAAATCCTGTCAAAAGTGGATGGTCAAATTCATATGGGCAATAAAGTCAAAAGACTAGAGAATGAAGTGGAGAGCTTGAAGGGCTTAGTGAAAGATCTCTTTGTTCGGTTAGACAAAGGAGAAAATAACTCGGTAAGTTTATGAAATATTTATATTCACTTTTCTTTTGGTCTTGTCGTTGCATTTGATAACAAAATTTAATATTTGGCCTATTTAATATAATGACTATAGGAAAACACAAGTATTCAACATTCGGCCAACGATATAGCAAAAAGAAAACGCAAAGAAAATCCCAACGATCAGCTATCTTTTAATGAGGGATCAAAAAGCAAACAAAAGGAAGATAACGAGAGAGCACAAATCAAAAAAAGCATTCAAATTTCCGCTAGTGAGAGAGGACAAAAGAAAAAAAACAACAAAGCAAGTGGAGCAAGTACACAAGATTTTGGTAGTGACGGAGCACAAAGAAGACAAAATGAATTAGCGAGTGGTGCTAAAGGTTCTAATCTTGAGAATAAGATGTGCAAATTGCTTAGTTGGTTTGCGAAAGATGAAGAAGTTGTTGCTACTGCTGAAATTGCATCAACAGATCCAAGTGCATTGGTCCATCATGTTCCTTTAGGCCATGATTGTTGGAAAGTTTGGGTTCGCGATGTGATTGATAACATTGTTTTGTATCGACCAACATCTGAGTTCGGTAAACTTGCTTGTGCTGAACAAAGTACCATTGCATGGCCTATCAAATACATCAAATTGGATTAGCCTTCTTTATTTGAGGTAAAACTGCATTTTTCTCAAATTTTTCTAAAAGTGTGATTTTTAAGCATTTCTTAAACTATGTGATTCTTTTTCTTCTACAGGTTTAAAAACAAAATCTGGACTGCACAATGAAATGTGGACATTACTTTATGAGGTTAGTCTTGAAAGCTTGAATAAAAAATATGACCTCTACTAAATTATATAATCTTATGAATATACATCATGGATACCATCTGCATCTATTTGTTTTACTGTTGTTATAAATTGCAATGCAAAGTTGTGTGCACATTGTATCATGCTGTATTTTGGTATAAAAGCAATAGGTATCTCACCTAAGCAATGCAAAGTTGTGTGCACATTGTATCATGCTGTATTTTCGTTCGTGCATGGTACCCATGGTATGGTATAAAAGCAAATAGGTATCTCACCTAAGCAATACAGTTCGAATCTGCAGAGCAGGACTTCATTTGTCTTTAAGAATATCCAGGCATATTCTTCCAAGCTGCATGCAAGAACAATCTGCTTGAGAAAACACATTTATATGCCACAAAAACCTCAAATGGGGAACAAATACTTGCCTTATCAATGTTAGGATGGTAGATTTTGGTGAGGAATCGGACCTGTTACAGAAATAAGCCACTCATGGTTTCACATCAAACAGGAACAAGCCTTATATTTCAATGCTTGCTCAGTTTAAATTGCGAACTCGTATTATTTGTTGACTGTACATGAAGTCTAGTTACCTCTTCTAGTATATGAGATTATAACTGTAATGTTCTTAGAAAGATATGATTTTCGTTAGTGTTACATAGGAACAGAACTGAATGGAGACCCAAAAAAATTGGGATAAAGAAGTTTGTTGTTGTTTTGTCAAGGGGAAAAAGCAAAAGGAAGAACTATCTGCAGAATACGTTTTGTAATACTTTACTGATATCCAACCTTTATAAATAACTGAATATGACAAAGAAGATGTAGGCATTCAGTGTAACAACTCCAGAGAAATAGCTGTAGCATACCAATAAGCTGTTTGTTTTTGTTAAACTACATAAAAAATTTGCTTAGTACAAAAAATTTTGGTCCCAGTTTCCTGCTTCTTTGTTTCTACATAAAAAATTTGCTTAGTAAAATTCTCCTGCTGCTTTGTTTCTATTGAATATTTTGGTCCCAGTTTCCACAAATGGGCACCATTCTTGTGTGCAGGATTGTATCTTGCTTCCTTTTTGTGGATCTTTTCCCATTGGTTTTGGCTTAATTGTTCTCTCATTCTGGTCTTCTCTAGTTTGACTTCTTATATATGAGTCTTTGACTTCTCATTCTGGAATGTTATATTTCAAACAGGAACAGATTTGACAGGCAGCTAAACACACAACCAAATAAAAGAACAAAGCACACCAAAACACTTCAATAGGGTGAAAAAAATTGGTAGTTAGTAGACCCTTAGCAAAAGAGAGGTCAATCCTGGGGGGGCAATGTACAGGTCAATACCAGGTTTTCATATTGTGTTTATGCATACATTACTTTGTGCCCATGATACTCATTTATTTATGTATATTTTTTCATTGGTATGTTTATATATACATCAAATTGGATATAATGAACTAAAATACATTTTATGTTTGTGCAGGTTATCAATCAATGAAAAAAATTTGGGTTTTGTGTTTGAAGCTTCACCTCTGCAACCATTTGAGCCAAAATTTGTCATAGAAGACAATTTACATTTTTTTCCCAAAGTTATGCAAATTATGAATCAAAGCTCAATTTGTATTGACATATTGTACTGTTCTTATTATTCAGTACTAAAATACTTTTGTAGTTCATGAAACAATATGGCATGATATACTTTGGCATGGCCTTTTGTTTGCTATAATGTAAATATGGCATGATATACTTTGGCATGGCCTTTTGTTTGCTATTAATGTATTTTGGCTATTGAATCCGATTATTTTTATGATATCTCACGCGTCTGGGTTCTTTTGAATTACGTTTCACTTTTGTAGTTTGATTGGGATATATGCCAGTGATCAACTATTTCTTTAACTTATGTTTGCTATGTTATATACTTTGTTTACCATTGATATCCTTGCTTAAATAAATAGGAATTGGTATGGAAATAATAATAATAATAATAATAATAATAATAATAATAATAATAATAATTATTATTATTATTATTTGATAAAAAATTTATAAAATATTATTTACAGCACGCTACATATGTCATAAATGGTAAATATAATTTATTAAAAATATCTTTTACGGCATCACAATGTATGCTATATTTGATCATGTGTGAATCACTATTACGACGTGCATCTATACGCCGTATTTGACCTAGCCAGAATATCTATTACGACGTACATATGTATGCCGTGAAAGAGCAATTACGGCACACGAAATATGCCGTAAATGGTTGTCGAAATTCAGTGAAAAATATCTATTACGGCGCGCACATGTATGCCATGAAAGAGAAATTACGGCACACAAAATATGCCGTAAATGGTTGTCGAGATTCTGTAAAAAAGACATTTACGGCATTAATATGTTTACATTTACGGCATGCAGAATGCGCCGTAAATAATAGGCTCATTTACGGCATGAGCTTTTACGGCACCAA
Organism: Iris pallida; assembly: GCA_029216955.1. Taxonomy (NCBI): domain Eukaryota; kingdom Viridiplantae; phylum Streptophyta; class Magnoliopsida; order Asparagales; family Iridaceae; genus Iris; species Iris pallida. The sequence continues at coordinate 6,613,137 of JANAVB010031416.1, read as the reverse complement.
CATGTATGCCGTAAAAGCTCATTTACGGCGCATTTCGCGTGCCGTAAATGATCATTTTTCTTGTAGTGATTGGAACTTGTGGTGGATGTTGTTGTTGAGAGAGAGTATCCGGCCTTAAAAGCTTTTTTTTGAGTATGAGACTCAGTTCTAGATGCTAGCATAAAGAACAAATCTGATAATATATATGGGTTTAGGTGGACATCTCTCGAATAAATATGTATAGGGAGGTTCCATTTTTAGTTCGGATATGTATCAAATGTTGTGATGCTTCAATGATATGTGCTATACCTTTTGGGCCAACTGTCCCTAATTCCCATATTTTTTATAAATGGAAGAAATAATACGCCTTCGTGGAGCCACTGATCTTCTGCTATCTTGCCAGGGTCTTATGCCCCTCCCCAGCTGAAATCACAAGAATCACTCGAGTTCGGCTTATATATCCTCAATTTCAAGACACTAAATTAAGGCGTATCAAATAAGATAATATTTGTTGAGGTCATTAGTAAATCTATGGTATTTAGAAATGTCAACTTGTGCTTCCATAGTTTTATTAACACTCAAAACTACCTAAAACTAATAAGAACTGCGTGTCGAACATGGTCGGCATATGTCAGATCTAGAGGGTCGACCCAACCTGACAAATAGTAGTTTTGGGTGGTTAAACTTGTGGAAAATATGTCACATATGTGACAGCAACCTTTTTTTTTTTTGACATTGGAGTCTTTATTTAGTTTTCAGAACCTAGTAACTACACATGGATATATATAATAAAGGGTAAAGCTATAGAATAATGCGAGAAGTCAAAAGGAAAATATTGCATGCTTAATGGTGTGAAAACATTCTCTTCATATGACAATGATCAGATCTTTACTAAACCTACCTCTTCTTAATATGCAGAAACGACTCATATATACGACAAAGATCAGATCTTAATTTACAGCACTTGTCGTATAGCTCTATTAATTTTTTACTCAAAAGATGAATGTACTGACGTTAAGGTGATGATTTAGGAAAGAAATATCTAAGAAAATAATCTCTCAAAGTCATCATGTCGGGTTGTTTTGTGGCAACATATACAATGTAAAATTAGCAACATCTCTCCAATAATATTTGCCATGAGCCTCTTGAGTTTCTTGGAGTGACAGTCACTAGAAATTTGCAGAGACTGGGAAAGATTACCATCAGTTCAAGGAAGATTTTCCCTGCAGAAATGAACAAATATAAACAAACAAGGCAGAATGTAAGAGGAAGTTCTAATTGCATCATGAATTTTTTTTACTATAAGATAGAATTAAGATTCACTTGAAGCTCATATAATATTCAATGAGTATCAAATTCTTTAGCAAGAAGAATACCACACAAATTAAATGATGCCTCTGTGCATGTAATCTATCTTGGCAAAAAATTTCTCTACAGATTAAACTATGGTAATAGCATGTAAAACTGTCAGATTCAATGTTATAGTTTTATTAGAAATTATAAGTACCTATAACCAATATGAACCAAGCTCCACTATAAATATATCTTAATCAATATCACTTAGGAAAAATATACCCAAGAAAGAGAAATCTTATATATACCGCTGCCTAAACCACTCTTTAGATGAGGGTACAGACACGAGTCGGATTTGGAATACAATATTATATATATATAAAAATAGGATATGGGTTCGTCATGCAGTGTACTATTTATGTCAGATCTTAATCGTATCTATACTTTTGCATGCTTTGGGTGGAAACTAGGTTCCAAATAGTTCTAGTTAGGAGCCGCTTCAAAAAAAAAATCAATCTTGGTAGCAAAGGTGGAACCAAGTGAAGGGCAGCCCACCAAAAAAAAATGTTGCTTTTAATTTTTTTCTTTTTTCTTTTTTCATACGAGTCAGCTTACATCCAGCCTACCCTGATCACCCCAGCTAAAAATTTTGGTTCTGCCCTTGCTTGGTAGTATCTTAATTATGTTTCAAGCGATACATCAATATGGTAAAGGGGTATTCATACAACTAATTAGTTTCAAAATCAGTGGAGTTTCTTAAAATTTTATCGTCTCAATTCCCAAAAAATTTAACTAAAGATTTCTCTTCGGAATAAATACTTTAATGGTGTAAACGGTAAGCACACGTATGAGGAGAAATCTTCATTTTGTATATTCTTGGATATATAAATTGTGAGGCTGACTGTTACTGAAAGACGATGAATAGCTTAGATTCATGACGCAAGGAAAAGACCAAGGTTACTCCAAAGGTGGAATATTATGGAACAAGAAACGAAAAGGGGAACGGGGGGATAGTGGGGATAGTCTTCTTCAGAACACACTAGGCGGAATGAAGTGTTCCGCTTGGAGTAATTTTTCTTGATTTAAAATAGTGGTGGTAGTCTTCTCTAGAAAAAAATATTTTACCAAGTTACGATTTTAAACATTGAGTTTCGAAAAGCTAATCGAACTCAAAGTTCAAAGTTCAAACTTCATAGTGAATTCCTTTTCTTGTTGCATGATTACATTCACTTGCACATTTTTTTTCCCTAAAAAAAAGAAAAGAAAAAGGAAACCATGAACTCAATGAAGGTTTACTTCGCATGGTCCTAGACAACTTGTGCACAAGGTTTGGTAAATTTTCTCGAAAAGTATCCGGTATCCGTATCGACCTAGGCAGAATATTCGGACGTGCTAATTGGTGCGAGGTATTGGAGGACCTTCATTTGGGATAGCTATCTGCTTTGAAAGGGCGTATCGCAATACCATGTAAAATTTCTTCATGGTGCTGAAATCATCAATAATTGCCATAAATACAATCTACATGTATGGATGCCTTGTACATGGACAATAAGTATTAATCTATATTTAATGCAGGGAAGTACAAGGCGGCTGTTGGTAAGAAAACATTATTAAGTGATACGACTATACTTATTTTTACAATTCTATATATTCTTGATAATGCTCATTTAATTGAATCTAGTCTCTAATAAAAATATCATCTTAATAAATGTTTACTTCACATGATTACAGTGTTGGTTTAGACGAGTGAGTTAGTCCCACTCACTAGCGTATTCCCAAATGTATTGACCCCCTTCTCCACAGGTGCTGGAAACGATGTGGACGTACGAGGGAGATAAAATGCTCGCACAACAGTGTTAAAGTTTCTTCCTATTTCGAAGTATTTGAAGTTCTTCTTTGAAGCATGAGTTCATTTGTAATAAAGGGTATGCATAATGTATGGAATAGAGAGATTATTCAATGGCAGCCTATCGGGGTTATGTAAGCCGGAAAGGCATTTCGATTTGTACTGAGAAATTTGTATTTTGTTGTAAGAATTCAATACAAAGAATTATTTCTTCCTTCAATTTTCTGTTGTTGTGATGCTATAACCTTATTTTCTAATGAATATTATTCGTGCATGTTCTTGTGTTGTACAATTGTAATTTAACTTATATGACATCACGTCCGGTGGCAACTTATCAATTTTGCAGAATCGGATTGCGACTCCATGCCTCAGACTTGAATCCTTCATTTCGATCATCATTCCTCCATACACCTTCCTTACCACCATAGATGGAGTGAATAGTCTTAACAAGAGGGTTCTCTTTATCCTCCCAATGTTAGGAGCTCGTCTAGGTGTATAGATGCTCTCAAAGGGAGGCCTAGGTACGTGAGAGGAAAACTTTGCAACTTACAATTGAAGATTAATGCGGCCATTATTCTTTACTCTTTTTGGTTTTGCTTTTGGCAACTAACTATGTAACTGCTGAGCATACTCTTGAAGAGCAAAGTGACTTCCGGTAGCCAAATTTAGTGTCTACTGTAACACATTTAGGAAATGTGTTACAAATTATTTGTATATTACTCTTATTACAACGTGCAAATGTTACTGCACCTGTCTCTTCTACATGTAGAGAGAAATCATGTGATCAGTCAGAAGCTGCGCTAAACTTCTGCAAGCACATTGTCCTGTCGTGCTAGAGCCATATCTTTTCCTCCCACAACTGTTTCTGATGTTCACAATTTTTTTCCATGAGCCTTCTTTCCAACTCCTGGACATCAATGTTGAGTTATATTCCTTCAAGTAGCTATCATTTGAATTAGGCCCAGGCTTGGAAAGATTAGCGTCGGCTGCAGAAAGATTTTCCCATCAGCAAGATACAGAAAAAAAAAAAACAAAAAACAAAAACAAAACAAAACTACAACATATAGTTATCAATAGGGCAAAGGGAAAATTATGATCAATCCAGGTTAATTATGTAATTATGATCTTAGAATACAAGATGGAAAGCTTATAGCAACATGTACAAAATTATTCAAATATTCTTCGGACTGCTGTAGATCTTGCTACTGATACCATAAAGAGTATCACAATCCTCCAAACGTGAATATTGGAATATATTATAGTTCAAAAGTTGCTTTGAAATTAGTTGATCTTCTGTAGTGTAGCAACTTCGAAGTGTTTATTTGTACTTCCTAGTCCTCAATCTCCGAAGACATGCATTCCAAGCTATATATTGAAACTGTGTGTAACTCTCATCCATTCTACTGCACGAGTGCATTTTAGTCTTCTTCTTGTCAGGGTTCACAAATATAAAAACAATAACATTACTTCCCTGTTTTCTTATTTGATTAAGATTTTTTTTAAGGTCTTAGAATAACATAAACAGAGAAATAAGAACATAATTGTCCTTTGATCTTGGCATCGTTAACATTTCATTTGACATGCCATCCTTTCTCGCAATAAAACATACCGCAGAAATGATGATAAACCTTAACATCCTATCAAAATGTAGTTGAGATTTTAAATATTTCGTTTATGATAACTAATCAACTAATAATGAAAAAAAAAATCAATTGAAGTACCTTTTTCTAATTTCATACAGTTCCATCTGTGTTTAAAATAGGAATGACAGAAATTGGAAAGATGCAACTAATAATCATCTTGAATGTAAAGAGAAACAACTGTTTTAAAAAAAAACATATTGTGTCAGATTATGATTTATTCTGATAGATCACATAAACGCATTATTGCAATTGGAATCCATGGAGAAGTTCATACCGAGTTTCTTTCTGTCCTTTTAACAACTTGCCTTTGCATTTTTCCTGTGTTTGCTCATGCTCTTTCAAGAAAGCTTCAGATACGACGTCGGACTCCCATTTTTCCTGCCATTTTAGAGATTGCCAAGATAAAACTTGAAGTAATTTGAGTGTATAAGTTGTGCAGAACAGCGACTGACCCGTAGGACACTCTTCACCAATGGTATAACTAGAGTAAGATAATCAAAACACGAGACACTCTCGAGCCTTTCCTCCAATCTTCGGCTGGCGGCAACACGGTTCATGATTTGTGTCGTAACTCGAAGGAACTGCAAAACTAGCAAGTCATAAGTGCGACAAGATCGCCTAAACACGAAAGGTTCTAAACTTGTCTATGGAAATGCTGAAAATACACACATACCTGCAAGTTTAACGCTTTCTTCTCTTTCGCTAGCGCCTGCCTTATTATGTTGTCACAAACATTTTGAGTATCAAACTTTCCGGAGGCCCTGATGATATCTTCTGCCCCCTTAAGTACTTGGTTGATAGCTTTCATACAGACCTTACTCTCTTCCTCGGAAAGTTCAGCAAGACTCTCCTTCCATCCTTCCAGAACAGCCTTGAAGCTTCGAATGGCATGCTCTGCCTCGGCCCTTTCCTTGCGCTCCTCCTCGCACTTGGCCTCCATTTTTAGCAAAGCATCTTTGTAATTCAAACAGTACTTGTATAGTCCCTGAAGAACACTCAATTTCTTTGATTCCGTCGCGTACTTTTTAAGTATACGAGGACCTAAATCTTCTCTCACATCTTCTGATTTCATCCAAGATGTTAGAGCATTTCCCGCACGACTACCGCTGTATAACCAAGAAACCACGGCCTCGGCATTAACCTTCCAAGAAGCGTTGCCATTGCTGCTATCAGACTGCATAAACCATCCGTCGGCATAGATACGGATACTGGAGCTCCTACGGTCAAGAACCACCCTCATATTGCTGTCAGGAGGAGCAAGAAACGCGTCGTCTTGAGGAGCAAGAAAGACATTGTCGTCGTCATCAGAAGGGCTTTTTTCTTCGGACCACAGCACTATCTTACTCAAGAAGTCTCGGACATCCTCCAGTTGTGGAGCCCCCAGGCAGCGAAAGCACAATGTCGAGTTCCTATCCACACCCTTAATCTTCAGCAGCTTCCCCGACGGCAGGCCTTCCACTACTCTCATGGCATAGTTCAAGAGATTGTAGAGGTGGCTAGTATGGAGTACCTTCCTCTCTAGAAGAGTCTTGAAGGACGCACCGACAGATTCAAGAAGCTCGGCCCTCTCCGTGTCAGTCGACTTGAGCGACACATCCCAATCGGTAATGGGTGTCCAGCAGCCCTCGGTAAACAAAGCGTCGGTGGCGACGTTAATAGGTGTCCAGCGGCTTTCGTGTATCTTCTTGCTCCATTCCTCAGGGAAGGGTTTTCGGAAGCCCCGTAAGAAGGCCGACAGACCTTCGGGGAGGGGTTCGAGATGCTGCGAGAAGATGTGCTGCACGAAGACATGCCTGGCATGGGATGCGGAGTCGGGGAAGTTGAGGTTGCAGTAGCAGCAACACCACCATTTCCAGGAGGATTCCGAAGGAGGGTCCTCCGAGAGGACATCGGAAACCACCTTGAAATCTTTGAAGGATTTCTTGATGATTTCAACATCCACTTGTATATGATCTTGCGAGATCTCCACTGGACTCGTTTCTCTTTCAAGAAAGGAACGGACCAGTTGCTTCTTCTTCTTCAGGGGAACCATCACTGTTTTTTATTTTTTTTTCGGGCGGGAGAAGTTGAAGTTGGCAATTGCTCTGTTTCATCAATTCCTCTGTTCAGCTGATATAAATATGATGGGAGTGGTGTGCTCCAGTGGTGAGGAGTGAACATGAATTCGAATTCCAGTACAGGAAAAAAAAAGACGGAAATATATGGCGGTCTTAATGCTGTAGTATCACACTAAATGGACGGTCATTAATCAACATACGAGAAAGTAATGTATATATATATATATATATATATATATATATATAAATTAGGATCCTTAACATAGTTTAATAGAACCTAGTTAGTATCTATAGGATGCATAAATAATATAGATACTATGGTGATCTTGTATAAACAAGATGTATGTGTGTTAATGCCACGTGTATAAATAATCATATTTATTGTTCGTGTCTAAATATTCCATCTAACCATTGTTCCTGAGCCTTGTTAACAATTCGGGACGACAAAAGTACGAGTATAAATTGACTTAGTGCAAATAAAATATGTTTAAAAATTCGGTCAAATATTCGAAAAATAAAAATATTGAGGTTAGAAACTTCACGTTCTTAAATATGTTGTCAATTTTGGTTAATTAAACAGATTTTCAGCAAGATTTTTTCTGCCAAAATTTTCAGTAATTTATACAGAACATGTTTAAAACTTCGCATGCTTAAAATTTATGTACTGATTTGGATCTGTCAAAAGTACGCAAGTATTATACGTTTATGAAAGATACGAAAAAATTTGCGTATAGTACGAGTTTTATTCGGGTGATTGCTAACAAGGATCCTGAGTCAATATTATGTTGCTTTCCGAATGCATATCCATATTTATGCGACATAGATTGGTACATAGACGCAATAATGGATAATAATGGGAATGTCATTTCTTTTCTTTCTTTGGTTTGTGATCTAGAGATGAATGTATTTGTTGTGTGACACGGGAAATCTCACACACAAATAACCATACGTCGACGAGAATAACAAAGATCAAATACCCAAGCATTAGTATTCAAGAACACAACATACAACCATGCAATATAATATGCTTCGATCTAGATATAATTGTCATAGAAATAATTGGTAGATATCGGAGATAAATTTAATTTGATGAGGGATCAAATTAGAAATATCGAAACATATATATATATATATATATATATATATATATATATATATTACACAAAACACAAAGGTTTTTGAATCCTAGGGCTGACTGTGCCAAGATAAAGAGTGGTTGGGATTTAATCTTGGTGAATCAACGGTTGTGGAATTTTATGGGGAATCCAAAGAGTGGGATTTGCACTCATAATGGTTGTGGATAAGCATTATTGAGAGTGGGGTTTTATGGGGAATGAGCATTATTGAGAGTGGGATTTTATGGAGAATTCAAAGAGTGGGGTTTGCACTCATAATGGTTGTGGATGAACATTATTGAGAGTGGGGGCCTCATAATTATTATTGTTCGTTTAAAATTGGGGGTCCAAGATTTTGAGGGGGAATACCTTAAATGAACCATGCCCTATGGGCACGGGTTATGACTAGTATATATATATATATATATATATATATATATATATATATATATATATATATATATATATATATATATATATATATATATATATGTGTGTGTGTGTGTGTGTGTGTGTGTGTGTGTGTGTGTGTGGTTCCCAACTCATACGGCCACCAAAGAGAGGATTTTCTCTATTCTCTTCTGCATCCCCATCAACAGAGAGAAAAACAAAGATTTTATCTTTGTTATTAAGGGTCGTAGCGAGTTGGAAGATCGAACCCCATAAAGAGACATCTACGTCAAGATCCATCAAGCCAATTAATGGATTCAGATACGCTTCCGCATTTATTTTGTTTTTTATCTCATAAATAAACAGGCAATAATTTCTAACAAATAGTATCGGAGCCTTCCTTGTTTGATTCATGAGTTTGAAATTTTCAGATTCAATTTGTGTTGTTGTCGAGGAAGCCTAGATTATTTCATTTAATTTAATTTAGGGATCCGATTGCTCCATCACAGATTTTATGATCCACCAATGAAAGATTTGGTTGCTAATATATATTAAAAAAATCTATTTATTTATTTATGTTGTTCCGGTAATTACCGAACAAAGTTTACAGAATAAGTGGACTGTTCGGAATAATCTATTTGAAGATATAGTCTTTCTTTATCTTTGCATAATAGCCGCATAGAAATAAAGACACCAACAATCCACTTTTGATTGCTAAAGTTCAATTCATGGCTGGATTATATCGAGTCGTCCATGGCCTGTATCAATTTTTTTTATTAATCCAATTCATATATGTATTTTTACTCTCATATCGGGAAGTGATACAGACTTATGTTGGAGTGGGTGGGATTCCCAACCTATATGGAGAAGACCCCGGAGTGCGACGAGCGCCGTCTGTGTGTCCGAAAAGCTCGGGGAGGTGACGAGGCCAGTCGGAGATGACAGAGACACTCGGGAGCTGCCAAAGGAGCTGCTGGTAGGAAGGGGGCCGAACTCTGCCCGAGGAGAGAGTTATGGCCGAACTCTGTGTTCTGGTTCCAGAACCTTGCTGGTTGCCAGACACAGAGCTCTGGCCGAACTCTGCCCCAGGACAGAGTTCTGGCCGAACTCTGTGTCGTCGGGGCTGAAGCATTTTCAGGGTGATTTATCACCATTGGATCGTATCCTACGGTCCAGGTTTTGCTGCGAATTAGGTGATTTGTACATGGTTATTCGTAACCCTAATCACAACACAACATTGAAGAACAAGAGAGAAAAAAAAGAGAGGCAAGAGTGTCATTGCAACTTTGGGAGAGAAGAAGGAGGATTGAAGGCCATTTTCAAAGGAGGATCGTGTTCGGGTAATATCTACTCGTCGTCTTTGTTCTTCGTAGCCTTGTAATCATTATTCTTGCTTCTAAGTGTTGTGGGAATCCGATTTGGATCGGAAGAAGTTTGTAGAGGGTGTACTCCTTTATTTCATTAGTGAAGGCTTCTCAGGGTTGGACTCCGATCGTCCCGTGGGTTTTTTTCTGCAAGGGTTTTCCACGTCAAAAATTTTCTGTGTCTGCGTGGTTTGTTTTTGGTGTTTTGGTTCGTGCGTTGTATTGCTCGGTTCTTTCGCAGGTACTCTCTAGTTTAGGGAAAGGTTTTCGTATTTCTTTCCCAACAAAGTGGTATCAAAGCCAGGTTCTAGAATTCAGAAGGATGTCAAGAGTTGACAAAAACTAGAGAGGAGAGATAAACGCGAAGCTGGTGCGCATGGTGAACCTGAACGATACCAACTATCACTATTGGCGGAGCAAGATGAAAAATTTACTGTTTGTCAAGAAGCTGCATCTACCCGTATTTGCATCCGAGAAGTCCAGTGATAAATTCGAGGAGGACTGAAAATTCGAGCATATATAGGTGTGCAGATATGGAGCGGGATAAAATCCGAGTAGATCCCTGAAACAGATCTTCTGACTGAATCCAAGTTCAAATGTTTGATCTTGTCAATGAGCCAACTTGATGCACCATATGGAGCGGAATATTACAGAAGTTATTCCCATCTTTTTTATTGATGTTTTGTTGTTTGGTTTTGATGAATGCATTTTTATTATCGCTTTCGATAAATGGTGTTTCATTGTTCACTTTCATCGATTTTTGTATTTATTTCGAATCTTGAAAGAAAGAGAAAAGAGGAAAAAAGAAGAGGAAGTATATGGAACCTTTGTTAGTGTAATTTTGAGAGTTGTACAAAGCTTCTCTTTCGCTCGGATCTCTTCATTATGGTGAGTGGATTTTATCTTTCCTCCTTTATGATAGAAAACATAAATTTAGATTTATTGTTAACTTTTTTTTTAGATAGAGATTATTTTTATGCTTTATCAGTTAGGATTTAAGTTATCTTAGAGATAAGCCTTTAAAGATTGACTTTATCTTCTTTTATTTATTGAGAATCTATAAATAATCTGTAAGTTCATAAATTATTGATGAAGAACTAAAGAATAAGACATCAATTTTTGAGTTTGTATTGTAATGCCCCGCTCCGCACGGTGCATTATGCTGAGTCGTTGACTCGAAGAGTTGCGTTGACCCGATTACGTATCGATGCGAATCGATACAAAGTGTTAAGTTGTCCCGAGCAATGCATCGAACTAAGTCGATGCGAAGAGTTGCCTTGTCCCAAAGAATGCATCGAGTGAATCGATGCGTAGCGCTGCGTTGCCTCGAAGGATAAGTGCGTTGAGACGGCTCGAAGATTCTAAGAAATCGAATCGACCAAGGCGTAAGTCCGAATCGATGCAAGTATTGATATTAGTTGGTTTCATGTGCAGGCTATACGTTTACGCTGAAATGTTAGAGGTCGATCTTTTGCCTTATTCAGTAAGGGGTCCGCGAAAGCAAATCGTCGCCTTGCGACGGACTGAGGCGTTGGCACGGTAAGCCAAATCGGACGTACAAACTCAATAAGCACGAAGTGCTCGAATGGCTATGTCAGGAGAGTGGCCGTGCAACAAAGTTATGAAATCGAGCCGCATCGGCTCGACGAAACGACAAAGGCGTATCGACTCAAGGTGGGAGGATTGACTTCTTTTTACTTCTTCATTCGATAAGTCAAATATATCATTGTATGCTGAGTTAACCTATCAACGCCACGGGCGTGGCTCGATAGAAAGATGAACGTAGTGCATGTCGAACACTAGATAGAACAATTGAAATGAATCGTACGACAAACGTACGAGTCGCTATGGAACATTGAATATCGCAAAGGCGAGCGCCTCGGTGCGCAAGCCGCAAGAACATGGGATAACTTACTCGGCGAGTGCCTTAGTGCACGAACCATACCGTGCCTTTGCGCACGCGTTAGAACGGCTAGAACATCGAAAGACAATAGGCGAGCGCACTAGCGCGCAAGCCACGGACATTGAATGCTAAGTCATAGAACATCAGAATACGGTCGAAACGTGCCTACGTGCACGGGATAATAAAAGATAGCTTCGTTGCAAAAGAATACAGTTGTGGCATGAATGTGGCGGAACTGTCGGATATGACATAATGCCTCGAAAGGTGTTCGAGACCTTCGGGTCGTTCGGTTGACGAGCATTGAGTTGAGGCATGATGCCATTGAACCATTGAAACGAAGAATGAAACGTAAGAACATAGAAAGTTAACGGAAGAAATACGAGATGATAATGCGGCATGGTGCCCTTCGAAATGTTCGCGGCCTACGGGCGTTCGTTGAGAACATTCGGGCGTTGTGCCAATTGAAATAGAGATAAGCGAACTTGCTTGGTTGTATGAAATATAAGATTCGTTGCATGGTCAAATGGACTTAAAGATATAAAAGCCCGTGCATGGGTATTCCCTCGAATGCGGCGCGCCAGGGCGCTGGGACCGTTCGGCCTAGGAGGGATTCGTTTTCGGTATTGTTGGTGCACTTCATTTAGAAGGGTAGCGACCTTCTGGTGAATGTGATAAGCCACTTGCTACGATTATTTCGGTGGCCTCTGATGTTGGTTAGCAACCGCACAGAGTTAACATCGTCTTATGTTTTGATTTGATGAATATAAGTCCATTCTAGCCCGAAAAGCTAGTGACCTTCATATAGATAAGGGCGATGGGTTTGGAAGTGCAAGGTATGTGTATATCCTGCATGGACGGATTTTGAATAGAGAGCACTTATAACATGACAGAAAAAACTGATAGGCGTATTCACCTTGCGTCGGTGCAAGGGCGAGTGCGTCGACTTAGTAAGAGTCGCGCCACGAATCAAACACGAGAATGCTTTCTTGCTTGCCTATTCAATTCGATAACATGCTTGCTATGATAACAAGCTTTACGCTTTCGAATATGCCATGAAATTGACCCTAAGGAGAACATAGCAAGATCATAAGCTAAGTTGCATGATTCAACATAAATATTAAAATATCGGTTTGGAAAAAAGATCTTTGCTTCAGTACATGCGAGGACGAACGTACTGATCCCCCACCAGCTTCATACAGGGTGCAGGGAATGGATTGCTCGTGGCGAAGCGTTGCTTGAACGCGTTGAGGCTTGGAATGCTGAAGCGTATTGAAGCGTACGATCGCTTGACGCTCGGACTCGCGACAGGATTGATACGGCCGAGATATAGAAGGCATGATGTATGGAACGGTAAAATCCTTTGTAGGCAAGAGAGAACCTGAGTGTTATAGCCAATCTGGCAAATTCTGTTAGGCTATCGAAAGGCTTTGTAATCTGATTTCGAAGATCAATAAAGAGATTTGTTTCGTATACTTTGTTTTCCTTTCGTTGTGAATATCAACTCAAAAGATAACCATTTGAGAACTTGTCATCTTGCCTTGCACGAGCACAACTCCAGGCTCGTGCGGTATCACGCCCCAGTGAGGACGATGATTCGGGTGATTCCGGGTCGGGGCGTGATAAATTGGTATCAGAGCTCTAGGCTCAATTTCCTCTGGACGCTTGCTTCATTTCAGTTCTAAAAGTTGCCCACCACCAATCGAAATCACTCTTGACTCTACTCGATGTTGCACTGGATGTTCCATACAATAAGTCTAATACAAATCATGTAATTTTGCCGCGTGTTGTTTGGACATTACATGGTCTTAGTTGGAAAAGTCGGAAAAGGTTTGTTGCTGCAAGTGCAACAAGTTGCGAGATATAAATTCGAGAATTTATTGCCGTAGATGCAACACGTCGTAAATTGTGGTTTGAGATATTCGTTGTTTACAACGAACGATACGAGAAATGTTGGTTGCCTCGATACAATGATAGTCGTGGAATGTTGCTGTAGCAATTGCCACGCGTTGATTGTAATGATGCGTTGAAAAGAAAATGAAAGTTGATATGGAATGTGTCGGACGGATTCACATATCGATTTTTAATGTGCGTTGCGATAAAAAGCGATAAGTCAATATCGAATGTGTTGAACGGATTTGAGCATTGACTTTGAATGTCGGAAAATAAATCTTTGCACTATGTGCAATGCGTATTGAAAGGAAATCGATGCACGAGGTGCGGTAAATATCGAAAATAAATCGTTGCACGATGTGCAATGCGTATTGAAAGTAAAAATTATTTTACGTGGTGCAACGCGTATCAAAATAATCGATGCACGAAGTGCAACGGATATCGAAAGTGAATTTTGCACAAGATGCAACGGAAGAAAATAAAAGTTATAAATCGTAAAACGAAATCGGTTCGGTTGCGTGCCGAGCTGTGTTGGCAAATGAATGCATTGGCCGAGTTGTATCGGATTTGAATTAATCAAAGTTATGGTTGTGATCAAGCACGATCACTGCGAAAATCGTGAGTCGGAAGAGATCGTTGGTTCGTAAAGAGTACGTTGCGACGGAAGTAACTTAATTTCTGGGTGGTATATGGCATACCACCGATGCAATGAATGGCTCGATTCCGAGTGGTATATGTAATACCATTTGTGCGATGAATTGCATCGACGTTTTGTGAGAACTGTCGAAGGTTTGTCCGCAACGGACGGGATAGCACCGAGACTCGATTGAGAATTTGTACGACGGTATGTTGATGCAAGTGTTCTTTGATGATCGGTTAGAACGGTAAGGCGGGACTTGTAACATTGAATGATACGTCGATTGAAAATTTATGTGTCAGTCGAATGACGGGAACTAGTGAAACGATTATGCCTTGAGGCAACAATCGGATCGACGGGATAGGAAACTCGAAACGTTGAAATCGAACCGCACGACTTGCGATCTCGATTGAAATATTGGGCGAGACGAATCGAATCGCACGACTTGCAATTTCGATAAAGAATGTTGGGCGATGCGAATTGTAATCGAATCGCACGATGTGCGATTTCGGTCAGAAAGTTGGTTGACGAGAGTAATCGTGCTTAAGAAATAGTTGGTTACGTTACAGCGAAACTCATTTGAGTACGACTGAAAACACGCTAAACTTAGAGGGCGAGATCGTATGACTTGAGGGTTCGATGTTGGATAATCGGTAACTCAGTTACGCGATCGAATTATAGCAGGATGCGACAAATTGGAGAACGAGTCGATGTGTATGGAAAAGTTTGTTGCGAACTTGGATGTATGCGATGCGAGTTAAGTTGACGTTGAAACGGATTCAGAGTTGACCCTTACACTACAACAAAAAACCCTTTTTACAACGTTGGAAAAACGTTGTTAATAGCTTTTTACAATGTTTTCAAAAATGTTGTAGTTCGAGGAGTTGTAGAAAGTTTGAGATACTTTTACAACGTTAGGTTATTGTTGCACAAGACGTTGTAAATACATTTTCCAACTATGTTTTATCATGTCAACAATGATATAAACATGTTGTAAATATTACTTATAACAATGATTTTTTTGTGTTGTCATAACAACTTTAACAATGTTTCATAAATATTGCAAACCATCATTTACAACGTTGTTTTAATATTGTCATTCTTACGTCGTATTCAAGTATTTCACAACATTTTTCCATCATTGTCATGTAGGTGTTAACAACTGTTGTAAATAGTTATTACACAACGTCTTCCATTTGTTGTCATATATTCAGGGATAACTTTAAATAGACGTTGTAATTGACAATATTAGCAATAATTTATAAACGTTGTAGAACAATTATTTACAACTTCTATTAAATGTTGTTGAAATTATATTTGTGTTAAAAAAAAATCGACCAATACTAGCTGTTATATATATTGCATTTAATTCTGGCAAAAGGCTGGAATTATCCACCACTAAAGCAACAACAACAGAGCTTTGCTGGTAATAAAATGGAAAAATAAACAAAATGTTGATGGTATCAAAAATTTAAGAATGTAAAGTACTTGATTCCTGGATAACTCACAAGTATATGTTTGGAGGGTACCAACTAATAAGTAGAATTTGTTCAAATGTCAACTATTAATTATAAAAGGTAAGATCACATACGAGTTATTACATAAACATATATCTTTCACTTGAGCCTTTTCTACAATGCTACTAACCACCTTCAACTGTAATAAGACTAAGACTGTTGCAACATTTCCGTTATCCTTGTCTTCGTCGTCCTCTAAAGCATAAGCAAACGACAGAAACCAACATCAAGTGCATCATCCCCAAACATCATGAGCATCTGTAGATGCTAGGAGGGAAAAACTCAATTAAGATTTGACTCAACAAAGATTAGCAAGAACAAAAGAGCATGTATCAACAAATGATTAAAAAGGTCAACCTGATGATGTTGTTGCTGCCACTGCACCCATTGAAGAGAATGAGGAGCATGTATCTCTATGTTGTGCTTATAATCTGTAGTATTTAGACAGTAACTGAACAACTAAGAAAAGGCAATAGAAAGAGAGAAATTATATTTTTATCTAACTGGATAATACCTGCCAGTAAAGGCCAACATAAATATTCATGAACATCTAACCATATACTCGTGAACACCAACAGATGTCAACTAAAACTAAACAGTTAGCCATGCATCTATCTGCTAATGCAGGAAGCAGAACTTCATCCTAAAGCTAATTTACCTGTTTTGACAAGAAAGCCTACCGACCATACCTATAGTAACGAAAAGAACCACCTGAGAAACAATATATATGTTACATAATAGCCAGTTCTGTTATGCAAGATAAGTTAACTTTTGAAACTAAAGAATTAGTCCAGAAGCAAAATTTTGACATAAAAGAGGATTGGTGTCAAAAGGAAGGTCACCTTGAAGCTGTCGAGAACGTTTGGCTGACAATTTGAGGATATGACACAGATATTCAAAATGAGACATAAGGCCAACTATAAGTAAAAGTAACACAAGAGTTACCTGAATATCCAAATACGCATGTTTTCTCCATTATTTCATTTACCAGTGGTAAGGCTGATCCATAATCTGTCCAGTACACTTCATCACTACAAACATAGGACACAACTGTTAGCAAACAAGTGGTACAACTTGCTCAAATCCTATTTTCCCAATCAAATATTGAAAAGAAAAAAAATACAGGTATCAGAATATTCATTAGGATATAGACGAGGTAATCTAAATCAAGTTGCTCTATATATCTTCCAGAAGTTCATGATGAAATCTACAGAAACTTATCACCTTAATAAGCACATTATGACATATTTAGCTTGTATATAATATCAATTTAAGAACAAAACTTACCTGCATAGTGCCCATTCGTAAGTATGAGCTCTTTTACTTGTAGAGCTTTTTGAACCTTTTTGTTGTTCAAATAAGCTGTCACATAATTTTCACTGCACGGATCGAAATTTTCAATCTGCAAGTACACAGTTATCAAGCATAATCAATACAGAAGAAGCCTAAAGGAAAACGATTACGTTGTGGCTACTCAGGTCCTATAACTTGGTTCTTTCTTCTGCAGAGTTGTCCTGTTGGCAAAATCTGAAATAGTCTTCTGCTTTGATCAGCGGAGATTTACCAGAAAGACAACTCTACAAGAAATTATATATGTACATTATTATCTATGTACAACATTGCTAGAAACTTCTAAAATTACCGAATAATAAGTATCTTGTCGACCCGAGAAATGTCACACTGAGGACCATATATGTTGTATTGGTCCAAACCAGCAAGATTCTTCTCCACTTCTAAAGCAGCTTCTACACACATGGGATCATTTGGATTGGGATGGCAGTTTTTACGAATATTATTATGCATAGATTGGGAAATCAATCCATGATTCCACATAAATTCGTAACGTGCATCAAGATTCACTGTGTAGTCAAAAAACGGATTTCCCATCTGCGACATCGGAAGAGTTCATTGTTAAATGCATGCAATTATATAATTAAGCTTGGTAATTGAGATGCACAACAAAACCTGTATAGAACAAATGAATAAGTTTTTCGATTGTACCAATATTCCTTTGAGATTTATTTTATCTTTCTTGCTTGCTTGATTATTATGTTCCAGAATAAGGTTTGCCAACTGTGGTATGAAATGTCCCCCATAACTCTCTCCAGCTAAGAAAAACTCAGCTCTCTTGTACTTGTGGTGTCTTTTCATCCAACTTCTAACAAAGATGAGGTTATCTTTTGCTGTTTTTGCATCCCCAGGAGGAAGGTAATCCGCAGTGTTGTTGGAATATGAGAATCCAACTCCGGCAGGACTCTCCAGGAATAGTAGGTTGGCAACTATATATGTGAAACCACAATAAACATAATTTTCAGTGATTCACTAACTACAATTCTAAGAGTTATGTGTTCTAAACGTACCTGAACTCCATGTATATGGATTCTTGATAAGTGTTTTCTCATCGTTACTAACGCGGAAGGGGCCGATCTCCATCATTGCCCCAGCTCCCAAAGAAGAACAGCCAGGTCCTATAGCGCAAAAAGAAAAGCATTAGGTTAATCTCTGAAAATGTTTAAAGAGAATAGGAGATGAAAAACGATTAGTGAATGTGAAGTTGTTACCTTACCTCCGTTTAGCCACAGATCACACTACTGATGCATGATGGGCTAGAATCCAGTACATACGAAAGAAAGAAAATAGCCTCCTAGAAAGCTGGCCTCAGCATGTTTGCTATGGAATAGCATATATTATTAATTAATATGTATTTCTCCATCAGATATCTTGGAGGCATGATACAATAAGTTAATGAAACTCACAACCAAGGTTCGCACTATCGGAATTGGTATCGGACCCTTCTTATGAGTAGCGGGATTGGCGGTATTGGTGGTTTCGGATCGGAGTATCGGATTTTTGGTATCGGAAAGAAAATAATTATTAGTAAATCATTAAATTTTAGAAGAAGAAAAAAGTAGTTTATACATTTATGATTAATTTTAAATATTTCTTGTGTTGTTTCTTAGTAGTTTTGGAATTGAATAAAATACACATTCGCAAATGTTCTCATTCATTCACCAGGAAAGTTCGGTAAGACAACCAAGTTAAAATTAGACTAACCAAATAAACTCTTGATAATGTTAGTCACCAGTTTCAAAATCCGAGTTCAGAATACTCCTGGGAACGACACATTCGCAAATGTTCTCATTCAAGATATATACTAACCCTTTTTAACTGCAATAAGACTGTTGCAACATTTCCGCTATCCTTGTTGTTGTCCTCTAAAGCATTAGCAAACCAACATCAAGTGCACATTAGCAGACCTTTCTCTTATATCACTACTAGGATATGTAATCCCTTCATCTTGAGCAAGTGCATTTGCATACATCTGATACATATCAGATGCTATTGTACCTTGATGCACCCATGCATAAGCAGTAGATTGTTCCCCATGTAATACCTAAGTAGTGTACAGTGGATCCATTCCTTTACAAACTAAGTGCTCATACACGATTCAAGGCAATAGTTACAAAATTCATTGCTCCTTGTTGGTATTCAGAGGTGTGTCTACATATTTACAAGAAAAAAATTGAATGAATATCAAAATGGTGTAGTGTAAACCTAATAACAAAAAAATCATTATAGGTAACTTCAAAACCTTTCCAAATGAAACCAAGCTTTATCCATCACTGAAAACATGCGACGGTACTCTAATTCACACCAAACAAAAAGAGCATTAGGGATAGCTACAACGAAAATCTTTCCAAATGCAACCAAGCATTATAATGATCTAAAATGCAACCAAGCATTATAATGATCTAAAATAAAACAGAAATAATCAACATAAATAACTAAATTTGCATCTAAAGTTTAATCATATAAACTGGAAGCCTTTGGATATCACCCTTCAGGTTCCTCCAGTCTAGTTGATTATAGTGACGAACTACCGAATAAGTTACCTGATGAACTGTCTCCCTCAACAGACATCCAGTTTGCCATAGAGTTAGCATTGAGGACTACATTGTTAATCTACTACATAATAGGAAGAATCGCACTGAGCACATGAGATAAGATGAGGGATGGATGTGTTATTGCAGAAGGGATCTATTATAAAGAGCTTGAGCCTTTAGATATCTTCTCGAAGATTGATCTGTGGAGTGAATATCACCATATTCGTCTTCATGAAGTTGATGAATGGAAGACTGGCTTTAAGATAAAGAATAGGCTATATGAGTGGTTAGTCATACCTATCAGTTTATACGTTCCTTCTAGTACATTTATGAGGGTGATGACTCGGGTTTTGCGTCCTTAGACAAGTCTGTAGTGGTGTATTTCATTGACATCCTAACTTCTAGTTGTACCCTAAAGGACCATATTCATCATTGAACTCGGGTTTTAGACGTTCTCTGGAAGAAGAAGCTCTATGTCAATTTGAAGTGTGCATTTGTGTCTTCATCTGTTAGCTTTTTTGGTCGAGTGAGGGCGTCCCCGCAGAACATGATAAAGTAAAGGTTATTAGAGATTGGCCTACTCCTAGGACTATTCATGAGACCAGGAATTCCATGGATTGACCACATTCTACAAGAGTTCAGTCAAGGAATTTGTACCATTATGGCTCATATTACTAATTGCCTTAGAAAGGGGAGTTTATATGGATTAAAGCTGCTAAGAGAGCATTCGAGAAAACCAAAGAGAAGTTCATCACAGCTCCGGTCCTTCTTCTCCCTGATTTCTCGAAAGTTTCTTCTCCCTGATTTCTCGAAAGTCTTCGAGATTGAATGTGATGCATCTGGAGTACGTATTGTTGGTGTGTTGAGCCAAGATGACCATCCTATCACTTCCTTTAGCAAGAAGTTGAATGAGGCTTGAAAACATTACTCTACTTATGACCGAAAGTTTTACACTATAGTGCAGAAAACATGAAGCAATTTTTTTCTCTCAAAAGTACCTGATTATATGATGTCTCCCTCATCAGCTTGAATAGACAAAGATGAACCCTGTATAAGAATTTCATTTCTGCTATCCCAATAGCTTCATCTAACCTTTCAGCTGAATGTGGCATTCCTTAATTCCTAGATAGGCTCTCATTCATTGGCACACGTACAACATCCTTACAAAGGTTTTTGCACAGAAGTTCCTAATAGTTAGACTGATTATGCTAACCTAATTGCAATTCTAGATCCCTCTCGAAAGGGAAAATATGTTATTCCAAGCCTATAATGGACCTTACTGACCAAACAGCCCCCATCAAGTCCCTAGCCTTTAGATAAGATGCTAACAAAGTAATGGCAAGATATCCAATTGGTTATTAATTACTCTCAAGGCCTCAATCTTGTCATTGTTGTCAATTCCTCACAAACATACAGTTTTTCATTTAAGAGGCTGTTTTTCCAAAATCTCCAAGGAAGATACCTTTGATTGGAAAAACAACCAGTTGCTGCACCTCTTTTGGTATTATAACTGATAAAATTATTTTTTTAGGCCATGTCTAATAGTCTCTGCCTCCATTGAGATAGTAGAGTAAGTCACAAGTTTGAAGAGGTATGTAAAATTATAAATAGGTATCGCCTTATGTAAGACCATTTTACTGCAGAAGAAAACTCGTGAGAAACCACCAACCACAGCAAAATGGATAAAGTTGATAGTCGATTCCTAAATCTCTTCCAAGTCTCACGGAACATCATACGTTGAGTATGTGCAGCAAGAGAAAACTGTTGTCATTGTCACATTCTCTTCTAGATCTACCTTCAAAGTTCAAACAAACACTTCTTCTACAGGCCATTAACATAAAGTACATAAATGTGATAAAGATGTGGCCCTTGAATGAGAAAATAGATTCAAACCATCACCTTTATTCTAATCTTTTGCAAATATTAGTTTATTCTAAACTTTATTGTGCTTATCCCCTTTATCATCTGAATAAAGTACACATGATAATGGAAACATAAAAAAAAAATCTCCATTGTCATTCCCCTACCACAAAATAAAGAAAACCTAAAAATTATGATGACTGAAAAATCAGAGCAAATATAATAATCAAAACAGATTTATCATTATAATCAAATAAAATCTCTAACCTATATATACAAACAGATTTATTTTGAACAAAAGTTAATTCCATTGTTCTGCTGTCAAGTGTTACTCCCTAGTCGAGGATGAAAAATTAGCAACAACAAAAATTATCGAACATATCAGCAATTGGAGAAAGGCTTGTCATTATTTGCTCAAAGTCCCTGTGTTGATATGGATTAAATTCAAATAATATACTATGTCCACACTACAACAAAAATTCCTTTAATGGAGGCCACCGATCGATTTGGGAGCACCAAAATTTAGGACTTTAATTAGGGAAAACCCAAAATTTAAAATTTTTGTTAAAAAAATAAGGGATTTAAACGCCGTCGCTCGATTCTGGAGCGACTAAAATTTAGCCGCAAGCATGCAAAGAGATAGAGATGAACATGAAGAAATCCAAAGAGAGATTGAAACAAACTTACAAAAATTGGAAACTACAGCCCAAAAAGTAAAAATATCCTCGTCTTCACCTCTGGATCTCCATCTTCACCATGGATCTCTACGTCTTCACCTCTGAAGGAGAGAAAGAGACTTAAAATAAGTAGGAAGCCAAAAGAGAGAGAGAGACGTAAAAAAAAATTGCAGCGGCCACAGACGGAGAGAGTCCGCAGGAAGCCAAAAGAGAGAGGGAGAGACTTAAACCAACGACAATGGATAAATTTTACCTCCGGATCTCTTCGTATTCACCGCTGATCTCTTCCGGCCACAGACGGAGAGAGGCCGCTGCGATTTTTTTTTTTTTTTGGGAGAAAGGGGTTTAGGTTTTACTCAGTTGAGAGAGAAAGGGGTTTTATTGCACGGTTGAGAGAGGAGTTTGGGTCCGCGGGAAGCCAAAACTTAGGGAGGGAAAATTTTGGGAAAAATTCCGCTGGGATATTTCATGTGGACCCATCTAATCTTTTGAATCTGCAACAAATAAATATAGTTGTTAAATGTTAAATTTACAATATTTATTCTAAATCGTTGTAAAAAAAATAAGGTTCACGACATTTAATTATAAAATGTTGTTATGATCAATATTCTACAACGTTTTCATTAGAAACATTGTTAAAGATCTAACTTTTTACAATATTTTTAGAAGACGTTGTAAATGAAACGTTGTTAAATAGGTTTTTTGTTGTAGTGTTACGTTATCGAAATGGATACAGCGTATCGAGATCGATACGTAAGGAAATGTAAGCGATGTGAGAATACAAAATAGAGTGTGCCTCGTGCTATGAAATTTTGTAAGTAACGGTACGAGATTGAAACGAACTGGTTGATCATGAACTTTGTGATTTATCAAAGGCGAGACTATAAGCCATCGACGATTGCTCGATACATATGGCATCTCGTGTGTCGATCGCGAAATAAGATAGACTCAAACTCGATACGAGTAGATGTTTCATAAATTGTGGAATCATCGACGGCAGTGCGTGACTTTACTCGGAGGATAGTTGTGCATCAGTCGCGCCGATAGAAATGGTTATGTACGGATTTGGGTAGTCGCATAGAAATCGTTGAAACGTGATTTGGCTCCGAAATAAGATATAGCATGGTTCGTAGTAAACTGTCCTTCGGTGATGATCCACAATTATCGAGCATAGCTTCGGGACAGCTGACCCTAGAAGACTTGACCGCCAAATCAAATTGAATGCTGCAGACCGTAAGATGACCCGTGCGATATCGCATATGAGATTGCATCGATAACAAATACAATGTGGTGCATGTTGACGATAAGTCTAGATGATCGAGAATTGTTGGAACAACTTTCGATTGAGAATGATATAGTTAGATTTGAGTATTCGTCGAATATGAATATTTGAATGGTTATGTTGGTCAACGATAGAAATTGAAATTCACCAACGAACTTGGTGATTCGGATAGGCGATTGTGAGAATCGTGCTATGCACGAGAGAGAACGATAAGAGAATGACTTACGAGTTATGTCGTTAGATTTGGATTCACCTTGAAATTGAGCTTGCATGAATCGAACTTATATTCGATGTTGCGAGACGGATAAGTTGGGAATTTGGCTAGTGAATTCCTACTCGTTAGGAAATCGAAACGTAAGGCGTGTCGTAAAGACCTCGTGTCAAGGCGATTGTTGTCTTGAGCACCGTCGCCTTTGTAATGCCCCGCTCCGCACGGCGCATTTCGCTGAAGCGTTGACTCAACGAGTCGCGTTGACGCAAGAAAATATATCGATGTAAAACGATACGAGAGTTAAGTTGTCCCGAACAACGCATCAACTAAGTCGATGCGAAGAGTTGCCTTGTCCCGAAAGAATGCATCGAGTTGAATCGATGCGAAGCGCCGCGTTGCCCCGAAGGATGAGTGCGTTGAATCGGCTCGAAGATTCTAAGAAATCGAATCGACCAAGGCGCAAGTCCAAAGCGAAGCAAGTATTGATTTTAGTTGGTTTCGTGTGCAGGTTATACTTTGACGGGAAAATATTAGAGGTCGATCTTTTGCAATATTTAGTAAGGGGTTCGCGAAATCAAATCGTCGCCTTGCGACGGGCCGAGACTTGGGCACGCTAAGGCAAATCGGACGTATAACTCAATGAAGCACGAAGTGCTCGAATGGCTAAGTCAGGAGAGTGGCCGTGCAACAAAGTTAGGGAATCGAGCCGCATTGGCTCGGCGAAACAACGGAGGCATATCGACTCAAGGTAGAAGGATTGACTTCTTTTACTCCTTCATTCGATAAGTCAAATATATCATTGTATGCTAAGTTAACCTATCGACGCCACGGGCATGGCCGATCGGAGATAAAATCGTAGTGTGAGTCGAACACTAAGTTAGAACAATTGAAAAGAAACGTGCATCAATATGCACGAGTCGCTATGGGACATTGGATATCACTAAGGCGAGCGCCTCGGTACGCAAGCCGCAAGAACATGGGATAACTGTAATCGGCGAGTGCCTTAGTGCACGAACCATACCGTGCCTTTGATGCACGAGTTAGACGGCTAGAACATTGAAAGACAATAGGCGAGCGCCCTAGCGCGCAAGCCCCGAACATTGAATGCTAAGTTATAGAACATGGGGATACGGTCGAAACGTGCCTACGTACACGGAATAATAAAAGATGGCTTCGTTGCGAGAGAATACAGTTGTGGCATGAATGTGGCAGAACTGTCGGATATGACATGGTGCCTCGAAAGGTGTTCGAGACCTTTGGGTCGTACGGTTGACGAGCATTGAGTTGAGGCACGATGCCATTGAATCATTGAAACGAAGTATGAAATATAAGAACACAGAAAGCTAATGAAAGAGATACGAGATGATAAGTCTGAGTCTCGGACTCAAGACTATGTTTGGTTGTTTGAATTTGATTACTTGAAGAATAGGGCGTTGCATGGTCGATTGGAATGGGCTCGAGATTAAATCGTGATAATAGCTCGTGCACGAGTATCCCCCCAAACGGTTAAATGCCGGAGGTCCCCGAAACTGATTTGGCCGCAGAGGGATGGATAATCTTTGTAGGCGCACATCCTTAAGCAAGATGGGAGAAGCCACAAATGATGGCATATAGCGGAAACGTTTCAGTTGTTTGAGATGTGACCCAACCCGTGAAACGCCCGGCAGCCCAACCAAATAGAGAGAAAAGAAGGAGAGAAAAGAAAGGAACTCCTTTAGTCCATTCCGGCGCGGATACGCCAACGGCCCTCATATAGTTAAGGAACGATGGATTGAAAGTGTAGGCGCATATGCGTCCCGCATAGAGATCCTGCTTAGAGATGCACAATAACATGACAAGGAAGGATTACGGCGTATTCACCTTGCATCGGTGCAAGGGCGAGTGCGTCGACTTGGTAAGTCGTGCCACGAATCAAACACGAGATTGCTTGTTTGTTTGCCTATTCAATTCGATAACATGCTGCTATGATAAATGCTTTATGCTTTCGAAGATGCCATGAAATTGACCCTAAGAAGAACATAGCAAGATCATAAGCTAAGTTGCATGATTCAACATAAATATTAAAATGTCGGTTTGGAAAGATGATCTTTGTTTCAGTACATGCGAGGACGAACGTACTGATCCCCCACCAGCTTCATGCAGGGTGCAGGGAATGGATTGCTCGCGGCGAAGCGTTGCTTGAACGTGTTAAGGCTTGGAATGCCGAAGCGCATTGAAGCGTGCTATCGCATTGACGCTCGGACTACGCAGCTGGATTAATACGGCCGAGATATAGAAGGCATGATTTATGGAACGGTGAAATCCTTTGTGGGCAAGAGAGAACCTGAGTGTTGTAGCCAAATCTGGCATGTATTGTTAGGCTATCGAAAGCCATTGTAATCTCAGGTTCAGATATCAATAAAGAGATTCGTTTCGTATACTCTGTTTCCTTTCGTTGTTAATATCAAATCAAAAGATAACCATTTGAGAACTTGTCATCTTGCCTTGCACGAGCGCAACTCCAGGCTCGTGCGGCATCACGCCCCCTGCGAGGACGATGATTCGGGTGATTCCGGGTCGGGGCGTGGCAAATTGGTATCAGAGCTCTAGGCTCAATTTCCACTGGACGCTCGCTTCATTACAGTTCGAAAAGTTGCCCACCACCACATGATATCACTCTTGACTCTACTCGATGCCGCACTGGATGTTCCATACAATAAGTCTAATACAAATCGTGTAATTTTGCCGCATGTGTTTTAGAAATTACATGATGTTTGCTAAGGAAATCACGAAGGGTATATTGCATTGAATGCAAACGAGCCATAAAAATGTTAGTTGCTGCAAGCGCAACAAATTGTGAAATACGAATTGAAATGTTGTCGCAATGTAACAGTTGAAAGAGAAATAAAATGATGCACGAAGTGCAACAAGTAATGGTGAATATGCGTTAAAATGAAAGTGAGAAGTGATAAGCCAATACCGAATGTGTTAAAACAGATTGTGCATCGACTTGGAAAGTCGAGAGTAATTCGTTGCACGAGGTGCGATAAATGTCGGAAATGATCGTTACACGATGTGCAACGCATATTGAAAGTAAAATTTATTGCACGTGGTACAACGCATATCAAATTAATCGTTGCACGAAGTGCAAAGAAAATCAGAATTTAATCGTTGTACAAAGTGGAATGAAAGTATCGAAAATAAATCGTAGCACGATGTGCAATGTGTATCGAAAGTAAACAAAAAAAATTTGTTGCACGGGGTGCAACGCATATCAAATAAATTGTTGCACGAGATGCAACGTAAGGAAAGAATTGAAATCGTAAATCGATAGAACGAACCGTTCGGTTGCACACCAAACTTATGTTGGCAAGCGAGAACATTGACCGAATCGTGTCGGATTTTTGATAGAAATCAAAGTTACGGTTGTGATCAAGCACGATCACTGCGGAAATCGTGAGTCGGAAGAGATCGTTGGTTTACACTAAGTATAGCGCGAGGGAAACGGCTTAAATTTCGAGTGGTATATGAATACCACGTAGGCGATGAATGACTCGATTTCGAGTGGTATATGGTATATCACTTGTACGATGAATTGCATCGACGCGTTGTGAGAATTGCGGAAGGTTTGTCCGCAACGGACGGGGGAGTACCGAGACTCGATTGAAAATTTGTATGACGATATGTTGATGCAAGTGTTCTTCGAAATTCGGTTGGGACGATAAGGCGAGACTCGTATCAATGAACGATACGTCGGACGAGAATGATAAGTCGGTCGGACGACCGAGACTAGCGAAACGATTATGCCGTGACGCAATAATCGGATCGACGGGAAAGGAATACTCGAGCTTACAAATGAGTCGCACGACTTGCGATCTCGGTAGAAATGTTGGGCGAGACGAATCGAGTCGCACGACTTGTGATCTCGGTAGAAATGTTGGGCGAGACGAATCGAATCGCACGACTTGCGATCTCGAAAGAAATGTTAGGCGATGCAAACATTGAAATTGAATCGCACGATGTGCGACTTCGGTAAGAAAGTTGGTTGACGTGAGAAATCGTACCTAAGAAATAGTTGGTTACGTTACGGCAAAACTCATTTGAGTACGACTGAAAACACGCAAAACTTAGAGGACGAGATCGTATAACTCGAGGGCACGATGTTGGATAATCGGTAACTCGGTTACGCGATCAAAGTATAGCGGGATGCGGCGAATCGAAAAATGAGTTGATGCGTATGGAAAAGTTTGTTGCGAACTTGGATGTATGCGATGCGAGTTAAGTTGACGTTGAAACGGATTCGACGTCGACCCTCTTGCTATCGAAATTGATATGAACTATCAAGATCGATATGCAAGGAAACGTAAGCACGAGGTGAGAATACAAAATGGAGTGCGCCCTGCGCTATCAAAATTTTGTAAGTAGGGATACGAGAATGAACGAACTTGGTTGATCATAAATTTTGTGATTGATCAAAGACGAGACTATAAGTCATCGACGATTGCTCGATGCGTATAGCATCTCGTGTGTCAACCCGTGAA
Organism: Iris pallida; assembly: GCA_029216955.1. Taxonomy (NCBI): domain Eukaryota; kingdom Viridiplantae; phylum Streptophyta; class Magnoliopsida; order Asparagales; family Iridaceae; genus Iris; species Iris pallida. The sequence goes on along the minus strand of JANAVB010031416.1, from coordinate 6,585,069 downwards.
TAAGATAGACTCGAACTCGATGCAAGTAGATGTTTCATAAATTGTGGAATCATCAACGGCCGTGCATGACTTGACTCGGAGGCTAGTTGCGCATCAGTTGCGCCGATAGAAATGGTTTTGTCTGAAATTGGGTAGTCACATAGAATCGTCGGAACGTGATTTGGCTCCGAAATAAGATATAGCATGGTTCGTATTAACTGTCCTTCGGTGATGATCCACAATTATCGAGCGTAGCTTCGGGGCAGCTGACCCTAGAAGACTTGACCGCCAAATCGAATTGAATGCTGCAGACCGTAAGATGACCCATGCGATATCGCATAAGAGATTGCACCAATAACAATATAACACGGTGCATGTTAACGATAAGTCTAGGCGATCGAGAATTGTTGGAACAGCTTTCGATTGAGAATGAAATTTACTAACGAACTTGGTGATGCGAGTAGGCGATTGCGAGGAACGTGCTATGCACGAGAGGGAACGATAAAGGAATGACCTATAAGTGATGTCGTTAGATTCGGATTCACCTTGCAATTGAGCTTGCGTGAATCGAACTTGTATTCGATGTTACGAGACGAATAAGTTGGGAATTTGGCTAGTGAATTCCTACTCGTTAGGAAATCGAATGTAAGACGCGTCGTAAAGACCTTCGTGCTAAGGCGATCATTGCCTTGAGCACTGTCGGCTTGCTGTAAAATTTCATATCGGATAGATTATGGCCTTTGTGCAATGTCAATTTAAACTTGCATCGGGAGAATCTAAGCACGGGGACTATGTAAGTAACCAGCGGGCGTAGCCTTGAATGTTGATGCATTTGCAACTCAACGAAGGAAATCATAATCGAGATAAGTGCATAGCCAGACTTCGGAAAGTTGGATAGCGACTTCGAACGCAAGGCATTGCGGAGGATCGTTACGATCGGATGTGCGACGGCTTGACGCGACGCGTAGAATTGATAGTCCCGATAAAACATACGAAATGAGAAAGGCGATTGTGAATCGCGTCGCGTGCAGTGACTTTATTGAATGAATCACGTATGTATCGAATATACGTATGCGATAAAATTTTGAGAACGGTTGCCAAGGATAAGTCCGATCGAGAGTACGAGATGGCAAGCATAGGATTGAAATTTACCTGTCAGCTTTGTTCCAATTTGCTACGACTGGACTCGGTCGAAATACATATATCTTCGGGACGCCTTGAATATAGGTATGAATCCAAATCGAGTTGTATACAAAATTCAAATCGAGCTGCAGGGAAGACTTGAAATGTTAATGAAAAGCTTGCAAGATAGTGCAAAACTGAACAACATTGGTGGGACGAGATCGTGAAACGATCTATAAAACACTTAGTTGGAGTGTTGGTTTTGGTTCGAGGATGAACCTTGTTTTGAGTGGTATATTCTGTAATGCCCCGCTCCGCACGGCGCATTACGCTGAAGCGTTGACTCAACGAGTCGCGTTGACGTAAGGAAATGTATCGATGCAAAACGATACGAGAGTTAAGTTGTCCCGAACAACGCATCAACTAAGTCGATGCGAAGAGTTGCCTTGTCCCGAAAGAATGCATCGAGTTGAATCGATGCGAAGCGCCGCGTTGCCCCAAAGGATGAGTGCGTTGAATCGGCTCGAAGATTCTAAGAAATCGAATCGACCAAGGCGCAAGTCCGAAGCGAAGCAAGTATTGATTTTAGTTGGTTTCGTGTGCAGGTTATACTTTAACGGGAAAATATTAGAGGTCGATCTTTTGCAATATTTAGTAAGGGGTCCGCGAAATCAAATCGTCGCCTTGCAACGGGCCGAGACTTGGGCACGCTAAGGCAAATCGGACGTATAACTCAATGAAGCACGAAGTGCTCGAATGGCTATGTCAGGAGAGTGGCCGTACAACAAAGTTAGGGAATCGAGCCGCATCGGCTGGGCGAAACAACGGAGGCATATCGACTCAAGGTGGGAGGATTGACTTCTTTTACTCCTTCATTCGATAAGTCAAATATATCATTGTATGCTAAGTTAACCTATCGACGCCACGGGCGTGGCCGATCGGAGATAAAATCGTAGTGTGAGTCGAACACTAAGTTAGAATAATTGAAAAGAAACGTGCATCAATATGCACGAGTCGCTATGGGACATTGGATATCACTAAGACGAGCGCCTCGGTACGCAAGCCGCAAGAACATGGGATAACTGTAATCGGCGAGTGCCTTAGTGCACGAACCATACCGTGCCTTTGATACACGAGTTAGACGGCTAGAACATTGAAAGATAATAGGCGAGCGCCCTAGCGCGTAAGCCCCGAACATTGAATGCTAAATTATAGAACATGGGGATACGGTCGAAACGTGCCTACGTGCACGGAATAATAAAAGATGGCTTCGTTGCGAGAGAATACAGTTGTGGCATGAATGTGGCAGAACTGTCGGATATGACATGGTGCCTCGAAAGGTGTTCGAGACCTTCGGGTTGTTCGGTTGACGAGCATTGAGTTGAGGCACGATGCCATTGAATCATTGAAATGAAGTATGAAATATAAGAACACAGAAAGCTAATGAAAGAGATACGAGATGATAAGTCTGAGTCTCGGACTCAAGACTATGTTTGGTTGTTTGAATTTGATTACTTGAAGAATAGGGCGTTGCATGGTCGATTGGAATGGGCTCGAGATTAAATCGTGATAATAGCTCGTGTACGAGTATCCCCCCAAACGGTTAAATGCCGGAGGTCCCCGGAACCGATTTGGTCGCGGAGGGATGGATAATCTTTGTAGGCGCACATCCTTAAACAAGATGGGAGAAGCCGCAAATGATGGCATGTAGCGGGAACGTTTCGGTTGTTTGGGATGTGACCCAACCCGTGAAACGCCTGGCAGCCCAACCAAATAGAGAGAAAAGAAGGAGAGAAAAGAAAGGAACTCCTTTAGTCCATTCTGGCGCGGATACGCCAACGGCCCTCATATAGTTAAGGAACGATGGATTGAAAGTGTAGGCGCATATGCGTCCCGCATAGAGATCCTGCTTAGAGATGCACAATAACATGACAGGGAAGGATTACGGCGTATTCACCTTGCGTCGGTGCAAGGGCGAGTGCGTCGACTTGGTAAGTCGCACCACGAATCAAACACGAGATTGCTTGTTTGTTTGCCTATTCAATTCGATAACATGCTGCTATGATAAATGCTTTACGCTTTCGAAGATGCCATAAAATTGACCCTAAGGAGAACATAGAAAGATCATAAGCTAAGTTGCATGATTCAACATAAATATTAAAATATCGGTTTAGAAAGATGATCTTTGTTTCAGTACATGCGAGGACGAACGTACTGATCCCCCACCAGCTTCATGCAGGGTGCAGGGAATGGATTGCTCGCGGCGAAGCGTTGCTTGAACGTGTTAAGGCTTGGAATGCCGAAGCGCATTGAAGCGTGCTATCACATTGACGCTCGGACTATACAGCTGGATTGATGCGGCCGAGATATAGAAGGCATGATGTATGGAACGGTGAAATCTTTATGGACAAGAGAGAACCTGAGTGTTGTAGCCAAATCTGGCATGTATTGTTAGGCTATCGAAAGCCATTGTAATCTCAGTTTCAGATATCAATAAAGAGATTCATTTCCTATACTCTGTTTACTTTCGTTGTTAATATCAAATCAAAAGATAACCATTTGAGAACTTGTCATCTTGCCTTGCACGAGCGCAACTCCAGGTTCGTGCGGCATCACGCCCCCTGCGAGGACGATGATTCGGGTGATTCCGGGTCGGGGCGTGACAGCCTTGATGTAAACTTTCAAGTCGGATAGATTGTGGCCTTTGTGCAATGTCAATTTAAACTTGCGTCGGAAGGATTGGAGCACGGTGTCTAGGTAAGTCACCTAGCGGACGTAGTCCCGAATGTTGATACTTATGCAAGTCAACAAAAGAGAATCATGTCGAGATACGATACGAAGTAAAACATCGAAAATCGTTGGATAGTGACGCCGAAAGCAAGGCGTTGCTGAGACTCGTTACGATCGGATGCGCGACGGCTTAACGCGACGTGTAGAATTGATAGTCCCGATGAAATGTACAAAGTAAGAAATGCGATTTGTGGATCACATCGTGTGCCTTAACTTTTGTTGGCGAATTACGTATGTATCAATATGCATGTGTGCTAGAATTGCAAGAAAAAGTAATAGAGCCAAGTTCGATAAAAGAATACGAGATGGCAAGCTATTGAGAATAAGAGTTACGTGTTTGCGTTGTTCCGATATCTTACAACTGAGCTCGACTGAAATGCATATATTGGTGGGACGCCTAAAATATGTGTATGATTCCAAACTAAGTTGTACGATCCAAACGATAGTGAGACGAGATCGTAGAACGATCTAATGAAACCCTTGGAAATTTAGTATTGGTTTTGGTTCGGGACGAACCTTATTTTGAGTGGTGTATTCTGTAATGCCCCGCTCCGCACGGTGCATTATGCTGAGTCGTTGACTCGAAGAGTTGCGTTGATCCGATTACGTATCGATGCGAATCGATACAAAGTGTTAAGTTGTCCCGAGCAATGCATCGAACTAAGTCGATGCGAAGAGTTGCCTTGTCCCAAAGAATGCATCGAGTGAATCGATGCGTAGCGCTGCGTTGCCTCGAAGGATAAGTGCGTTGAGACGGCTCGAAGATTCTAAGAAATCGAATCGACCAAGGCGCAAGTCCGAATCGATGCAAGTATTGATTTTAGTTGGTTTCATGTGTAGGCTATACGTTTACGCTGAAATGTTAGAGGTCGATCTTTTGCCTTATTCAGTAAGGGGTCCGCAAAAGCAAATCGTCGCCTTGCGACGGACTGAGGCGTTGGCACGGTAAGCCAAATCGGACGTACAAACTCAACAAGCACGAAGTGCTCGAATGGCTAAGTCAGGAGAGTGGCCATGCAACAAAGTTATGAAATCGAGCCACATCGGCTCGACGAAACGACAAAGACGTATCGACTCAAGGTGGGAGGATTGACTTCTTTTTACTCCTTCATTCGATAAGTCAAATATATCATTGTATGCTGAGTTAACCTATCAACGCCACGGACGTGGCTCGATAGAGAGATGAACGTAGTGCGTGTCGAACACTAGATAGAACAATTAAAATGAATCGTACGACAAACGTACGAGTCGCTATGGAACATTGGATATCGCAAAGGCGAGCGCCTCGGTGCGCAAGCCACAAGAATATGGGATAACTTACTCGGCGAGTGCCTTAGTGCATGAACCATACCGTGTTTTTGCGCACGCATTAGAATGGCTAGAACATCGAAAGACAATAGGCGAGCGCCCTAGCGCGCAAGCCACGGACATTTAATGTTAAGTCATAGAACATCGGAATATGGTCGAAACGTGCCTACGTGCACGGGATAATAAAAGATGGCTTCGTTGCGAAAGAATACAGTTGTGGCATGAATGTGGCGGAATTGTCGGATATGACATAATGCCTCGAAAGGTGTTCGAGACCTTCGGGTCATTCGGTTGACGAGCATTGAGTTGAGGCATGATGCCATTGAACCATTGAAACGAAGAATGAAACGTAAGAACATAGAAAGTTAACGGAAGAAATACGAGATGATAATGCGGCATGGTGCCCTTCGAAATGTTCGCGGCCTACGGGCGTTCGTTGAGAACATTCGGGCGTTGTGCCAATTGAAATAGAGATAAGCGAACTTGCTTGGTTGTATGAAATATAAGATTCGTTGCATGGTCAAATGGACTTAAAGATATAAAAGCCCGTGCATGGGTATTCCCTCGAATGCGGCGCGCCAGGGCGCTGGGACCGTTCGGCCTAGGAGGGATTCGTTTTCGGTATTATTGGTGCACTTCATTTCGAAGGGTAGCGACCTTCTGGTGAATGTGATAAGCCACTTGCTGCGATTATTTCGGTGGCCTCTGATGTTGGTTAGCAACCGCACAGAGTTAACATCGTCTTATGTTTCGATTCGATGAATATAAGTCCATTCCAGCCTGAAAAGCTAGTGACCTTCATATAGATAAGGGCGATGGGTTTGGAAGTACAAGGTATGCGTATATCATGCATGGACGGATTCTGAATAGCGAGCACTTATAACATGACAGGGAAAACTGATAGGCGTATTCACCTTGCGTCGGTGCAAGGGCGAGTGCGTCGACTTAGTAAGAGTAGCGCCACGAATCAAACACGAGAATGCTTGCTTGCTTGCCTATTCAATTCGATAACATGCTTGCTATGATAACATGCTTTACGCTTTCGAATATGCCATGAAATTGATCCTAAGGAGAACATAGCAAGATCATAAGCTAAGTTGCATGATTCAACATAAATATTAAAATATCGGTTTGGAAAGAAGATCTTTGCTTCAGTACATGCGAGGACGAACGTACTGATCCCCCACCAGCTTCATGCAGGGTGCAGGGAATGGATTGCTCGCGGCGAAGCGTTTCTTGAACGCGTTGAGGCTTGGAATGCCGAAGCGTATTGAAGCGTGCGATCGCTTGACGTTCGGACTCGCGACATGATTGATGCGGCCGAGATATAGAAGGCATGATGTATGGAACGGCAAAATCCTTTGTGGGCAAGAGAGAACCTGAGTGTTGTAGCCAATCTGGCGAATTCCGTTAGGCTATCGAAAGCCTTTGTAATCTGATTTCGAAGATCAATAAAGAGATTTGTTTCGTATACTCTGTTTTTCTTTCGTTGTGAATATCAACTCAAAAGATAACCATTTGAGAACTTGTCATCTTGCCTTGCACGAGCGCAACTCCAGGCTCGTGCGGCATCACGCCCCAGCGAGGACGATGATTCGGGTGATTCCGGGTCGGGGCGTGACATGTATGGCGTGATGTCAAAATCCTAAAGTCGATCTCTCTATTTTATTTCCTTATCTGCCTCCGACGTCGATGTTATCACCACGCCGTTCGAGCATTCCTAATTATTATATTTTACATTTCTATCATAATTTTTAAGAAATATATAGTAATTAATTGTTCATGTTTCATTTAAAGCTTTCATGCCAAATTTTCATAGGTCCCAAGTGTCATACAAATTAATTTTTTTTTCCATTTCGATCTTCATCTCACATCAAATTGATATCTGATCTAAATCCTAGTTTATGAATATTTTTATACGTAGGTAGGTAAGAGCGATACAAAAAAGTCTATACAAAATTTCTCGTAACAAATTTGTGCGATAATTGATGATGTATATGATAATATATATGCATACTGGCTTAAAAGGTTGCTCGATGAATTTTTTAACCATATTAAGGCAGAATTTATTGCTAACGGTGATACTATATCCTTAAAAAAATTATTAGTAGAACCTACAGAGTTTGTCATAGATGAGTCACAGTTACATCTAAGACCGAATCGAGGTTTAAACCATTAATAAATTTTGACCTTTATATATCATTCTTAAAAAAATTAAATAGGTCATTTGACGAATTCAATGAATTTAAAGAGACTATTATGTTTCTAAAATTTTTAAATTTGTCCCAGTAGTTAGGCCCATGAACAGTTTTTATTTATTTGTTACAGATAATCAGAATAGTTTGCAGAAATAGTAATTGATTGTAGGGATGATCATTTTGCTTCTTTGGTGCATCGAGACAAGCACAAGTTATTGAGGTGCTTGATGATAGGTCCATTTTGACATTCTGCTTCTTTCACTTCCACAATCGTCAGTACAACCATAGAGTTTAGTTGTCTTGTCAGAAGGATATTTTGGTTCACTACTCTAGGACTTGTATCAACAATTTATATTAGAACCACACCTTTGTCAGAAATATCTGGTGATACTAGGTCTGATTTAGGAGTAAGCAAGTCATCTAACTCAGTCAAACCAAAAAAATGGGAAAAAAATATACTACCATTATTTTCACAGGAATCTAAGTACATTGTGTGAGTCATTGTTGTAGTGTCCCGCTCCTGATGGTGCGTTGACTGGAGGCTAGACTGAGACAGTCAGTATGAAAACCATCTTGGAGAAACCTTGTCGGCATCGATTGATCAGGACTTGCGAATTGAGTTTATTTCCAATTCATGGATTTGTTCAGATGGCTTTTGATCCCAAAATGCAGTAAATCATGCTTGGCAAAGGAACTCTGTATAAGAGCTTCTTCCTATCCTTTTCATTTTGGTTTTGTTGGATGTTTTCGTTGCTTGGTTTTGATGAATGCGTTTTCGATAATTGGTTTTCATTGTTCACTTTCATCGAATTTCGCATTCATTCGAATCTTGAGAGAAGGAGATCAAAGTATGTGATCAAGTGTTGGTGCAATTTTAGGACACATAGGTGAGGCATGATCATTGCGTGAAGCTCCTCGTTCTCTCGAATTGATCAACTTTGGTGAATGGCTTTTACTGGACGATCCTTTATATTTATGCCTTAGTAAAACATCTATTTTGCTTCCTTGTTGTGTCCCTATGATCAACGATACTGTTTATAAAGAAGGACAAGTTAAAAGAGATGAACCACACGTACAATTGTAGTTTAAGTTGTACGACATCACGTCCGGTGACAACTTATCAATTTTGCAGAATCGTAATGTGACTCCATGACTCAGACTTCCATCCTTTATTTGGATCATTATTCCTCCATACACCTTCCTTACCACTATAGATGGCGTGAGTAGTCTTTAACAAGAGGATTCTCTTTTCCCTACCAAATCTTGCACCACAATCTGGTCAACAATGGCATGTCCCTGAGGTTAATAAACCTCTAATCCGCCAAGCTCTTTTCTTTTACAAAACCACCCTCCATTGTGTTTTCCTTGATCCACACTCTCTCCAGAGTAATCTCATCCTAATCTTATCAATCTTGTTGAACTTGAAAAGCCAAACTGACATCAAATAGTAGGCTAGGTAGTAAGATGAAATCATGGAAATAAACAAGTTAATAAGAGTGTAATCCTCCAAATGATCGGAGCTCGTCTAGGTGTACAGATGCTGTCAAAGGGAGGCCTAGGTATGTGAAAGGAAAACTTGCAACGTACAATTGAAGATTGACGCAGCCATTATACTTTACTTTTTTTAGTTTTGGTTTTGGTTTAAGATCAACTACCACAAAACCTTGTGCATTATTACTTATACCAGCAAATACAAGAAATCGGGAAGCAGCAGAGCAACTGTGGCAACTAACTATATAACTGCTGAGCATACTCCGAAGAGCAGAGTGACTTCCGGTAGCCAAATCCACCTTGAAGTGCTGCTGCCACAATTTCACCGACTCCAAATCCAATCTGAGGCATGTTCAACTTATTTACTGAAAGAAATAAGATAATTTCGCCAAAGTTCCTCCTTTTTTACTTACATACTTAAATGTCATATTCCGACTGATCTTCATCTTATTTACTGAAAGAAAATAAAGTTCTTCAACTCATTTAAGATAAGACTACTGAAGAACTAGTTCATCCGATCTATTAGATAAAACCCATATCAGTACTCCCTATACATCTGCGTGTTTGGATTCTAGTTACATTTCTTACTGTAGTAAAGGAAAAAAAAAAAACTTACAGTATCATTAGCCTGCTTAACTAGATCTACTATATAAGATTGAATTGGAAAGTTCAGCTCGTCTAAAGAGGAAGAAACTCAATCAAACACATTCAATTATATGGGCATCTGATTAATGAATGTCTAACCTTAGAGAGCATCTTCCCATGGTGAGTTTGAATTTTACTTTCTACTGTAACACATCTAGGAAATATAGAAGCTTAAAGGAAAGAAATGAAACTGTTCCAGATTATTTGTATATCACTCTCATTACAATATGCAGATCTTACTACACCCGTCTGTTGTACATGTAGATGGAAATCATGTGTTCAGTCAGAAGCTGCGAAAGTTCTGCAGACACATTGTCTTGTCTTGCAAGAGCCTTATCTTCCTGCCGCAACTGTTTCTGATATTCACAATTTTTTTCCATGAGCCTTCTTTCCAAGTCCTTGACATCATTGTTGAGTTTATATTCCTTCAAGTAGCTATCATTTGAATTAGGCCCAGGCTTGGAAAGACTAGCGTCGTGATCTGCAGAAAGATTTTCCCTTCAGCAAGATACAAATAATAACGACTCTAACAACATATAGCTATCAATAGGACAAAGAGAAAATTAAGATCAATCCAGGTTAGTTACGTAAATTATGATCTTAGAATACAAGATGAAAAGCTTATAGTACAAAATTATTCAACTATTCTTCGGACTGCTGTAGATCTTGCTACTGATACCGTAAAGAGTATCACAATCCTCAATCTCCGAAGGCATACAAATATTGTAGTTCAAAAGTTGCTTTGAAATTAGTAGAACTTGTGTAGTGTAGCAAGTTTGAAAGTGTCTATTTGTGCTTCCTTTCCTCAATCTCCGAAGGCATACACATCCCAAGCTATATATTGAAACTATGTGCAACTCTCATGCATTCTACTGCACGAGGTGCATTTTAGTCTTCTAATTGTCAGGGTTCACAAATATAAAAATAATAACATTACTTCCCTGTTTTCTTATAAGATTTTTTAAGGTCTTAGAATAACATAAACAGAGAAATAAGAACATAAATGTTCTTTGATCTTGGCATCGTTAACATTTCATTTGACATGTGTTCTCTCTCAGAACCAAATGAACAAACACACTTGATGCCATCCTTTCTCACAGTAAAATATACCGCAGAAAGGATGATAAACCTTAAAATCACATCAAGATGTAGTTGAGATTTTAAATATTTGGTTTATGATAACTAATCAACTAATAATTAAAAATTCAATGGAAGTACCTTTTTCTAATTTCATACAGATCCATCTGTATTTAAAATAGGAATGACAGAAACTAGAAAGATTCAATTCCTATAATTGGATGGAATGATAGATCATCTTGAACGTGGTAAACAGAAACAATAATTTTCAAAAAAAATTATGTTAGACTATGATCTATTCTGATGGATCACACGAACGCATTATTGCAATTGGAATCCATGGTGAAGTTCATACCGAGTTTCTTTCTGTCCTTTTAAGGAAGCTTCAGAAATGGCGTCGGCCTCCCATTTTTCCTGCCATTTTAAAGATTTCCAAGATAAACTTCAACTAATTAATTGAGTGTAAAAGCTTTCAAATAAGTTGTGAAGAACAGCGACTCACCCGTAGAACACTCTTCGCCAATGGTATAACAAGAGTAAGATATTCAAAACCAAAGACGTTGTCGATCCTTTCCTCCAATCTTTCGATGGCGGCAGCACTGTTCATGACTTTTGCTGTATTTCGAAGGTACTGCAAAACAAGCAAGTTATAACTGAGACGAAGAGCCTAAACACAAAAGGTTCTAAACTTGTCTCCGGAAAAAGCCGAAAATTACACACACCTGGAAGGTTAACTCTTTCTTCTCTTTGTGCATCACCTTCCTTATTATGTCGTCTTCCTTAGATATGTCACAACCATTTCCGGAGGCCTCGATGGGATCTTCTGCCCCCTTAAGGACTTGGTTGACAACTTTCATACAGACCTTACTCTCTTCCTCGGAAAGTTCAGCAAGACTCTCCTTCCATCCTTCCAGAACAGCCTTGAAGCTTCGAATGGCATGCCCTGCCTCGGCCCTTCCCTTGCGCTCATCCTCACACTTGGCATCTATTTTGTTCAAAGCATCATGATAACTCCTCCAGTATGTGTGTAGTCCCTGAAGAACACTCAATTTCTTGGATTCCTTTTCATACTTTTTAAGTATTCGAGGACCTAAATCTTCTCTTACACTTTTCGATTTGCTCCAAGACATTAGACCATCTTCAGCAAGACAACCACTGTATAACCAAGAAACCACGGCCTCGGCATTAACCTTCCAAGAAGCGTTGCCATCGCTGCCATCAGACTGTATAAACCATCCATCGGCATAGATAAGGACGCTGGACCTGCTACGATCAAGAACCACTCTGATATTGTCGTCGGGAGGAGCAAGAAACGCATTGTCTCGAGGAGCAAGAAAGACGTCGTCATCACGATCAGAAGGGCTTCTTTCTTCTGCCCACAGCTCTATATAACGCAAAAGGTCTCGGACATACTCGAGCGGCTGAACCCCCAGGCAGCGAAAGCACAATGTCGAGTTCATATCCACTCCTTTCATCTTCAGCAGCTTCCCCGACGGTAGGCATTCCACTGCTCCCATGGCATAGGCTAAGCAAGTATAGAGGTGGATCATATGGAGGACCTTCTTCTCTAGAAGAGTCTTGAAGGACGCACCGATAGATTCAAGAAGCGTGGCCCTCTCCGTGTCAGTCGACCTGAGCGACACATCCCAATCGGTAATGGGATTCCAGCAGCCCGCGGTGAACAAAGCGTCGGTGGCGACATTGATGGGCGTCCAGCAGCTTTCGTGTATCTTCTTGCGCCATTCCTCAGGGAAGTCTTTATGAAAGCCCTGCAAGAAGTCCGACAGGCCTTCAGGGAGGGGTTCCAGATGCTGCATGAAGACATGCTTCCCGAGGGATACGGAGTCCGTGAAGTTGCGGGTGCAGTAGCAGCAACACCACCATTTCCACGAGGATTCCGACACCGGCGAAGGAGAGTCCTCCGAGAGGAAATCAGCATCCACCTTGTATTCTTTAAAGCATTTCTTGATGGTTTCAAGATCAACTTGTATATGATCTTGCGAGACCTCCACTGGACTTGTTTCTTTTTCAAGAAAGGAACGGACCATCTTCTTCTTCTTCTTCAGGGAAACCATCTCTGTTTTTTCTTTCTTGTTTCGGGAAGGAGAATTTGAAGTTGGCAGTAATGTGATGGAGGCAATTGCTCTGTTTCATCACTTCCTCTGTTCAGCTGATATAAATATGATGGAGTGAGGGTGTGGGGGTGTTTGGTGGGTGTGGATGTGGGTGTGTGGAGGGGGGGAGGTCCACTCAAAGGTTGTAATATGTGGTCAAACTTAGTGGAATGTTAACCAAATCACCCCCAAATGGTTTTTAGGTTGTGTGAAAACCACACGTGCAACATTTGAGTGTAAATGCGAACATTTCTACTAATTTTGGTGGAGTATCGACTCAATAAAATGGAAAATATATGGTGGTCTTAATGTATAGTAGCTCACGAAATGGACGGTTACTAACATAGTGACATACGAGAAAGTAACCTATATATAGTATATGATCTATGCAGTTTAATCGAACCTAGCAAATATTTGTAGCATGCATAAATAATATAGATATTATGGAGACCTTATATAAACAAGATGAATGTAATTATTGTTAGTGTCTAGTGTATATATAATCATATTCATTATTCATGCCTAAAGCTTCTTAAAGTTGTTGTATCCTTCGTCCATATTATGTTGCTTTTCTAATACAATGAGTACCAAGCTACGGCTCGAAGAACGTACGGTGACACAAACTATAAGTCTCAATAATTGGACAGTGAGTATATCGAGCTATGGATCGAAGGATGTATGATATCAAAGATACGGGAAGGATTGAGTGTCGCATTCTATTAACATGTGTTGTTGTAGAATGATAACTACAATAAGATCCTGGATTGTGCAGTTGGTATTGCAAGACACGGCTCAAGAAAATATGGCAAGATAAATAAGAAATGTAGTGTTTTACTTAAGTTTGAATTATCACTACAACAAAAAATCCTTTTAATGACGGCTAAAAAGCGTCATTAATGACGAACCATGACGTTTTTTTTTTCAAAGCAACCGTTATGAAAACGGGTGTTATAAATATTTTTTAAAAACGTTATAAAAAAACCGTCATGAATAGTTTCTATAAAAGCGTTATGAATAGGTAATATATAGTGCACAATTCAGGACATTTTGAAAGCGTTATGAATAGATAATCTGTATAAGCTCAATGGAGAACATTTATAACACTCAATATTACTGAACTCATCACATTTATAACGCTTAATACTGCACATTATATATTACTTTCCAAAAACTTCTCAATTAACCACTTTGAACTATATTCACAAGAAAACATCGAAATGTTATATCACCATCTTCATTACATTATCTCAAAATAGGGTATCCAAATACATATATTTACAACTACTACTTAAATGGATCCTCAAAACAAGTAATTGCTTTGGCTTCAACTTGAGCACATCAAAACTGTCAACATCACGTGTAGCAAATCCCTGAAAAAGATAAAAATATGGTTCAATATACTTTATAATATTGCTCATGTACCAAAACATAAACTGAGGAACTGGCATTATGTAGCACCCAGTTTTCCAAATAAGGGTAATTTTGAAATTTCGTGTTTATAATTATTTTAATAATAATATTTAATTCATGATATAATTTTTGGTGATTTTAAATCATTTTAAAATTATTTAAATCAATGACTTGTGGTTTTGACGTTTTGCTAGTGAAATCCTAGAGACTGTTTGACCTAGAGCCTAACCATGTGATTATGATATTTTAATGTCATTTTTGGCCTAAGGATTTTTGTTTTGCATTTGACCTCTTTGAATTATTTTGATATTATTTTATTATTTATGATATTGTTTTGGGGTTATTTGAGTCGGGTTCGAATTTCAACTCAATCAGACTTGAAACGGGGACCTGGGGGTAGTTTGACTCTAGTGGGACCCACATACTAGTTAGGCATGGCCCACATGATATTAATTTTAGTCCACATGATAGAAATATTTTAGTTAGAGGTTAGACTAATTATTATGGATAAGGTTAGTGTGATTAGAGACTTTAGAATGACTAATTTAGCCCCAACCAATTAGCCCTTTCCTAATACTCATAGAATAGGTTAGTGGGGGCATTTTGGACCTTACCATAATAGGAAAAATAGCCCCATATGGCCAGCCACTTTGGGAGAGGATAGGCTCAAGTTCATTTCATTATTCTCATCCACACTCTCTCTCTTGTTCTTCCCCAAATTCCTAGAGAGCAATCCCTAGCAATTTCTCCACCAAATCCTTCCATTTCGCCAGCAAATCTTCTTCTTTCCTTCTCCATTCTAGCCAAGGAGGAAGCTACCCAAGTTTGGGAGGATTCGGAGCTCGTTCTTGTCCTTTTGGAATCTCTACGTGTCGGTGTCGCTCCGGGAAGGTTTTTCTTCGATTCGATCTACCGGGAGGTATAAATCCCTTCTCCTTTTCATTTTTTCATGCATATAGGTCTATTTTGAACGCATAGGAATGACCCCCATGGTTGTATCTCCATTTGTGTCCATTTGGAGGTCATAGGAGTGTCCTTTGTGTTGTGGTTGTGTCCATGTGGGAAAATTCCAAATTTGGACACACTATGTTTTGTTGTTATGTATGAATGAATTATTACATGTTTAATCTCATATTTTTGTATTGGAGATGTGTTCTATAGTGTCTCATATATATATATTAGTGTAGAGAGTGAGTTCTTGATATATTATGTTATATACTTGTGTTCTTTTGTCTCAAACTACCTAAACCCGTCATGATTTTTATCTACGTTTTTAATTTCAGCCCTAACCTAGAAATGTCATAACTTCTAGCTCAAAGCTCGGTTTAATCTCCCGTTTTTTTTAAAAGAAGCGTATTGAAGTTAGCTTTCCAAAAACATGTATTAATAGGCCTAATTCTTTCTGTAACTTTCTGGAGAATTATTTGAGTGTCAGCTGTACGAAAGACAAATGCGTTCTCGGTGTTTTTGCGATTTCGGGAGTTTCCGGAAACGAAAACGCGATCCGTTTGAAGTTTCGGAAAGCTAACACATAGATCTATAACATAATTTAATCCTAAATTTTAATTCATACTGAGATGGTACAGTATTGATTATTAGTAGGAGTTACTATTCGGCATATGCATTTTGTGCACCCTTGTGTGTAATATAATGTTCTATTTGATTTTAACCCATGTTAATATATATACATTATGTAATTAAATAGAGAATGCAAGCATGAGTAAATGGTTAAATAAATGATGTATGAGGTGTAAGTATCCTATCTAATGTAAGCATGTATAAGTATGGCTTGTAATGAATATGTAGGTTCCATAGTATGTAATGTATGGTGCATATAGTGGTGCAAGAGAATAAATGAATGATGAATGAATGCAAGCATGAATGTAATATAATAATAGATGTAATATATGCAATATACAAGTTAATGAGATGTAATGTTCTATGTTAACATAAATCCTATATTACCTCATGTACCCCCTTACACTATGTTGACACTATCACACTTGACACATTGTTCACTTACACTTTGGCACTCTTTGATATGTATACACTATGTATGCCCATTTAACCCTCACTTGCCCCTTTGCCATGTTCACATACACACACATAGCCTCTTAAATAAGTATTTATGAATATAGTTAACTTAGCTATGTATGTATATTATATATATGTTAGCACATTGTGTTGTAATATATAAGTTTATATAACCATTTGAAATACCATGATTATAGACCTAATGTTGAATACCAATATATGCATGTGTATATATGTGTAGACATATATAGCTTAAAGTAATAGATTACCTAGTGTATATCCAATGTGAATTCTTGCCTATTTGAGTATTGAATAATTGCATGCTATATAGAGTTGGGTGTATGTTGGCTTGTATAGCCTTGTATTGATGTGTGCTTGCTAGGATAGTCTTGGTTAGGCCTAGTAAGACTTACTGGGTTAGGACATGACCTAGTTTGACCTAGTTTGACTAGTGCAGTTGACCAGAGTTGACCAAGGGTTGACTTTGGCCTAGTTTGGCCTAGTTTGACCTAGATTCATGTAGAATGCATTGTAGTGCTTTATATTACCCTTCTGGACATGTTGTGACTTATGCTGTTCTAATTAGGAGCCAGACACCTCTCCTCGGACAGTATCTTTACCTTGGACATTCAGATATCAGGCGAGTACATTCTCTGATCATTTCATATCCTGCTTAGAATTATTTCCTGTATTAAATTACTTTACTTGTACTGTCACGTTGGTCACACGGATTGGTACTATACGGATCCCTTCTTGAGATGTTATCCTTAGGGAGCATCGGGTACTACATGTTCTGTGCGTTTCACTTACATGACGTATCACTATGCTTCACAGGTTCTTTGATCACTTGTGACATATACTCTTATGATCACAGAGTCTCCTAGAATCTCCTATTCCATTATTGGGTATCCTAGAATCTCCTAGAATCTCCATTTTTGGGACATCCATGTATCACCCTTCGGGGGCTTTGCGTGGAATCATAACATAACTTGGTCGGATCCTTGTGTACTGATTGGGGGTACGGGGGAGTAGAAATAGACATGTGAATAATACCCAAGTAGTATCTTATCAGAATCTCTTCCATAGTGTCTTACCAGAATCTCCTATGCCATTTACATGTCTATATTGTACTCTGACTCACTAGCCACATGTTAGTTCTCTATTTATAGTAGATATTTCTATTACAGCTCTCTCTCTCTCTCTGTTTACATACATCATTTCTTTCAGTACCTGTATCTTACTTTACTGCATGATTATATTTTCTAACCTACTATGAACTGTTGAGATGTAATGTGCTCGCTCCTGTCCTGACTGGACCTGTTGATAAATTTTACAGATAGCCTGGAGGTTGCCTGCTAGCCTAGAGGAGACAGTAAAGGTTGCATAGATAGCTAGGATTTTTTGCTTATAGTTTATTTTCAGTCATCTTGAGTTGTATTTATGAATTACTGTATTTGGGTTTTGAGATGTATCCTGAGTTTGTATCTTAGACACTAGACTTCTATCTGTTGTATCTCTTTTCGATTTCATGTTTTATCTATCTTCCTTTATGCTCTACCTTAGATGTGATTGAGTTTACATTCTGCTATGTCACCCCCATTCGGGGAGTATAAACTGTTTAGTCTTATACTGTTAGATGCATTGAGACCTAGGACAGCGTTCTACCGCCGACACTGTGGCGTAGGTTGGGCGTTGTTACGTTCTCGTGCCCTAACTCTAGGGTGCGGGTCGTGACACATTACCTTTCTAAATCAATCCCTTCCTAGGGTTTACAGGTTTCTACATGCCCAGAGAAAAGAGAAATTAGTTACAAATAGAAACCAATTCGGATATGTCGTAGCAATAATTAAGAGCAAGATAGTACAGAAGTAAGCATATTTCTAATATTAGGTTAGTTATTAACTCAATCTATTATTAATCCACGTATAATCTTTTTGTATATATACCTGAGGATGAAGAAGTTGATCTAAGTGCCATAGTTCAGCTAAACGGAAGACCTTCGTTGACCATATATACAACAATCTTCACAGCTCCTTTGACCATATATACAACAAATAGCCAAGCCAGAACATTGGATAAAATTATATGTCAATATAATTTTAAAAATGGAGGTAGAAACTAAGTTTGCACATTTAATTCAATAAACGAGGGTAGAAAGGAAATGAGTATTTGTGCACACCAAACCATAGAGAATAATACACATTTTCACCTTCTTGAGCATTGTCTCAGGTTAATCAAATATGCCCCAGGCAACCATACTAATGAAGTCTTTTCAAATGATCAAGAAAGATCAAAAAAACAAAAATCAAATATGCCCCAGGCAACCAGTGTAGAATGCAAGTTGCATGAGCCATAAGAAAGATGGCATGTCATTTGGCAAAATATAACACTAACGCTGTGTTTGGTTGCAAACAAATTGAGGGAAAAAATAAAAAATAAAAGTTGATCCTATGTTAATAGGATCAAGTTTGCACACGAAACACTTCAATTTTATTTTCCTTTTCCTTTTCCCCACTTTCCACCCAACGAAACATAACCTAAAGACAAAGTTCCAGATAAAAATGCACTCTCATAACACTTACTAAGTTGCATATCTCAACCGCTAATCTAAAGGTATTATGCCTACCAAGCTGAATAAAATACAAGCCCGGATAAGAAAAACTAAACATTACAATGTAACCTTTTCAAATTGTCTTGCACAAGAAAAGAATAGTAACATAACTATTGCATGATGAAAGAATAAGTAGAGCCTACACAAAAATAGTTATATTGCACAATAAAGCAATAGTTATGTTCCTGGCCCAGATAACTGTCCAAGTAAAACAGATGGTCAGTTGTAGACTGATTTAAGAAAAAATAAAATTTGCTTTGGAATTGGATTAGTTTTGGATTAGTTTTGGAACTTCCAGAAGAATTTAAACAAAATGTTCAGACCATAATTGCTTTAATGTTTTAGCAAGTCTTCCTAGTGAAACTTTTACCTGCAGGGTCCTCAATGTCTCATCAACACTCCGTCCAATGGCAAGGTTATTGATGGTGGAGTGTTGAATGACTCCTTCCTTGTCAATGATGAATAGACCTCGCAATGCAATACCCTGCAAGATTGACACTTCTATGAGTTGGCCCATTCAGTAACACGAAAATTTACCCAATGAAATGGAAGTACCCAAAATGGGTGGTACAGAAAACATCTTACAAAGCTCGAGTTTCTCAAATTCGAAGCTGTAGTTGGTGGGCAAACAACTTTTGTTATACATCGAAGTACCGCTTTATCAAATTAATACCTGATCGGGAATCAATACACCAAAAGATTTTGAAATCGATTTCATCACATCAGATATCAAGGGATATTTCAGATCTCCAAGGCCTCCAGACTTCCTATCCGTTTGAACCCAAGCAAGATGAGAGAACTGCAAACAGCGAATGGTGACAATATTAGAGAAAAAGAAAACAATACACATGGTAAAAACATAGAAACAAACAGAAGTTCAATACTGCAGCAATACAGGTGAATGTTCTTATTTCTTGTTCAAAACTGCTCCATTCTCAAGTTTTGTTCTGGTCAGTCACCGTGTTAAATCTAATAATGTCGCTTCATGCTTATTTGAAACCTGCAATTCTTTTATAAGCATTCCATATTTGACTAATGGGAATTGTAGATCAAATTGGAATACTTTCCACAGGCATTTCTTTGATAAAAGTTAATTTTCAAAAAAAGAAGAAGCCATGGTTGTATTGAAGCAGCGACGAAATATCGTCTGCAACTTACTTCCCCAATTGTTTTTCTTGCTTTGTGTAAGAAGTTACTGCGAAGAGAACAAGAGATTAAAGAGACAACAGCCAAATGAGAGTGAGCATGAATACAGTAATACCCAAAAATGAAGTTCCTAATTTTCCTCTTCGTCGAGGCCGACGCCGACGTTCATCTCGACCAGCTTGAGGACGAGGATCAGCTGCACCCCCCGTTCCCGTACCTCGAAGAGCTGCTCCACGACGTGGAGGGATCCGAAGGGGTGCTTGGCTGCCCGCTGCTTCTCGTTCAGGTGAACCGGCTGAGCTGCGGTGGACTCGTCGTCGCCACCGCGAGTACGATGTCATGCCCGACACGAGGGGCACCATCGTCCCCCTCGACGGCATGGTCCACCGGTCCTTCTTCTTCGGCCCCGACGATCTCTCCGTGCTGAGGAAGCACGTCCCGGCCTGCCTCTCCGAGAATGAAGTCGGGGCTAGGGTTAGGGTTTGTGGGAGGGGGCGTTGGGGCTAAGGTTAGGGTTTGTAGGAGGTTGAAAGAAGGAGGAGACGGAGAAGATTAGAGGTTAAGAAAATTTTAGGGTTCAGGGAGATGGAAATGAGCAAGAAATTGAAAGGGCTTTGGAAAATTTTAGGATTCAGGGAGAGGAGGGAAGAGGGGGAGGAGGAAAGCTCTGAAAAAGATCGGGTGTGAAGGGTTTTGTTGGAAGTTTATTAATTACAATTTTGCCACCGCTCTAAAATATTAATAACGCTTTGTTTTATAAACGTTATAAAAAGCCCAGAATTAGTCCAAACCGTCATAGAAAAAAGGTATTTCGAACTTTGATAACGCTTAGGTATTAGATGTCATCAATACGTCTTATCGAGCGTTATTAATAGGTCTTTTTGTTGTAGTGTATTGTGCATATTATGTTTCTTTATAGCTAAGTTGCATATGCATGCATTGTCATGGACAACTTGTGCACAAGGTTTGATTCCGCGAACTGTACTCCGGGGCCATAGACCCGTTCATGCTAGGGAGAACTAGGTACTGTAGTAGCACCCATAATTCAAAAACCATTCGGGAGTTTGCTACCCACCGGTGAGGGGAGCCATCTAAACACATAGTCCAAGATGGCGTGCAGTTATTGATCTTCATATTGACAAGATGCATGCTAACGACGTCTTATGCAAACAGAGTAAATATTACTCAATTACATGGAAGGCTAAACGACCGTAGGTAAGGTTCACCAAAGGGTGATAATATCTATGTTGTACTGTAACTCCTCTTTTCGAATTTCCCTAATTATTACTTTTTCTTCTTTCTTTTATTGTGCTTGAAGGACGTTTTCGTCGAGACTTTGAGAATAACTTTATGATTAATTTCTATTGAAAACAAGTTCTAAAAATTAAATACTTTGAGAGTGCTATTTTGTTTTAATAAATATTTTATTGAAGTATATAGTTAGAATTATGAAAGATGGTTTGTTACTACCTTGGATTTTATTAAATATTAGTTTTGAAAATTGTTTTGTTTATATTTCAAAATTATTCAATGACATCGAATATTATCTAGGCTACCGTGATAAATAATATTGTTTTGATTTAGAAATATGATTAGTTGACAAAATACTAAATATTATTTGATTCAAAATTTTGTATTGAGATTACAATAAACTAGCTCTAAATATTAATTTGATTTTAAATTTAGGAATATTGAATTATATTTGACTTATAAGATGTACGTTACAAGATTGGGATGACGACAAATGTTAGTTTAAATAATCGATTATTGATTTTGGGTTTAAATTTATATGCTTTAAATTATTTGATATCAACAAATACTATCTTTAAATTATTGGCAGGACCAATTGTTGAATTAAGATTACGATGAAATATGATTTAAACTAATTTGTATTATCGAATATATATTTTAAATATTAATTGATTGAATTAGTTTTGATTTAAATAGTTATTTGATTTAAATGAGGGGAAAGGCTTTATCTACGAGGAATTGCAAACCTTATCGGTCTAGGGGTTAACCTCCTATATATAAAGAGCTATCTACCTTTCTCATAATCTATCACAACCCCTTCCCAATTCCACCTACGTTCCAACGCCGCCACCTCCCCATCTCCGCATGTAAGGCCACGATACCATATCTTCCAACTGTGAACCATCATCACCGCGTCGAAATCCGACCTTCTTCCCCGGTCATCACTACCATTAAACTGTTTGCCATTAAAATCTTTTTATTGCAATTTCAATTACAAATAAAACAGTGTTACAATGTAGGACTTAGATGTAGTCCTAGGAGAACACTTTTATTTATCTGGGTCCCTGTGTCGATGGAGCGAGTGGTAATGCGTTGACTCCGTTGACGATCTGACGACGGTTCTCGGTTCTCTGAAGGTCTGAGTTGCTCTGGGTACTGGAGTTTGCAGATAGAAAGAAGACGTTGAGTGTCTCTTCCGATCTTGGTGGATGATAACTCTGATGCCTTTTTCTGTCTGTGTACGTATGTATATTACGTTGTCTGTAAGAAGGAAATGATCCTTCTATTTATAGTTTGTAGGCTGGCTGCTCATGCGCACATATGTAGGATGTGCCTATACATGGGGACGCCACGTGGTTGGAGCTGCGGGAGGCGCATGGATAATGCACCATCATTTGTGGGTTGAACCATTCATGCTGCTTTTATGGGCTGCCACGTAGCAGGGGAGAGGATCTTTCTGTTGCTGAGATCTTGGGTGATTAGCACCCCTTCATAGGTTGAATTGAGTCAAAGGACACGTGTCGTATGTCCATGGCTCAAAGATCTCGGATTTGGTGGAGAGTGATCTGGTCGGATGCGCCTGGGATTGGGCGCATGAGAAGACTTTGGCTCACAACCTTCTGGAGTCACGAACCAGTCTGGGCGTACGGCTTTTGAGGTGCATGCGAGTCTTCAGGCGATGGCCACTGAGGCGCATACGAGTGGTTGTTCGGCCACGTGGGTCGTAGCCGTCGGAGGAAAGTAATGATGATGCTGATGTTAGCGACGCTTTGTCTTCTGAAAAAGTTGCTAACTGTCCAGTCCTCGGGGGACGTGCTGCCAACTCGCTGCCAACTCTGTCACTTGAGCATTAATTGCTTGATGGGTGACGAGCCGAAATGGGCGCATGGGTCCATGTTGATTAGGACGCATGGATCTGTGCTTTGTTGGGCGCATCTATACGGGGCGCTTTGGAACTGACGGGAGCGTCTGTACGATGCGCGGTGTCTGACCGGTGCATCCTTTTGCGTGACGTGCCTTTATTGGTCTGACTTTTGTGTTCTTTAAGTGCTTTAAATAGCCATTTTGACTTGGCTAAATTCGAAGCGTCAGGTTCATCACCATAAATGCAAATTCATTGCACGGGATTCGGAGAGCCCGCCACTTGGCACATGGGTTTGATTTGCCCGGCCTATAAATAGTGGCAAGGAGAGAGTTTGCTTCTCGTTCTCTCACGTCTTCCCGAATGGACTTGTTTGCTCGAGCTCATTCTGTTGACGAGATGCTCCCGAGGGTGAAGATGCGACGCCTTGTCTTTGTTCACGCACTTGAAGGTGACTGTTACATCCAAAAGTTAGAGTCGAGGGCTTCTGAGGCAGGCGGAAGGTGCCTGTTGCATCCAAAGATCGGGATACTCGAGCCTCGTCTCCGTTATGCTGGAAGAGCCGCAGATCGGAATTGTGGTGCTCCCGGCTTTGGAGAGCTCTTTCTCCTGTCATAGTGGGTGTTGTCCATTCTGGTTGTGTTGAAAGCTGCTCCTTTAGCCGCGGATCTATTGCGGTGCTCTCCTCTTCCTTGGAGAGCTCTTCCTCCCACTAGGGTGGAGTTGATCGCCCACCCAGGTTCTGCTCAATAAATGCTTCATTAGTCGAAGCATTTGATCGGGTCGAAGTAAGACGCATATGCTGAGACTTCATGATGCGCATAACTGAGACGCTGAAGAGATGCGCCTGACTGAAACGCTGAAGGCTGCGCCTGACTGAGAAGCTGAAGAGACACGCCTGACTGAGATGCTGAAGTGATGCGCCTGCCTGATGATGCGCCTGGTGGAGGACACATGGCAGTTTGCTGCGCCTGACTGAGACGCTGAAGAGACACACCTGACTGAGATGCTGAAGTGATGCGCCTGCCTGATGATGCGCCTGGTGGGAGTCGCATGGCAGTTTGCTGCGCCTGGCTGTAGTCTTAGGATCTTTCTTTTTGTAGAAATTCTCCTATGTAAAGCCTTTTAGACATGTAATAGACTTTTATATGAAATAAAAATCCTCTTTTGCTGTCTATACTTTTGCTGTCTTGATGTGCCAAGTACTTCGTTTGAGTTTCCTGGCGCATGTTCTGAGTAGTATTTGAGCGCATAGGAATTCTGGCACATAGATGCGTCCTAAAATTCCATGCTTCTACAAGACCCCCTTCAAAGTTTTCAAAACCTTTTGTCAAGTTTTGGAATACTTTGAATAAGAAGCATGTAGGTGTCTTCAACGGGGCGCATGACTGTTCGGACGCATGATTACTCTGCGCATCAGTGATGGGGCGCATGCTCCTCTCAGTTAATGCAAATGATAACGTTTTAAAGTAATCAAAAAGATTAATGATGATCTTTTTGGATTATTTGCAGTTATCATTTTGCAGAACCCCAAGCGGTAGCTGACGTCACTCCTCATCGGTTTCCACGTATGCCCAAGCCTATAAATAGACGTTTGATGGGGAGAGAGAGTTCTTCTTCTCTTTGCTTTCTTCTTATCTAGAGTTCTTCTTTCGAAAAACCCTAACTTCTTTTTTCACGAGATGGCCCCTAAAACTCCTCGCGGTAGTGCTGGCCGAGGACGAGGCAAAAGAAAAGAGCCTGTGGAGGCTGCATCCTATAACCATCAAGCTACCTGGAAAAGTACCAACTTCTCTAGGAAGAACACCTACTGAAGCTCCCTTGAAGATACGGCTCAAGGAAAAGCCGCCTCAAATATCGGCTCCCCTTGTGGCAAAACTACAGGGGAAGGCACCAATCACTGAAGGCGCCGTTGAGGTACCTCTGAAGGTGCGTCTTAAAGGCAAGCCTCCGCAATCATCCTTCTCATCCAAGCTGCAAGAGAAGGCCCACATAGCCCTCTCGGGTCCCAAGGTCATGTCTATGGTGGACTCTCCCGGACCGGCTCCGGTGCTCACAGATGAAGAGTTAGGAGAGTACATATCTGCTGATGTAGATGCACCCTCTCTGGATAATGTAATCCCGCGGGACAAAATCTCGTATTTCATCAATAATAGAGTATCTTTTAATTATTCTAGTCTTCCACATTGGAATGCCATGTATACATTAGATAATGCTGTACGGTCGTTGCAAACACAAATAACGACCGTCAATCATGTAAATCGAGTAGTCTCGTCCCAAGGGGTCTATTTCGTAGTCCCACCGCGAAATCGAGACGAAGAATCCATCATCTTCGACAAAGTCGAGCGTCATCAAGACCTCTCGCTACTCGAGCAAGAACCAGATACCGGCAGAATACAAGTCTATCGGTACACGGACAAGGCTAAGTACCTGGTTACGATCTAAAAAGCAACTCAGACCTTCAGAGAACCGAGAACCGTCGTCAGATCGCCAACGGAGTCAACACATTACCACTCGCTCCACCGCCGCAAACAACAATAACCACCACCACAGAAATCACCGTGTCTGGACCCGTGTGTCCGTATCCTTACCTCCACCAAATTTATTCACTCTTGTGTCCAGCCATTACACCACAGAACATAATTCTTGTGTCCGAATCGGACACGATCCATCGACAAATCCAAACAAACAACAAAACCCAAATCCCTATGCTAACCTTCCCCGACAGTCCATCGCGACGCCTTCCCGCTCCCTGCCACCGTCGCCATCGCCATCTTCACGCCCACGGCGTCGATCATCCTGCCTCGGCGTCCAGTCTAGGCACCGTACCACCGTGCAGTCGCCACATCTCGCGGTGGGCTACTCCCAGTGACATACCGTGGTGCCGCTGTGCCGCGCCCCTCACCGCACATCCGCCGCCAGCAACTGGGTCAGCTCCGCCATCCCCCGCGACCTCTGCCCCGTCTCTGACAATATCTCCTAACGCCAGATCTGACCCCTGCTCGCCGCTGCGTCGGCTGCCTCCGTGTGCCGCGTAGGGCCGAGCGCAGATCCGTGCATGTTTTCCTCGTGCCACCACCAGCACGTGGCCTCCGTCGAAGTTATCTCACCCGCGTGGCCTCCATTGACAGTGGGATGCGACCACCACGGGGATGGGAAGATACTGCCCTTTGTTGTCGTGGTCCACAGCACCCCTCTTCACTGTCTCCGTCGCAGCACACACCGAGCCAGCCAGCCCCGGTCGTCGCCGAATGCCGCTACCCCTCCGCTGGACGCCTCCTCGAGCACCGGACCTCTGGTGGCGCATCGACCCTCCCCCGTACAGATCTGGAGCTCCCCTGCCTCCTTCCCCGTAGCCGCAGTCACGTGATCTCGTCTTTCCCACGCGCATCGACGTAACGTCGCCACTCTCGTCGCGTCGCCAAGCGCCCAGAACCAGGTGACCCTCTCGCTCAACTCCCTCTTTCCTTTTCTCTCAATCATCTTTCTCTCTCTTGCTAATCCCCTTCCCTTCATTTAAAACACTCATTATTATATTACCAACTTGTGGTTCAGGAACCGAGAATGGGTGGGGAGAGAAGTAATGAGTATGTATGTATTGAACACTTGTACAATATATGTGCATGTGGTTTATTGATAGAATATACATTACTGGAAGAACATCATTTAGTGTTGTTAATATTAATATTTTATCATTATTAATAGTTTGATTTATTATTTGTAGTAAAAATTAAATTTTGTTACAATAGGTTTAACTAGATGTGATCTTATGATTTATAACATTTCAAACAATATATATATATATATATATATATATATATATATATATATATATATATATATATATATATATACAAGTATAACCTTGGGGTTATTTAGTAATGTATTTGTGCTGAGATATTAATGGTAATAATATTTTAGTGATTAAATAGTTATTTATTATTTACAAAAAGTCTGAATCAATTTTGTTTCGAAACTCGTTTTAGAAATCTAAAATATTCTTATATTATTGCTACCTAAAAATATGATCCTCTATGGATTTTTCAAGATATTTATGAAAAAATATTTTAACTATAGCTTTCAAGATATCATAAATTATTTTCAATTATCATATATAATTCCTAATTAGATTATAAATATTTTCTAAATGAAAATAGGTTTCTTCGACTAAATTGTATATAAAAGGTTCCCTTAAAAGTAGTGCTAGACTTTATCTAAGAAAAGTCATTTTGGAAAAAAAATAACATATTTATATTATTCTGAATAATAAATGTTTTAAATTGGATTTTGAATGAATTCTAAATATTTATATACATATATCTCTTCTAAATAAGAATAGTTCTTCCTAAATCAAACTTTTCCCCCGATTAGATTATCCTTGATCATAGCTAATCATATTCCTTATTTTCTTGTGAACCCGAACTCCATCACACCGATCCTAGCCAACTGGACTAATCTGGACCTAACAGGATTATTGGTTTCACCAGAAAAGGACCCCAGACAAGTGTACTTTCTGATTGCTTTCGATTCATAGTAGTCTTTCTATTTCATGTTTATACATATGCTCTTGCTTGTTGACACATTGTTACACGGATTAGTGTCATGGATCTCTACATACTATATTTCGTGATTGCCGTGTTTTCGTGTTACGTGACTTGTTCGAGTCCATGAGTACTAGTCGGGAGAGAAAATATCTTAGTAGACATGTGGACTATCCAGAACTATCTCCCGTATCTTTCGTGGAGAATAGCAGCTGCACACGACACGTGCAGGGTGCCAGATTTATCCCTAGTCGTTCACATGTCGAAACTGATATTTCAAAATACATAGATAGTTGTCTTTTATTTGTTTTCTTGTTTTCTTCACCACTTGCCATGACATCAGTTTACCTTCTAGTTTTTATCTCACATATGTTATTTTCACGTCTTGTGAATTCTATTGTGTTGTCGCATTGCCGTCGGTTTGTGTGCTTGTTCCATTATCCTGACTGAAAACCAACATTTTTAGGTTAGCTGTGGCTTCACTTAGCATTGGGAGATACGGGTGTACTTGCAGGCAGAAACCTAGAAATTAGATAGAAGTGGTATCATTTTTATTAATTGTAAAGATCTTGTATTTTTTTAAATATAAATGTTGTAAAGGTTGTAATCAATTTAGGAATGTGAATGAGCAATAAAGGTTATATTTTTGTGATTTTGAGCATCTTGGCCGTGACAATATTCTACCGCCGACTCTACGGCGTAGGCTGGCTTGGACACGTCTCGTATCCGAAAAGCGGGTGCGGGTCGTAACATGTACATACTGTTGGATAAAAATAATAATCATTTCTTTACATTCTTGTCAGACATGAATTGTTAATTGACCCTAAGGCAATAAAGAAAGATAACTTTTAATAATGTTCATATCATATGATTACTTACTGTTGTCTTCTTAGGTGAGTTGGGAAAGCACCGCTCATTAGTACACAGCAAGGTATTGACCCATGTTTGTGGACATCTATAGGTATTAATGTGCAGGTAATCGCTTGGTCACCGTTGTGATATCAATGAAATGGGTGCAGAATCTCTTCTATTAAAGATGTCTTCTGCTATAAAGAAATAATGTGTGAAACATTATAATTTGGTTGTACCAGTGAGTTGTAAGCCAAGTCGACGAGTTCATTGTAAGCAAAAATAGCAAGTATGTCAGTTGGCTTAAGAGCCCATTTGTGTTCTATTGTAAGCTTTGTATTCCGCTGCAAAGCTTGTGCTTCATCGCAAATATCAATATAGAGACATTTCTATATATCTTATTGTCACTTCAAGTTCTCTGTTTAGTTTAGCTACAATATCGTTGTTTTTTGAAAATATCATTTACTATATTTGTTTTGCCTTGTACAAGTAATCTAGGAAATGAGACGATTATCTTTACTTCTACGATTTAGATTCTTGAACTGTAAAAAATTTATTTCAAAAGTGTGGTTATGCAAAAAATTCTCATTTGTTTGGCACCATGTAACATGGTATACAACATCACATCGGCAACAACAATTCGACAACAGAAACACAAAATAATAGCTTGCAATATCGATATAATACGTAAATTTTATTAACACTGAAAGTATACTTATTTTCTTGGAAAAAAATATAAGGAATCATATGCACGTTGGATCCAACTACTTCTCATGTTTGAGGTCGAATTTCAAGTCTACCCATGTTTGAGGTCGAATTTTACCAGAATATCACGAACTTTTAAAATATGTTTGAACAGAATTGTAGATAACATATAGGAATTTAAAAACCATTTTGTAGATTCACTTTTCGTCTATTATGAAGCACGAAATTCTTTGCCAAAGTTTAAGAAAAACTTATTTTCAATTAATAGAATTTTTTATAAAATCTTCGATACGGCGTGAGCCCCGACTAACCAGATGACGTGGTCGCAACCCATGAGCATCAAAAAACGCGTATGAATATTGTCGACGTGTGGGATTTGACGGAACTCGATTTCGTTGTGTGTACGCGACGAATTCGAGACGTATCCGTCGAGATATCCCGTATCGATCTTTTTGCAAACTAGGCCATAACGTCATGCATGTTAGTTATAACGATATAAAACTTGTACCATCAGGACACTATCATTTTTCTGGTCCTGTGTGCCAAGATTGGTCCGATTTTGAGAAGGTCGACCGGAATACTATTTTGGCGGGCCCACGATCCGATCCAACGCGCAAAATTGTGCACGGCCTGTAATGTCCCGCTCCGCACGGAGCATTACGATGAGTCATTGACTCGAAAAGTTGCGTTGACCCGATGAAGTATCGATGCGAATCAATGCAAATCATAAGTTCGGTTTGAGAAAAGTATTGACTTCGGTTGATCTGGTGTGCAGGCTATGCTTTTGCGCGAGATTTTAAAGGGTCGACATTTTCCCTTATTCGAAATGATGTCCGCAAAACCAAATCATCGCCTTGCAACGGATCGTGGCATGGACACGATAGGCCGAATCAGTCGAATAGTTCAATGGAATGGCTAAGTCAGGAGAGTTAGTCGTGCAAGCAAGTTATGGAATCGAGCCGCATCAGCTTGACGAGGCGACAAGGCGTATCGGCTTAAGGGGGCGGGTTCTTGACTCTCTCTCCCCCTATTCCTTCACGTCTAATAAAATATATCCTTGTATGCGTAAGTTGCTATCAAGTTAGCGAGCGTGACTCGAACGGTTAAAGGTCTTAGTATGTGTCAAACATTAAGATAGAACATTGAACATTGAACAATTGAAGCGACGTACATCAAGTGTACGAGTCACGGTAGGGCGGTGATGGTAGAACATGGAAAAGGAATATCGAAATGTACATCACGTGCACGACTCCGAGAACATTGAACACTAGGCCTAGAACACTGATTATGGCGTTAAGCGTGCCCTCGTGCACGAAATCTACAAAATGACTAAGTAACTACGGAACTGCTGTTATGCGAATAACTTATGAATGGAACGTGTTGAGTATAAGTACGAGAAGTCTAAGCCGTTGGACGTCGTGCATCAATACGGATGTGTTGGGGCATAATACCAATGGAACTTGAGATAGAGATAACAGAATATGTTTATGGAACGTGAATATGTTTATGGAACGTGAATATATATACGGAACATGAATATGTTTACGGAACGTATTATGTTTATGGAATGTGAGATTGGTTGAAATAATATAATTTGTTTGTTATGACACGTATTGTATGGTCAATGGACTCGGTTGACCCGTGCACGGGTGCGGCTTCCCTCGAACGGTTACGACCGGGACACCGGGACCATTCAGCCTAGAAGAAAATTATGTATGGTATTTATGGTGCATATCATTAGGATGGGTTGCGATCGGCCAGTGTTGTGATAAGCTATGATATCAGTAAGTTTGGGATCCTTCAGATACTGGACTAATAACCCGTATTGGAGCGATCATAGGCTTACACATAAGGATGCCAAGTCCATTACGGTACGAAACACCGTGACCTTCATATAGATAGGGCCGGTGGACTGAGATTAGAGTTGGGTGCAGGCACAGGGCCTGCCACCCTTATGCATATGTCTAAGTTTTGGTTGGTTGGTTGCGTGAATCGTATGGTTGGTTATGCATATTTCTAACAATTGCAGGCTAAGCAAAACGAGATGAGAACGTGCATGATCACTATGCTTATGTTTATATTATGTCTAACTGTATCTGTTATAAAAATACAATATTTGACACATTCATAATAAGTTGCTATGCATTGAATATTGCCATGAAACTAATCCTAAGGCTAAATAGAAAGATCACCAAATAATGTTGCATGTTTCACTAAATGTACTAAGTTTTGGTTTGGGTGCGAGTGGGTCTTGATCAGTACAGCGAGGACAAAAGTACTAATCCCCCACTAGTTTGCTTGTAGGTTCAGGTTATGATCGGCTTGGGGCGGGGCTTGACTTAGACGCGTCGAGGCATGGAGTCCTTAGCGTCTCAAGAGGAGCTACCACATTGGTGTTCGAACTTGTAACATGGAGATGTTCGGCCGAAGACTGCTTGTTGGCTATAAAGAGACATAATGTATGGAACGATGTAATCCTTTGTGAGCTAGAGAGATCATGAGCGTTGTAGCCAGTTGGCATATTCAGTTGGGCTATTCAAGCCTTTGTAACCTTCAGTTCATTATTAATAAAAGAGATTCTTATTGTATACTCTATTTTTTTCGGCTGCTTATGTTATTAAGTTGAGATAAACACTATGTGAACCTGTTATCTTGCCTTGCACGAGCACAACTCCAGGCTCGTACGGCATCACGCCCCAGTGAGGACGATAATTCGGGTGAAATCTAGCGAGGATGAGCGATTTCCCGGGTCGGAGTATGACAAGTTGGTATCAGAGCGGTTCCATCCTCTAGACCGTGAATGAATCTTTCTGACCCTTAGTTGCTTCGATATTGAAAATCAGTTGATTCTAAGTTGTTTTTGCAACCGCATGGATCATGGATCTGCTCGATGCTACATTGGATGTTCTATACAATAAGTCTATATTAAGTGTGTACGTTTGCCACAAAGTATGTCGTGACTATCACGCTATCTCCGAGTGTCATCAGAGAATGTTGATTGCACGAAGTGTAATGAGTTATAAGATGTTGGTTTCCTGAATTGCAACAAAGTCGTGGGTCATTGTTTGCACGAAGTGCGACGAATATAGTGATGTTAGTTGCATGAAGTGCAATAAGATACATATTGTTGGTCGCATGAAGTACGAAGAGATACGTGTTGTTGGTTGCACGAAGTACAACGAGTCGATATATGAGGCGATGCATGTTATGTGGCTATATGAATGGTTATGTATTATTGGTTGCACGGAGTACAGCAAGTCGTGAATCGTTTATTGTATCGGTGCAACGAGTCGACATGGTATGATCCATGTTATATGGCTATGTAGATTTGATAGCGATATGTTGAACGAGATTGAGTAATGACCTTAAGTATCGAGAATAAATTGTTGCACGAGTTGAAACGAGTGAGATTGGAAAATCGTGGATGTGATAGTAAAGAGTCGAGTTGGTCGTTAAGTTGAGTTTGAGTAGGTGAACTTGTAAGTTGGCCGCATTGAATAGAGTTTCAAAGTAGACGAACGTTTATGTTAGCCGAATGTTGCGTGTGTGATCGATATGATTGCCAAGGTATGGTTAGATTGAATGTATGTCAAACTTGGACGAACGACCATCATGTTATGCCAACTCGAGTAAGCAAACGGAGCTGGGATCGAGAAAGATCGCCACGGAATAGTTAACTCGAAATAGATGTTGGACCTATGCGGAATTTAAAGTCGAGTAATGACTCGATTTCGATTGGTATATGCAATACCACTTTTGCGATCAGTGTAGCGAAGTATTGTATCGATAACAATAGGCTCGATTTCTGAGTGGTATATGCAATACCACTTAGCAATAGTTATGTTAAGCCGCTTGGTGACTTGCAATAGAGTACATCGAGACAATTGTGTTGGTTACAATAGGTTTGTCCTCAATGGATGGAGTAATGTCGAGACTCGAGTGGAAATGACTCGATAGAAGTCAATACAAGTATGCTTCGATGAATTGAGTTGAACAATTATGCGCGATGTCATACCTATGGATGATAAATCGGACGAGGATTTATTAAGTGTAAGTCGAACGATAGGCTGAGCATAGCGAGAGAATATTGTATTGAGGAAATAGTTGACTCGGTCGAATTTGCATTGCGTTAGTACGAAGACTTGTTTGGAACAATTTGAGTAGGTACGAAGAAATCGTGCGAACAAATTTGAGATAGTGCGATGAGTCGGTAGCACAATTTGGAAGTGCGAGTTAGGAATATGAGAATGGATATATGAATTATAAATCGTGTCTCAGTGATGGTAGTTAGTTACAACGGAATGGATCTTGATGTGTGCAAGACCTGATTCGTATTCAAGTTCGGATAATGGCAGTGATTGCAACAAATTGGATCTTATGAGAAAGGAAGATGTTCAAGTTATGCATATCGACGATGGTATTGAGGCGAATCAAAGACGATATGTAATAACTCTGGGATACTCTGATCAAATGAACAAAAATTATGTTGAGCATTGTTGTTGGATGAATAAGGTGCAAGTTAAGTTGATGGCAATTTCGATGATAACGGTAGGAGTGCTTCGGAGAATTTGAGAGTGGATGGATATTACTTGGATGAAAACGAAAGTCTCTGGATTGCTTCATGGATAACCACTACGTTGACGTTCTTGTCTTGTGCGAGCGCAACACTAGCCTCGCATATGCGTCATGTCGAATTAGGACGATTATTCCGCGTGAGCGCTGGTATGGTGATTCGTCCAGCGGGGATGGTTGAACTTACAAGGCGTGGCAAATTAGATTTAGACTTGTAGTTCGATGCGAAGGTGAATTGAGGATTGTTGCGATAAGCCTAGAGTGTATCGGATATTGATCATGGGTAAATAAACTCGTACCCAAGGCAAACAAATATTGCTCAATTGTGATAGTGTTAACGGTAGTGCATGAGTGATTCGAGTAGTAACGGCGCACCAGTTGCACGGGGGTAGATAAATTATGGAAGGGTAAATTATGTCAGATTGGATAAAGTCTCATAGGAATTGTCGAAAATTGATTTGGCTCTGCGATAGGATATAGCATGGTTCATAGTAACTATCCCTCGTTGATGATCTTCAATTATCGAGCGTAGTTTCGGGGCAGATGACCCTAGAAGACTTAACCGCCAAATCAAGTGAATGTTGAAGTCCTATAGGATGACCCAAGAAAGTCGCATAAAAAATTTCGTCGAGGATGAAGGATAATGTAGTACATGTTAAGGGTAAGTCTAAGCAAGTGAGTATCGTATTTCAGAAGTTAGCGAGTAGCCTTCGACTAGAATGATGTGGTCAGAAAAGAAAATTTATGATCGATCGAATAAGTACGTGAATAGACTTGGTTGGTCTATGATCAAATAGATGTTGAGGAACATACTTAGCATAGTGATACGGTAAGGCAATTTCAAGACTTCTGCAATGCGCGAGAGTGACGAATAGTAGAATGATCCTAAGAGTTGTGTTGTAGATCAGTTGAGTAACGGTTAGGCTATGTGTGTTTAAGCGCACGATTTCGGTTATGAGACAAACTTGTTGGGATTGATTCAAAAATTGAGTAAGGAATTCCTATTCGATCAAGAATCGGAGATAGGCGTATCGTAAGAGACCTTGGGTCAGAAAGAATGTTGCCTTTGAGCATCGTAGACTCAAGTTGACCGCTTTTGTCGGGAGAGATTACGCATGATGTTTGGATAAGTTACCTAGAGGGGGTAGCCCAGACGCAATGCGTAGATAGTTTTGAGAACGTGGATCGTGTTGGAATGGTTGCATACGATGCATAGTATGAATTGTAGGCAAAAAAAAGTTTAGACATGCTGGACTTAGTCCACGTCGTTAAGGCCAAATGTTATGACCGACAAGATGAAAGTCTTGAGTTATGTGAGAGATAGAAAACGATTGGGCGAATAGGCATTACGGAAAATTGTTGCAATCGGATGCGCAATGACTTAATGCAATCACTACTAAAATCTGTCAAATCAGCGACGCCAGAGTACGTCGCTAACTAGGGAAAATACGTCGCTAAATCCAATTAGCGACGTATTTAGCGACGTTTGGACGTAGTCGCGATTTACCTAGTCGCTAAACACCATGATGTCGCAATACGTCGCTATTGCGACGACAATTAGCGACGCATCCGCGTCGCTAATTCAGCGACTACAAGCGACGTAAAACGACTGCGTTTGTCGACGTCAGCTAGCGACGTATAGCAACGTTACATACATCGATGCTGACCTGGCTTGAGAGCCAAATGGCGACGTTCTGTGACGTTATACGTCGCTATAGTGCCGACACATAGCGACGTTTAGCGACGTCGTATTTAGCTACGTTTAGTGACGATCAGCGACAGGGTGTATCATAGTTAGCGACGTTCCGATACTTACTTAGCGACGTTAACGTTCGTCGCTGGACGTCGCTAAACGTCGCTGAACGTCTCTAAATTTGGTATAAAAAAATATAGCATTTGCAACAGCACCTAAAGCAGCATTTTCCTGG
The DNA here is from genome assembly GCA_029216955.1 of Iris pallida. Taxonomy (NCBI): domain Eukaryota; kingdom Viridiplantae; phylum Streptophyta; class Magnoliopsida; order Asparagales; family Iridaceae; genus Iris; species Iris pallida. The sequence continues at coordinate 6,549,437 of JANAVB010031416.1, read as the reverse complement.
GTTTGTCGACCCCTTCGGTGGAACACTACTCAACACCGGCTGATCAGGAGGAGCATCACGAACATAAAGTATCAAACAATATGAAACACAATAACGAATACGTTTAAAACACAATCTCATCAATCAACACAGATATATGAAAATTTTCAACAACAATGTCAAACATAATGAAACACAATAACAATGTATGTATAAACACATAAAAGACCCAACAATGGGCCATCACACAACAATATATATATGTCGACTATGGCTGATCAGGAGGAGCATCACCGCTCCTGGAAAGAAGGTAAGCATACTACTCCGGTGTAAGAACCACCGACGACAATGAAGGAGGAGACAATGCAACCGCTGTAGAAGGAGGCAGTATAACCGCTGGAGAAGGAGGCAGTATAACCGCTGTAGATGGGTGCATCCGCGTCTCCTCTAGGGCTAGTAGTCTGGCGCTGTATTGCTCTATGTAAGCCGTTATCCTAGTAACGGTGTCGTAAATGGACTCCTGCGTCCCATGTATGTCCCTCACGGTGCGCTCGAGCTCGTCAAAGTGTGCGGTGACCGACGCAGCGTCCCCTTGCGCCTGAGACCCTGGCTGCTCAGAAATCCTCCTCAGCATATCGTCATACAGCTCAGCAATCTGGCGGGCAATGGTATCCTCGACTCGGGACGACTCGGCCTATGATGGCTGTGAATATGCACTGGCAGAGGGAGCCCTGGATGCCTGCGTCGTAATAAATGTGTCGTAGGACCCCGTACCGTAGTACGTACCTCTATGAAGACCACCAACGGCGAACTTCCAAAGCTCATCCTCTGACTGAGGCGGAGAGGGCTGCGATGTACCAACCCCTCCCTCTGCCGGTGCACTAGCACTCGCACGCTCACGTAGCCTAACAAACTCGTCCTAGAAATCATTGTGCATCTCTATAAATCAGTACTTACCTAAATTAGCCTAATAAACGTCTAAAGTATTTAATTATTATTAACTATATGGTTATCTGTATATTCTTCAAGTTGTGTTAAAAATTAATGAAATTTAATTAGTACTTACATAGCTCTGAGTAGCCCGGTCGTCGATGAGCTTCCCGTCCTTCTAATGGGTGACCAGGAAGACGGTCACCATGTTTGCGTCCTTACCCCTCTGTACCTGCATGTTTGTTATATTTTATTCTTTAGTAAAATAGAAAATTATATACTCCTACTATCAATAAAATCTTATATATTGCAATAAATTACATACCAGACGACGAAAATGCTCCGTCATAGGAATCGATCCACCACACCACTTTTCGGCCCTCGTCCTAGCCGTCTTCGCCTTTTCCGACCGCTCTCTATACCGGGGCTCCTCAAATCGAGCCCTCATCGTGGTCCACTGGTTAGGCGTGATCCAACCAGCAATCGACTTTTCGGAGCACTGACAAGCTTTATGATCGTCAATTGCATCACGGATCAACTTGGCGGCGACGGCAGGAAACTACCTCTCAATCTGCTCGGCCCGGTATGGTGGATAAAAATAAGTCCTCTACAAGAATTACAAATTAAAATAATAAGTTCTTAAAAATGCTTAAAATTATATTAATCATACTAAATTAACTATCTTTAATTACCTTGAAGTGGGCAAACCAGAATGCCTTCCTCTCTTCCGAGGCATCAGAGTAGTTGATCCACGGACCCCCATAGTTGGACCTCAGAAAGGATCCCAACGCTCTCTGTACCGACGAGGACGATATCTATATACAACGATAATTATATTAATGAATATATATATACACAGACATGCATAATATATATATATATATTCATTTAACTTACTTCGTAGGACCGTCGGCCCAAATCTCCATCCTTGTCTCGTCCTGAGGTGCGCATGGAGGGTCGCTCTGGTATGGATCCGCCCGGGCGGGAGTAGGGACTACCTCCTCCACCTGCTCCCCACCCGCCATGCTGCTGTCAGCGGTAGGAAGGCTAGGGGAAGGAGTATCAGCAAGCCTGGAACTGCTCGTCCCAGGTGTACTGCCACCCGGACCTGCGACCGTATGGTACAATGGAGTGCTCGGGTCAGACGATGGTCCAGAGCCATCCTCTGGTCATGGAACTCTCTGCCCACCTAAGGACACGGCTCATCCTGACCCATCTCCGCGTCGTCCTGATATGCCTCCGCGTCGTCCTACCATGCTGATAATAACATATGATTAAAAATATAAATAAATACAATGACAGTTTAGAAATATCTGTATACATTGGAGTTCATAATTTAAGTTTACAAAAATCTGAATACTAATAGAAATGATCATAGTTCATAATTTAAGATTACAGAAATATGAATACATTAAAATCACAGTTTCTCAATCATCCTCTGAAAATTCATCTTCTTCGTTTGCCTCCTCCTCCTCATCCTCTTCCTCTTCCTCCTCATCGTCACTAGCATCTCCTTCGTCTTTCCTTTCGAATACTTGTACCTCTTCTACACAAGTAGATATTGAATGGAAAACTTCTACTGAGTCGACATCAACTGTATTTGGTACAAGAGGCAGCTTGTCCTCCTAATAAGCCACTTCGTCGACGTCGTAGGTATTTCTGGCTTTAGTCTTGCATACTGCCCACCAGTCGTACCTCGTTATTCCCCGTCTAGGATATGTTGTAAAATATACGAGTTGAGCTTGACTTGCTAGGATAAATGGTTCGTATCCTTGGTATCGACGACGGTAGTTAATATCCACAAGACCATGCTTGTCAATTTTTCATCCTTGATCTTGTATCGGATCGAACCAATCAACTTTGAACAACACGATCTTGGCAGGCTCTATGCCATAGTTGTACGTCAATTCCACGATCTCCCGTAGGACGCCATAGAAATTATTTCCTGGAGTGACATCTTTGTAGTTTGTAGATTTGATACACAAGCAACTGTTTTTTGTGGAATCAAGATCCAGGAAGCTATCTCTGATGGGAGCATTTGTTGACTTGAACTTAAACCCATTCACGCAATAACTTGGCCATATTTTGCACTACCAAAATATGGCAAAATTGCGACGAATTTAGCGACTCCATGAGTGAACGTCGTTAGTTTTTGGGGAGTTAGCGACGTGTAAATGTGACGTCGCTATTCGTCGCTGGTGGCGACTACTAGCGACGAATAGCGATATTAATATATTAAATGGGAACCTGCGTCGCAATTTTGTCGCTACACGTCGCTAATTATTTTAATATAGCGACGTGTAGCGACGACTGTTATATTACGTTGCATTATATTAATAGTCAGCTACGTTTAGAGACATCCCATGCGGACGTCGCTAAATGTTTCATATAGGGCATGGACACGAGGGTTTCTTTTCTATTCGCGGCCAAAATTTTTTTCCTCCCAAAAATTTCAGCGCTCCTCCTCCTCCTCGCACCCTCCTCCGGCGCTCATACCCTCCTCCGGCCTCCTCCTCCTCGCACCTTCCTCCGGCCTTCTCCTCAGGTAGCCCCCACCCTCTCTCTCGACCTCTCTCTCTCTATATAGGGCACTGCTTTAGAGTGTTTGTCGAAGCTAATGCCAGGGAGGGCTGCCTATTGCGATTTGCTGGTCAGGGAAGGTTCTATATATGTTTGGACATAATGTGGGAAGAGTTAACTGGCTAACCAGTGTGACATCTTTTGGTATAGCCATGTTCATCTTTTGGGAAGAGTTAACTGGCTAATGGAGTAACTGAATGTTTGATATTACCTACACTTCCTACAAGTTTGTGAAGAAATGATAGGTGTTTCTTTCACCATGTTCATCTGTCTAGGCCTACACTATTTCTTCTTGATACTCCTAATTGTGAAGCTTCATTCTCTGATGATAGATGTAATAACTAATATACACTGCTTCAATTCCGTTATTGGCTACTCTGGCCACCTAATATCTGACTTGTGTGCCCACAGTTCTTGCTTGCTCATGTTGAGGGATATCCATTTGTATATTATATTTCAGAAGGGTACATGTTCAGTCCTTAGTTGCACTATTTGTTCAGTCCATTGAATGTGTCGGGTTTGAAATCTTTGGAATTGAATTAATGGTTCGATTTGGGAACAAGGAGATTGTATTAGGGTGTAGGGCTATTAGGAGGCATACAGGAGGAAGAGGTATGACTGGTGGACAGTATGCAAGACTAAAGCCAGAAATACCTACGATGTCGACGAAGTGGCTTATCAGGAGGACGAGCTGCCTCTTGTACCAAATACAGTTGATGTCTACTCAGCAGAAGTTCTCCATTCAATATCTACTTGTGTAGAAGAGGTACAAGTATCCGAAGGGGAAGACGAAGGAGATGCTAGTGACGATGATGAGGAAGAGGAAGAGGATGAGGAGGAGGAGGCAAACGAAGAAGATAAATTTTCAGAGGATGATTGAGAAACTGTGATTTTGATGTATTCATATTTATGTAATCTTAAATTATGAACTATGATCATTTCTATTAGTATTCAGATTTTTGAAAAGTTAAATTATGAACTCCAATGTATGCAGATATTTCTAAACTGTCATTGTATTTATTTATATTTTCAATCATAAACTGTGATTTTGATGTATTCATATTTCTGTAATCTTAAATTATGAACTCCAATGTTATTATCAGCATGGCAGGACGACGTGGAGGCACCTCAGGACGACGCGGAGATAGGCCAGGACGAGCCGTGTCCTTAGGTGGGCAGAGAGCTTCGTTACCAGAGGATGGCTCCGGACCATCGTCTGACCCGAGCACTCCATTGTACCATACGATCGCAGGTCCGGGTGGCAGTACACCTGCGACGAGCAGTTCCAGGCTTGCTGATCATACTCCTTCCCCTAGCCTTCCTACCGCTGACAGCAGCATGGCGGGTGGAGAGCAGGTGGAGGAGGTAGTCCCTACTCCCGCCCGGGCGGATCCATACCAGAGCGACCCTCCATGCGCACCTCAAGACGAGACGAGGATGGAGATTTGGGCCGACGGTCCTACGAAGTAAGTTAAATGAATATATATATATATATATATATAATACATGTCTGTATATCTATATATATTCATTAATACGTCGGTTATCGTTGTATACAGATATCGTCCCTCGTCGGTACAGAGAGCGTTGGGCTCCTTTCTAAGGTCCAACTATGGGGGTCCGTAGATCAACTACTCGGATGCCTCGGAAGAGAGGAAGGCATTATGGTTTGCCCACTTCAAGGTAACTAAAGATAGTTAATTTAGTATGATTAATATAATTTTAAGTATTTTTTAGAACTTATTATTTTAATTTGTAATTCTTGTAGAGGACTTATTTTTATCCACCACACCGGGCCGAGCAGATTGAGAGGCAGTTTTCTGCCATCGCCGCCAAGTTGATCCGTGATGCAATTGACGATCAGAAAGATCGTCAGCGCTCCGGAGAGACGATTGCTGGTTGGATCATACCTGACCAGTGGACCACGATAAGGGCTCGATTCGAGGAGCCCCGGTACAGAGAGCTATCGGAGAAGGCGAAGGCGGCTAGGACGAGGGCCGGAAAGTGGTGTGGTGGATCGATTCCAATGACGGAGCATTTCCGTCGTCTGGTATGTAATTTATTGCAATATATAAGATTTTATTGATAGTGGGAGTATATAATTTTCTATTTTACAAAAGAATAAAATATAACAAACATGCAGGTACAGAGGGTTGAGGACGCAAACATGGTGACCGTCTTCCTGGCCACCCATCGGAAGGACGAGAAGCTCATCGACGACTGGGCTACTCAGAGCTATGTAAGTACTAATTTAGATTTCGTTAATTTTTAACACAACTTGAAGAATATACAGATAACCATATAGTTAATAATAATTAAATACTTTAGATGTTTATTAGGCTAATTTAGGTAAGTACTGATGTATAGAGATGCACAATAATTTCTAGGACGAGTTTGTTAGGCTACGTGATGAGCGTGCGAGTGCAAGTGCACCGGCAGAGGGAGGGGTTGGTACATCGCAGCCCTCTCCGCCTCAGTCGAAGGACGAGCTCTGGAAGACCGCTATTGGTGGTCTTCAGAGGGGTACGTACTACGGTACGGGGTCCTACGGCACATCTGTTGCAACGCAGGCATCCAGGGCTCCCTCTGCCAGTGCGCATTCACAGCCGTCACAGGCTGAGTCATCCCGAGTCGAGGGTACCATTGCCCGCCAGATTGCTGAGCTGCGCGACGATAAGCTGAGGAGGATTTCTGAGCAGCCAGGGTCTCAGCACAAGGGGACCCTGCGTCGGTCACCGCATGCTTTGACGAGCTTGAGCGCACCGTGCGGCACGTACAGGGGACGCAGGAGTCCATTCACGACACCGTTACTAGGATAGCGGCTTGCATTGAGCAATGCAGCGCCAGACTGCTAGCCCTAAAGGAGATACGGATGCACCCATCTCCAGCGGTTATACTGCCTCCTTCTCTAGCGGCTACAGTGCCTCCTTCTCCAGCGGTTGCATTGCCTCCTCCTTCATCGTCGTCGGTGGTTCTTACACTGGAGCAGTATGCTTACCTTCTTTCCAGAAGCGGTAATGCTCCTTCTGATCAGCCGTAGTCGACATATATATATATTGTTGTGTGATGGCCCATTGTTGGGTCTTTTATTTGGTTATACATATATTATTCTTATGTGGACCATTATGTTTGACATTGTTGTTACAAATTTTCATATATCTGTGTTGATTGATGAGATTGTGTTTCAAACGTGTTCATGATTGTATGTATCTGTGTTGTTTGATACTGTGTTCGTGATACACACCGTCGTTGTTGTAACAAATGGTGTAGGGGATGCTGCAAATGCTGCAAATTCTGCAAATGCTGCAGGGGATGCTGCAAATGCTGTATTTTTTTATTTTTTTTCAAAATTAGCGACGTTCAGCGACGGCTAGCGACGGAAGTTAACGTCGCTACGTAAGTATTGGAACGTCGCTAACTGTGATGAAAACCGTCGCTGATCGTCACTAAATGTCGCTAGGTATGACGTCGCTAAACGTCGCTATATGTCGGTACTATAACGACGTAACAAAGTCGCAGAACGTCGCCATTTGGCTCTCAAGCAAGGTCAGCATCGATGCATGTCAAGTCGCTCAACGTCGCTAGGCTACGTCGGTAAATGCTGACATTTTACATCGCTGGTAGTCGCTGAATTAGCGACGTGTACGCGTCGCTAAGTATCGTCGTAATAGCGACGTATTGCGACGTCGTGTTGTTTAGCGACTAGGTTAATCGCGACTACATGCAAACGACGCTAAATACGTCGCTAATTGAAATTAGCGACGTATTTTTCCTATTTAGCGACGTCCTGAGGCGTCGCTGATTTGACAGATTTTAGTAGTGTTGACGGCATAAATTGGTCCATTGGCAAGTGTTCTAATAGATTCATTCTCAAGGATGACGTCCGGACGATCGACCTAAACACGAGAAGATACAAAATTAAGTTCAATGTTAAGTTATTTCTTGTGCAAATACAAATGGAGAAAGATTCTAACTAGCTTCTTACGTACATATGCATTCAACCAAGACGGGAAATGAAGTCTCATTTCTTCTTCTACTTCTTTATCTGCAATGTATGGTCTATTTGACCTCACCTCATCATTAAATTTGCTGAAAACCAATAAATATTGGGATATACTCGTTAAATTATAATAACGTAATCAACAAATAGATGACTTGAACGTTGAAGATTTTCACTTACCACTCTAGCTTTTCTACTTCATCCTCCTCGCAGTTAAGCAATATATATAACTGGGCAGCCCTTAGTTCCTCATCATTCAAATATCTCTTTTTCAGTTTTCCAGAAGGCTTTCCAAGAGCATTGAAGACTTTCAATAATGCATCATTATATTCTATATCTCCATCGTCGTTCCTCGGAGCTCTTGTTCTATTTGTAGCAATATGAGGCTTAAAATACATTGAACAAAAGTTTGTAATCTCCTCAAGGACATAGGCTTCACAAATAGAACCCTCGACCCGTGCCTTATTTTTTACCTTTCTCTTCAGGTGGTTTAGATGGCGCTCGAACGGGTACATCCACCGATAACCGACGGGCCCACCAACACGTGCCTCATAGGAAAGATGAATTGGCAAATGCTCCATAGAGTCGAAGAATCCAGGAGGGAACACCCTCTCAAGCTTACACAATGTTACTGCAATGTCCTTCTCCTGCTTTTCAAGCCGATCGACGAGCAACTTAGTAGAACAAAGATCTCTGAAGAATATGCTAAGCTCTGTCAGTGGATCCCAAACGACCTGAAGTAAGAATTCTCGAAATGCAATCAGGATTAACCTCTCCATAAAAACGTGACAGTCGTGGCTCTTCATACCCTGTAGTTTGTTCTCCTTCGGGTCAACACATCTTCTCAAATTTGATACGTACCCGTCTAGAAATTTTAGGCCCTTGATCCACCTACAAAGTTTACCTTTGTCCTCCTTGTCCAGTGAGAAAATAGCCCTGGGCTGCTTATACTTTCCACTGCCTTCCTTTATCAAATACAACTCTGGACGTCTGCATATTTCTTCTAAGTCCAACCTGGCCTTGGGATTGTCTTTCGTCTTCCCCTTTACGTCCATCACAGTATTTATTATATTGTCAAATACATTCTTCTTGATATACATGACATCCAGGTTATGTCTGAGCAGAAGGTCACTCCAATATGGCAGGTCCCAGAATATACTCCTCTTCGTTCAGTTGTGAGCGCAGCCAAATCTATCACACTTGTACCCCGCTGTAGGCTCTTCAATAGCACTTGACAATTCTTTAACTTCCTTCCATATCGTGTCTCCGGACCACCGTAGCGGTGGAATGGACTTCTCTACCATGCCAGCACGAAAAGCATTCCTGTTCCTTCGGTACGGATGATCCTTTGGCAGGAACTGTCGATGACAATCGAAAAAGCACGTTTTTCCTCCGTGTTTCAAACGAAAAGCCTTAGTGCGATCCATACAATACGGACATGCGAGACGACCATGGGTGCTCCAACCCGATAACATTCCATAGGCTGAAAAATTATTGATGGTCCACATTAGTGCGGCCCTCATCTGAAAGTTCTGCTTTCAGGAAACATCATATGTGGTTGCACCAACTTCCCACAAATGATTCAGCTCATCTACCAAGGGCTGTAAGTACACATCGATGTTCCTCTTCGGGTTCTTCGGACCTGGAATAATAACAGTTAGGAACATATATGGAGTCTTCATACACTTCCAAGGCAGCAAGTTGTCCGGAGCAACAATCATAGGCCAACAAGAATATTGTGAGCCCAAAAGTCCAAATGGGGTAAAACCGTCGGAGGAAAGCCCCAATTTGACATTACGCGGCTCCGAAGCAAAATCGGGATACACTCGATCAAAGTGCTTTCATGCTTCCCCGTCGGATGGATGATCCAGTACTCTATCTATTTGTTCCCGCTTGTGCCAACTCATATTATCAGCTGTCTCCTTTGCCATTAACAACCTCTGCAACCGCGACGTCAAAGACAAATAGTGCAACGAATCTTTTGGCTTGTGTGCACCAGAAGTCCTTGTTGTACTAGTTGCCTTGAAGCGATCGGCACCACAAAATCTGCAGGCGTCTTCATCCTTATCGTCCTTATAGTACAACATGCATCCGTTGCGACATGCATCAATTTTTTCATACCCCATCCAGAGTGATCTCGCCATTCTCTTGGATCGGTAGAAGTCTTTAGGTAACTTGCCACCCTCCGGCAATATATCTTTAATTAACTCCAGGATTCGGTTGTAGCATTCTTGAGACATGTTAAAATCTGATTTTATGCTCAATAATCTTGTAATCACCTCCAACGGTGAATGGTCATCACAACCAGGATATAAAGGAGTCCTTGCATTCTCCAGCAACTCTATGAACTTTGCAGCATCGGCATTCGGGGCCTCCTCAGCTGCATATTGATTGTTCGGATCGAAACTAGGCTCCGCAGCATCGACAACCATGTTCGTCCACCCTTGGTCGTAATCAGCATACTCGTGGACATCTACATAAGGCTCCACATAAGGCTCCGGCTCGGAGGCTAAAGGCACAAGTTCTCCGTGTGTGGTCCACTGATAATAATTTGGCATGAAATCCCTCGAATACAAATGATGTGTCACATCCACTTCCGAATGATATTTCAAGTTGCGACATCTCACACATGAACACTTAATATTTGTACGGTCCATGTACTGAGGGAACGCCTTGGCAAACTGCAGGAACTGTTGCACACCCTGTATAAATTCATCCCGCACACCATACATGTCATCAGGATGACGATTGTACATCCACAAACAGTTTTGCAGATAGTAATTCATATCCATTTTAAGATAATTCTGCAAAGATTGACACAGATAGTAATTCATCAGGATGACGATTGTACATCCACAAACGGTTCCGTAGATAGTAATTTATATCCATTTAAAGATGATTACTACAGAAAGTGAAGAATGGCTCAGAACACAACCCAAAATTTTATGTTTTTCAACGATATATTTCACATGCTTAATTGCCAAGTGTGGGGACGAATGGCTCAAAACGCAACCCAAAATTCAGTCTAGCATACATTAGTGTGAATCATCTATGTTCTGTACATATGGTGTAGTATATGTTCTTATCGAATATAGTATCTGAAGGATGTAACATAATCAATAAGATGAACCCACAAAATATAATACTAAGATATTATCTACTACTAAAAGATGTAGTGTTAGGTTGTCGTATCATCATTGCCGAGTGATGGGGGTCGGAGGACAGTCAACTTTATCTACGAATACATAGTTTCTGCCTCGCCAGTCGAATGGCTGCAGGGACTATGTCCTGATTACGATGTCGTACCGTAGATTAATGCAAATTCCTTATAGCAAATGTCGTACATAGATTTTTGCCTCGCCAGTCGAATGGCTGCAGGGACAGTGTCTGGCTGGTACATGTAATTCAAAATTAGATTAATGGGACAGTTACTTCCAAACCCAGACACACCCCTTACATTAGAAACATGTAATTCAAAATCAGACCCCAATGGAGATGGCCTACTGTGTCACAACCCGCACCCTGAAGAGGGGCACGAGCACATGGTTACGTCCAGCCTACGCTGCAGAATCGGCGGTAGAACGCTGTATATAAGGTCTATAAATACTACGACTAACAGAATAAAGGTACCTGTACAGTATATACACTCTGAATGGAGGTGACATAGCAATACAGTCTCAATCACAAAGTAAAACTAAGGTAGATAGCATGGAAAGGAAATATAATAGATGAAAGCAGGAAATAAGTTCAAGATCCACACAAGCCCAGAGCTATACACAACATCACAGAGTCACAGAATATATTATAAAATACTACAATCTGAAAGTACTAGCTGGATCGCTGTCCAGGCAAACCTAACTAAGCTACACTACTCTGGGTGTGCAAAGTCTAGTGGCTCTACTATCAAACCACGGTCCAGGTCTACTCCATCTAACCCGTCCCCATAATAGGTCGGGCAATCTGCCTCAGAATCATTTGTAATATATCAACGGTATCCTGTCAGAAAAATGAGCAAGTACAAACACTAACAGCAGTTCCATATGAATTAACAAATTCTATAAGAGACAGTATAATAAAATACAAGACAAATCAACAGAAAATATATATATGAAGATGTGAGTACTGAGTAGAACGATAATATATATAAGATGACTTAGGAACTATTCGGAAGCCGAGTTACAACCCTTAAACCAAATAAGGACCGGGGTTGTAACCCTTCTCCCGAACAGAACTTAGCCTTCTATGATAAATAATATAAAAATATGACTTGAATTATTAGAGCGTTATGTGATCGGCTTGGAAAACATAATCAGGCTATCCACTTAGCCCGACAATCACATGGAAATCTGAAAAGGGTCATGCCGGCCAACCTGGATAACGATCACATGAATGAGATCTTGCTACACCCTACGTGAGGTGAGAGTGGCACAAGCACATGAATATAGTGTCATGGGACTTTGATCACATAGCCCCTAATAATTTCCTACCCCCGAATAGTATAATGGATCTGGACATGACACGTTATGACACGGGATTCAAAAGCAGGGGGCCAGCCCACTCCCAAATCGATGTCTATATAGCACATGAAATAAGAAATATCGCGTACCAATATACCAAGAAAATTCAGGAATAACATCTCATGTCATGATCTAACATATACTAGTCCGTGAACTATCGTGACTGGAAATCGAGTAAGACACTACATCTGAATCAGATATAGCAGATATCAAGACAATAAAAACTATCAGTGAATGTACTCGCCTGTGGTCCTGAGCTGATAAGGCGAACAGATTCTCAGAGTAATCACTGACCTATAGATAAGATGCCATGAGTCCAAACAGGGTTTAATAATGAAAAAAAGCTAATCTAGTCATGATATCCAAGTCTAAGTCAAAACTAGGTCAAACTAAGTCACACCAAGCTAAACTAGGTCACACTAGGACAACCAAGGTCAAACAAGGTCACAGGAAGTCAATCCAAGTCAAACTAGGTCAATCTGGGTCAAGGCTTGACTTACAGTTGACTTTTGGTCAAAAAGTCAACTCTAGTCAATTCTGCTCAACACTGAGTCAACCCTAGGTCAAACTAGGCTAATTTTGACCAACTGTTGACTTTTAGTCAACTGGTCAACTCTGGTTTGGTTTCGGTCAAATCTAGTCACTTATAGGCTAAGTTTGACTCTCGGTTGACTTTTGTTGACTTTTGGTCAAAATGGTCAACCGAAGTCAAAACTAGTCTAGGAGCGCTATTTCTGACCATTACCAACCAAGGGAACCAAATTCTAACCATATCTTAAACCCTAAACCACTTACCTTAACTTCTAGGCAATTACCTACATTACCAAGGTATTCCCGATACCTTGCCCATTACAAAGGAAACCCCGCTAATTCTCAAGATACTAGCCTAGGCTCCTTAGGGTAGTTAGATACTATCCTATCTAGGGTTTACCTACCAAGAACTATGGGTTTTCTAGATATCTAGTCCATATTAGGACACAGGTTGGTTATCCCAATATTACCTTATCCTATATCATTCTCATATCTAGCTAAACACCCACACACACAATACTCACTCACTCACTCACATGTGGTCACATATAGCACCACACTTAGGCTCTCACCTAGGCTCATCTATAGGCTCACCCCTAGGCTCATACACATTGATATATAGGTTCACACACATAGAATCACACTTATACATATAACCCCACACACATAGGCTCACATATGGTCAACAAATGTGGGCTTAATGGGGCTGGAATGGGGTGCCTATGGGCTGAACTCTAAGGGCCTGAAATGTGGGCTGGTTTGGGGTTAAGTATAGGGCTGAATATATGCTGTCAAATTGTGTCAAGTAGGCTAATTAGTGGGCTAACATAGGCTGAATTAGGGGTGTTTCTTGGGCTGGAATAGGGACTGTTACTGCTGAGTACTAAGGGGCCTTCCCCCCCCTAAAATCCTGCTGCATAGCAGCAGGTAATACTGCTACAGAGCTGGGCTCTAAGGGGCTGGTATGGGCTAATTTGCTCCCCTATTCCTGCTGCTAAGACAGCAGCATTATTCTGCTACAGCTGCTGTCATCAGTCCCCTTATGGGTACCGATACTCTCACTGCTACTGCTGTTAGCAGCAGCATCACACCCTATCCATTCTCTCATCTCCCCACTTCAAAACCTCACTCATTCACTCCTCTATATCTTTCTAATCTCTCACTCTCTCTAACTCTCTATACACAAACACACACATACACACAAAACCAACTCTACCACTTTCTAACAGTCAATACAAACACATACACACAATATCAACCAAGTCAATTCTACCACTCTCTAATCATGCCCGAACTCACTACACACACAACCACAAAATAAATACACATATTGTATATAATTTAGATAGACACAATATATATATATACATATATATATATATGTATATATATATATATACATATATATATATATATATATTGACACACACACATATATATATATATATATATATATATATATATATATATATATATATATATATATATATATATATATATATATATGTGTGTCAATATATATATATATATATATATATATATATATATATATAAATATATATATATATATATATATATAACTAATGATATATATATATATATATATATATATATATATATATATATATATATATATATATATATATATATATATATATACAATATATTGATAATAGATTATGATACCATAAGATACATGAAGAAGACATTCTCTAATAAATAGAAATCTGAGATTAAAATCTAGATAAATCATTTACACAATATATGTAAAATACAAGTGTCCAAAATAGGTTTTTCCCACTAGGACACAATACCACACATAGGACACACATAGAAGTCTCCAAATGGACACGAAATGAACACAAATGGAGACACAACCACGGGGGTCGTTCTTATGGGTCTAAAATCATCCTATATGTATGTAGGGGTGAAAAGGAGAAGAGATTTATACCTCCCGGTAGATCGATTCTTGAAAAACTCCTCCCGATACGACACCGACACGTAGGAATCCCAAATGGGCACGAACGAGCTCTGAATCCTCCCAAACTTGGCTAGCTCCTTCCTTAGCTTGAGTAGAGAAGAAAAGAAGAAGGTTGGGTGGAGGAATGGATTGATTTGGAGGAGAAACCAATAGGAGTTCTCCTCTAAAATTTGGAGAAGAACAAGAAAGAGAAAAATAGATGGATAATGATCAATGAGCTCAAGCCTATCCCCCCTCCCTAGGAGGTCGGCCATAATGGGCTAGGTGTCCTTCTAATAAAAAGTCTAAAAAGCCCTCCCACTAATCTATTGATTAATATTAGAAAAGGGTTTAAGTTGAGGCTATTTTAGTCATGATTAATTCTCTAATCTAACCAAACCCTATCCATAAATTATTAGTCTAACCACTAACTAAAAATAATATCACGTGGGCCATGCCTAACTAATGTGTGGGTCCTACTAGAGTCACAACTACCCCGGGTCCCCGATACAAGTCGGATTGAGTTGAAATTCGAACCCGACTTAAATAATCCCAAAATAATATCATAAATAAATAAATAATTCCAAAATAATTCTAAAGTGGAAAAATGACCAAAATATCCCTATTCATGAAAACTGGGGGTGACATATCTATCCACCTTAAAAAAAATTCGTCCTCGAAATTAAAACAAGCAATCACAGAAAAGCACATGCAGAAAACAATCCCTCTCGAATACTTCCAAAAAAATTTCAGCAAAATAAAAATCTCTTGAGGCACATCAACACTTGCAAATAAAAACTGTTACGTGTCCGACACGGACACAAAACCAACACAAAATCTCACCTATCAAAAGCCAAATCAACTATCACCAATGCAATAATGTCATAATAAATCAAAGAGGTCCAATGACCAAAATACCCTTAGGCCAGAAATGTCACAATACATCCAAATCATGCGGTTAGGCTCTAGGTCAAACAGTCTCTAGGGTTTCACTAGCAAAACATCAAAATCTCTAGTCATGGCTTAAAAATTTAAAATGATTAAAATCTCCAAAATCAAAGCATGAATTAAATGACAATAATTAAATGACTAAAATTATAAAATTTAAAATTACTCTTAATTAGAAACTGGGTGCTACAAGTCTATCCACCTTAAAAGAATTCATCCTCAAAAATTAAAACAAAGTAAATACAGAAAAATCATACAATTCGATAATCGTATGCGTCTGTCCAAATCATGATACTCAGAATCTCCATCATGCTAGTGAGCAAGGCTATGATAATCACAGAGTCCTCGACTAAGGTACATACCTCTAAAATTATGGTATTTAAAATTTTTGTATTGTCGCATGCTTGGCAGCGAAAACCTTAAATTTCCACACCCGAGAAATACGTCCATAATCCGACTATATGTCCTCACTATGCCTGCTAGCATGACCCTAGAGGATTCTAAAATCTCATAATCGAGGCGACCTAGCCCATACGACTTATCTCAGAAGAATATCACATCAAAGAATATCACATCACAAGAACAAAAAATTTATCAAACGATCAAGGAACAGATGGAATCGAATTTTAAGACAGTTTATAAGGAGGCAAATGCGAAAATGAGATCGAGAGATTGGAACCTGCAATCTGCTCTGCTACTGCCTGAGTGCCCTCAATTATCATGGCGAAAGCACGCCCCTGCTGGCCTCCTCTAGCCTGCTACACTCTGTCCTGGCCTCTTCGGATTCTACTAGCATGGCAATCCCTCAGCTGGTGGTCGGGCACCCCACAGTATAGGCAGACGCCCAACCTCTTCCTGCAGGCATCTCGATTGTGTCTCGGCTTCCCGCAGAAGCCGCACTGAGTAGTCTGCCTCTGGCCCTGTCCCTGGTGCTGCTGCACGTGCTGGTGCCGACTGAAACTGTAACTGAGGCTGCTGCTGAAACTACCTCTGCTGGAAATGAGGGCGCTTTGCCGGCCCCGCACTAGAGCTTGCACCAAGAACATCGTTGCCCCTCTTCGGCTTGAGGCCGAAGTCCTCCTCTACTATCTGCGCCTCCATTAGAATCTGCTCGAAGGTCGCATCGTGTCGCCCGGAAGTACGAGTACGAACTGCATAGATAAGACCCTTTCGGAACATGCAGGCCTTGTACCCCTCATCCTGGATCAGACCTGGTGCAAACCTACTCAGGCGAAAGAACTCTGCTGCATACTCGTCTACCGACGAGTTCTCCTGCACCAAACCGACAAACTGTCCCTCCAAAGCTGTCAAGGCCACATCTGGATAGAACTTCTCCTTAAAGAGCCTCCTAAAGCTCTCCCAAGTTAAACCCCTCACCGATGCATGAGGATCCGTGCGAAACCAAGTCAGCGCTATATCGAAAAACTGGCTCGCTACAGACGTCACCCAAAGCCCTTTCGGGACCTCTGCTAACTCCAAGCTCCGCTGGACATCCTCCAACTAGTCATCCGCGTACAGGATACCCTCGGTATCCTTGAACTCCCTCGGGTTCATCTTTCTGAAATCTAGGCATGTGCCAGGCCTCCTCTGACCCTGCTGCTGAACTGGGGCACCCTGAACTGTACCCTGCACAACCCTCTCTACTGCTACCATCGTCAGCTGGTGTGAGTTTTCCATGCTCTGCCGTAACACCTCTGTCTGGCGGTGGGACGCGTCAGCCTGATATTGCTGTGCCTCTGCCTAGGCCCTTTGGGTCTACAACATCTGCTGTAGAAGGGCCATCATCTGTTGTGTATCAGTCGGTAGTGGAGGCTGCAGAGGAAGAGTCTCAGGAATGACTATGGACGATCTCGCTGCTGGAGGTGGAAGACCTCCTGGAACCGTCGTCGCTACTCCCGCCTGAAGGGCAAGAACTGGGGCTGCTGCTCCCTCGACTGCTACTCCCGTAGCCGGAGGTGAAAGTCCTACTGGATCAGACCTCTCTGGAACTACACTAGGCCCTGCTGCCTGAGAATGAGTCACTGTCATCTTGAAGACGAATTGAACCCAAGAGATCAATATGGCACAAGATAAGATATTTTCAAAGGAGGATAATTGAATTCAATGCAAAAGAGTTGTCATGGTAATCAAAAGATTAAAAAATTTCTAAAATGTGATTGAGTAACTCCTATCATTTCCTAGATCCTATGTCCTAGTCACAGGCTCGTAATTAGTACTCTAAGTCGAGCACCATTACGAGATCGCACTAATTACGACATAGACCTGCATGGGCCACCACAAAAATATGTCACAACCCGCACCCTGAAGAGGGACACGAGCACGTGGTTACGTCCAGCCTACGTCGCAGAATCGGCGGTAGAACGCTGTATATAAGGTCTGTAAATACTACGACTAACAGAATAAAGGTACCTGTACAGTATATACACTCCGAATGGAGGTGATATCGCAATACAGTCTCAATCACAAAGTAAAACTAAGGTATATAGCATGGAAAGAAAATATGATAAATGAAAGCAGGAAATAAGTTCAAGATCCACACAAGCCCAGAGCTATACACAACATCACAGAGTCACAGAATATAATATAAAATACTACAATCTGAAAGTACTAGCTGGATCGCTGTCCAGGCAAACCTAACTAAGCTACACTACTCTGGATGTGCAAAGTCTAGTGGCTCTGCAATCAAGCCACGGTCTAGGTCTACTCCATCTAACCCGTCCCCATAATAGGTCGGGCAATCTGCCTCAGAATCATCTGTAATATATCAACGGTATCCTGTCAGAAAAATGAGCAAGTACAAACACTAACAGCAGTTCCATATGAATTGAAAATTTTTATAAGAGACAGTATAATAAAATACAAGACAAATCAACAGGAAATATATATATCAAGATATGAGTACTGAGTAGAACGATAATATATATAGGATGACTTAGGAACTATTCGGAAGCCGAGTTATAACCCTTAAACCAAACAAGGACCGGGATTGTAACCCTTCTCCCGAACAGAACTTAGCCTCCTATGATAAATAATATAAAAATGTGACTTGAATTATTAGAGCGTTATGTGATCGGCTTGGGAAACATAATCAGGCTATCCACTTGGCCCGACAATCACATAGAAATCTGAAAAGGGTCATGCCGGCCAACCTGGATAACGAGCACATGAATGAGATCTTGCTACACCCTACGTGAGGTGAGAGTGGCGCAAGAACATGAATATAGTGTCATGGGGCTTTGATCACATAGCCCCTAATAATTTCCTACCCCCGAATAGTATAATAGATCTGGACATGACACGTCATGACACGGGATTCAAAAACAGGGGGCCAGCCCACTCCCAAATCGATGTCTATATAGCACATAAAATAAGAAATATCGCATACCAATATACCAAGAAAATCCAGGAATAACATCTCATGTCATGATCCAACATATACTAGTCCGTGAACTATCATGACTGGAAATCGAGTAAGACACTACAACTGAATCAGATATAGCAGATATCAGAACAATGAAAACTATCAGTGAATGTACTCGCCTGTGGTCCTGAGCTGATAAGGCGAACAGATGCTCAGAGTAATCACAGACCTATAGATGAGATGCCATGAGTCCAAACAGGGTTTAATAATGAAAGAAAAGCTAATCTAGTCATAATATGCAAGTCTAAGTCAAAATTAGGTCAAACTAAGTCACACCAAGCTAAACTAGGTCACACTAGGACAACCAAGGTCGAACAAGGTCACAGGAAGTCAATCCAAGTCAAACTAGGTCAATCTGGGTCAAGGGTTGACTTACAGTTGACTTTTGGTCAAAAAGTCAACTATGGTCAAGTCTGAGTCAACCCTAGGTAAAACTAGGCTAATATTGACCAACTGTTGACTTTCAGTCAACTGGTCAACTCTGGTTTGGTTTCGGTCAAATCTAGTCACTTATAGGCTAAGTTTGACTCTCGGTTGACTTTTGTGGACTTTTGGTCAAAATGGTCAACCGAAATCAAAACTAGTCTAGGAGCGCTATTTCTGACCATTCCCAACCAAGGGAACCAAATTCTAACCATATCTTAAACCCTAAACCACTTACCTTAACTTCTAGGCAATTACCTACATTACCCTTAACAAGGTATTTCCGATACCTTGTCCATTACAAAGGAAACCCCGCTAATTCTCAAGATACTAGCCTAGGCTCCTTAGGGTAGTTAGATACTATCCTATCTTGGGTTTACCTATCAAGAACTATGGGTTTTCTAGATATCTAGTGTATCTTAGGACACATGTTGGTTATCCCAACATTACCTTATCCTATATCATTCTCATATCTAGCTAAACACCCACACACACAATACTCACTCACTCACTCACATGTGGTCACATATAGCACCACACTTAGGCTCTCACCTAGGCTCATCTATAGGCTCAACCCTAGGCTCATACACATTGATATATAGGTTCACACACATAGACTTACACTTATACATATAACCCCACACACATAGGCTCATATATGGTCAACAAATATGGGCTCAATGGGGCTGAAATGGGGTGCCTATGGGCTGAACTCTAAGGACCTGAAATGTGGGCTGGTTTGGGGTTAAGTATAGGGCTGAATATAGGCTGTCAAAGTGTGTCAAGTGGGCTAATTAGTGGGCTAACATAGGCTGAATTGGGGGTGTTTCTTGGGCTGGAATAGGGACTGTTACTGCTGAGTACTAAGGGGCCTTCCCCCCTCCTAAAATCCTGCTGCATAGCAGCAGGTAATACTGCTACAGTGCTGGTCTCTAAGGGGCTGGTATGGGCTAATTTGCTCCCCCATTCCTGCTGCTAAGACAGTAGCATTATGCTGCTACAGCTGCTGTCATCAGTCCCCTTGTGGGGACTGATACTCTCACTGCTACTGCTTTTAGCGGCAGCATCACACCCTCTCCATTCTCTCATCTCCCCACTTCAAAACCTCACTCATTCACTCCTCTCTATCCCTCTAATCTCTCACACTCTCTAACTCTCTCTATACACAAACACACACATACAAACAAAACCAACTCTACAACTCTCTAACAGTCAATACAAACACACACACACAATATCAACCAAGTCAATTCCACCACTCTCTAATCATGCCCGAACTCACTACACACAACCACAAAATGAATATACATATTGTATATAATTTAGAGAGACATAATATATATATATTGTCATGACCCGCACACGGATATACGGATACGAATACGTGGGCCACGCCCAGCCTACGCCGCAGTATCGACGGTAGAACGCTGTCTAGTACCCAATAAATATACACTACATCTAGAAGGTCTATAACTATAAATATACTCTACTCACATCACAACAGCTAAGGATGATAAGACAAGAATGATAACTAAAGCACAAAAACAACTAGAAACTACTAGAAGGAATCATAAGACACGAAAATAAAGAAGAAAAAATAAGACGAACTAAGGATAACTACCAGGCAACTCACATAGAAGAATAGTGAGATCCACCTCAGCTAGAAACATCATGAAGTCCAATAAATGGTATAACAATTCCTAAAATATTATCAATGTATCCTGTCAGAAAAATGAGCAAGTACAAACACTAACAGCAGTTCCATGTGAATTGACAAATTCTATAAGAGACAGTATAATGAAATACAAGACAAAGATATATAAAGACTTGGGAACCGTTCGGAAGCTGAGTTACAACCCTTAAACCAAACAAGGACCGGGGTTGTAACCCTTCTCCCGAGCAGAACTTAGTCTCCAATCAAGGTACCTCATAGAGGCATATAGAATATGTGAGTAACTGTATATCATAGCATGGTGAGAAAGTACTGAATGTAGAACAGAGCAGAATATATGATAAGATAAAGTAAATATAAAATGTGCCTTGAATTATTAGAGCGATATGTGATCGGCTTGGGATAAGTGACAGGACAGGCTATCCACTTAGCCCGGCAATCCGCGGTGACCTCAACGAAAAGTCATGCCGGCCAACCTGGATAACGAGCACAAGGCAAGGAAATCTCTCTACACCCTACGTGAGGGAGAGTGGTGCGAGCACAAGGATAGTGACAGTGTGGCTTGGATCACATAGCCCCTAATAATTCTCCATCCCCGAATAGTATAATGGACCTGGACATGACATGTCATGACACGGGATTCCCTAAGAGGATAGCTACTCCCTCTCAGGAATCGGTGTCTATACAAGTACATGGAACAAGGCAGGAAATGTACATATATACCAAGAAAATCCAGGAACAACATCTCATGTCATGATCCAACATATACTAGTCCGTGAACTATCGTGACTGGGAATCAAGTAAGACACTACGACTGAATCGGATATAGCAGATATCAAGACAATGAAAACTATCAGTGAATGTACTCGCCTGGGGTCCCGAGCTGTCAATGGGGTCGATGCTCAGAGTAGTACCACAGACCTAAAGATAATATATATATATAAACTAATTAGGGTTCAACAGTGTTCGGCTTGATTCTATAATATAAGCTACGTAATCTAGGTCAGACTCAGTCAACTAAGTCAAACTAGGTCACACTGAGTCACACTAGGTCAAACTAGGTCAAACTAGGTCACAGGAAGTTAAACCAAGTCAAACTAGGTCAATGGGTCAAAGGTTGACTTACAGTTGACTTTTGGTCAACTGGTCAACCCTAGTCAACTTTGGTCAACTCTAGGTTAAATTAAGTCGAATGTTGACTCGACTTCGACGTTCAGTCAAAGTAGTCAACCATGGTCAAACAGGGTTAAAGCTAGTCCCTATAAATATCTACAGGGTCAACATATTCAATTTCAGTGGTTGTGAAATCACTGGAATCGATGGATCTCAAAATACCACAAAAGAGAAAGATTATAATAATATGGTGAAAACCTACAGATGTTGTCGGATGGTGAAACAACCATCACCAACGTGTCCAGAATGGTCAAATCAGCTAGGATAGCCTATCCATAAGTCCAATTTGGATACATGGGCAAAAAGATAATTTCGGGCCAATATGGTGTCCGTGTCGGACCCACTTTGCACCGAAAAATGTGCCAGAATAAAAGTGTACTAAATCTAACAAATTATATGTTCACAAATCCAGAATGATGATACGAACCCAACGGTATATCCGAAATTCGATTCCGATGACCCGATCTCAAATTGGTCCGTTGACCAGGACATTGAAATCTGATTTGCACGGAAAAGCGTGTCGGAGCCAATGTCCTCAAAACTCAGCAAATTATATGTCAACGAGTCCAGAATGACGATATGAACCCAACGGTATATCCAGAATTGGATTTCGATGAGCCGATCTCAAAATGACCCGTTGACCCGGATATTGGTATCTGACTTGCACCGAAATGCGTGCCGGAACCAATGTCCACCAAAACCTAGCAAATTATATGTCAACGAGTCCAGAATGACGATACAAACTCAACATTATATCCGAAATTGGATTCCGATGAGCCGGCGTCAAAAAATTCCGTTGACCCGGACTGTGGGGCCCGCTTTACACCGAAATACGTGCCAGGGCCCACGTCCTCCAAACTAAGCAAACTTTATATGAACACATGCCAGAACGACGCCACGAGTCTACTGGTGGTGTCAGAAATTGAATCCGAAGTCCCAGATTCAAAAATGGAATTTAACAACTTAGAAATTACGAATTTGGACGGCCAACTTTGGCGTCGAAATCAACCAACCAAACATACTCACAATAAATCGAAACTGGAGGGGTAGGAAGAGGGTTATACCAGCTTCGCACAGGAACTGATGGCATGCCAGACGGAGCTACGACGGAGGAGATACGAGTCGACGAAGTCGGCTCCACAAAATTGTCCAAAAATAACACAATTTAAAGTGTCAACTTGGTGGCCGGTTTTGATCTATCAAACGACGAAATTAACGGATGAAATTTGAGAGGGATGAAGGGGTATATAACGAGATTGAGATGGAGTGAAGAAATTGTGGATCCAACGGTCGGATTGTCCAGAAAATTGGTGCGAAGTCGCTGTCCCGAAACAAGATTCTGACTTCGTTTCCGAGCGCGTCACGGCGGGAACCCGTGCCAAACGCACGAATCGGCTAGGCGGCGCGTCGGAGAAGTCGACGCACGCCACGGGAGAGCTCACCGGGGTCGCCCGGCCATGGGTGGCCGGCCACGGGTGGCCGGCCACGGCCGGTGGCAGCGCCGTGCGGCGGCGCGGCGGCGCGCGACGGCGGCCCTCGCACGCGCGCACCGTGCGCTGTTGCTGCTGCGGCTGCACGGCCCGGCACGGTCGTGCGCTTGTTGCGGGCGGCAAGGGTGGTGGTTGAAGTGGTGGTGGTGCGGTGGTGTTGTGGATGGTGATGGTAATAGTGGTGATGTTGGTGTGGGTGAAAATGGTGATGGTGGTGGTGGTTGTTGAAGAAGAAGGAGGAGGGGAAGGAGAGGTGGTTCGGGAGGAGGAGGAAGGAGGATCTCGGGGAGGCTCTCGGCCATGGAGGGATGGCTGTGGTGGTGTTCGTGTATATTTGGAGAGAAATATGTGTGTGTGAGTGTGTAATAAATGAGAGGGGAAGAGAGAGAATAAGAGAGAAAATAGAGAGAGGAAGGGGGTGTCTGCCACATGGGGGGGTTTGTATGCATGTACAGGAAAGGGGGGGTTTGTGCTTGTGTGTGATGGGGTGAGAGAGAGAGAGATTATATATATAATATATATGTGTATATATTATATAAAGAAGTGAGAGAGAATGAGAGATATTTTAGAGAGAGATATTTTAGAGAGAGGGTGGGGAAGGTCGGCTGTGGCATGGGGTGAGTTAGGAGAGAGAGTGATGTGAGGATGAGAGGGAGAGTTATTATATATTATATTATATATGTAATATATATATATATATATACATATACAAAAGAGAGAGAGAAATAAAGATATTTATATACAAGGAGGGTATTTTTGAGTAGAGAAAAAGGCAATTACAATAGTGGGGTGTATGGGTAGTCATGACAGGGGTTACACCAAATTGGGTTGGGTGTTGGGTCAAGTTTGGACAAGCTTGGGGCCAAGATTTAATTAAAATAATAATTTTAAACCAAATTAAATCATGGATGAAATGGGAGCACAAGGGAGATCAAATCGGTGGCACGCAAGTGGCACGTGCATAGTAGACTCAAAACAGGCCAGGGCCATATATTGGGTCGACTGGATTGGACCGATGTCGGGCTCCGAAATTAAATTGGAAGCTAGGTCACAAATTACGGCAGACGATAAATTGGTCTAAATTGACCCGAAGTTGCGCGAATCAAATAGAGCACAAGGGAACAAGTTCGAGTAGGACACGAAATATCAATATGAAGATAATCTCGTCTACTACAAACTTTAAGAAGGAAGTTTCTAGAGACTGGTATCCCTGATGCTCTAGAAATCCAAGTCATGGTAAAGAACGTTTAATGATCAAAATTAATTAAATAAAATTAATTATCGAGAATAAATAATTTAGGAAATTCGAAAATAAATCTCAGAAATTCAGGGGACTTACATCCTACCCACCTTATAAAAATTTTGTCCTCGAAATTAAAGGTTGGTAGTGGGGTTAAAACATGATAGAAGGTTTAGGCAATATTCACTACAAGAAATTGCATTTTTAGCAACATATTTTAGCGACATAGGGTCTTTTATGTCTCCAAAAGCTATTTTTTACATGTATTGGCGACATGAGTTTTCTTATGTCGCAAAATTCACACAAATTTCAATAGAGGGAAACGAAATATTAGTCCCGCCAAAAATTTCTATTTATTGCGACATCCACATGTCGCCGAAAGGCACTATACGTTCGGCGACATATATCATATGTCGCAAAAAGTCACTTATATATATTTCGCGACATGTCTCTATGTAGGGAAATTCATTTACATAATTTTTAATTAAATAATAACCTGAAAACATCAAAGAAAACCCTCGAAACAAAAAAAACTGACCACATTGTTTTGGATTTCTCTCTCACACCAACAGGGCTCTCTCTTGCGCGAACGCCAGGTTCTCTCTTGCACGCAAGCTGGTTCTCTCTACGATCACGAGGTTATTCGAAACTTCCCTCCTCCATCGTGAACTTCCCTCCTCCATCATGAGATTCGAAACTTCTTCCCATTCATAGTGAGTTTCTTCCCCTAATATTCTTAGTATGTTGATTTTGTTAGGGTTGAGGATATGATTGGTACTTGATTGCATCTGCTTCAATTTTGTTATGATTTGATTTTGTTAGGGCTTCTCTCTCTAATTCGATTTTGTTAGGTTTGATTTAGGGTAGTATAATAGTGGACAAATTAGGGTTTCTCATGTATCTGTGTCCACCATAGGCTAGCGTGTATTGATAAATATTCGCATGAGAGTTCAGATCTTTAATTGCGGACATGTGACTTGATGATTAGTTCCTATTGTGTAATTGCTTCGAGAAAAGATGAAGGAAAGCCTTGTCAGTCCGGTTACACGTAAGAGTTTCTAGTTTATATACATTTTTGTTCAGCAATCTCCTTGTAACAAAATTTATGTGATAATGTAAGCTCCAGAAGTTCATATAATCTTTTACATAAATGTGAGGAATTTTCTATATGAATTTTATAAAATATTTAGAAGTCTATCTCAAAAAAATTGGTTGGTAATGTCATAATCAAGCATTTGTTTGCTCTTTTAAGTGCCTGATTTCATTTTTTTTTTACAAAGATCTAGAAAGCACATCCATTTCATTTAAAATGATAGCATAACTATACATCAAGTTGGTATTCTCCCTCATCGAACATTATGTCATAAATCTTGCGCATCTATCTAACATGTTCAAATAAGAAGAGGAGAGTGGATCATTATTGGTTCTCTTATTGTAAATTATGTGGTTAGACAGATTCAACTATGCATATAATCGAAAATAGTTGTAATACCAATTTATTGTTGTATAATTTAGATGGTAACTGTGTTTTATCATCCATTCTTCATAAGTTTTGTAAGAAGAATTGATTTGTAGCGTTACTGAGCATAAGGACATAGCTCTTGCATGTGATTCCTTTCAGTATACTACAAGAAAATATAAGTCCTATAAGTCTTATGTGCATCATTAGGTTTAAAGTTACACTCTTTCTAGCTCTTATTCTGTCATTTCAGTTATATTGTATGTTTGGAGGGGGGAATTTGCAGATAGATCGAGTGGATTATGTCTTCAAATATGCTTTCAAGCTATCGAAGGTAGTTGTTACATTGTTTAATTTTTTTGTTTTTGTTTTGATATGTTTAATATATAGATTACTGGATTTTTTTTAATGTTCTTAGGATGCAAATTCTGTTTTGACTGCTATCAAACATTATAAAGTTTGTAATTGTTCTCTTTCTATTTTTATCTAGATAATATATTGATATTTTTGTGTATTTCTGCATGTGTAATCGATGTCCCTTGAGTGGGATCATTGGGGTTAGTCAATAACTGCTTGGCAATATGTTCTCCAAGTGCATTTTATTATCAGAAACACATAACACTTGTTTGAGATAATAATGCACTTGTAGCACTTAATTTTATTGGGTCGAGAGGTATCCATAACGTTGAGATGATTGTCTACTTGTTTTGTGAAGATCAAGAGTCAAGCCTCATCTTGTTGAAGATTAGAAATGGAAACCTTAAGTTTCAATGTGTATGAAGTTGGATGGTTTATGAATTGCCTGGTTTATTAACATCTTGTGACATCCTTTTCTTTAGACATGTTTATGTGCTAATATAATTTGCCTTGTCTTCTTAAGTCACATTATGTTTTTTTAGACATATTTTGTGTGCAAATATAATTTTATTATGTAGTAGCTGTTGTATTTTATCTTTAAACTATGACTATTTGCATGTATTACTGCTCACTTATAGATGTGTAAATGCTCAGGAAGATTCGTTGTTTCATTTCTGAAAGGAGATTTCACATTTGCATAGTTCACAATTCTGGGTTTCCTCTTGGAGTTGAAGGTTGAGAGAGATGTATACGATCTCTGCAACTCGAGACCTCCGCTAATGAGTGAGCCTTCAAGACAACTGAGGTAACCTGAACTAGGAATAGTCACAAATGGAAAATGATCCATAGTGCCTGCAGTAATAGCTGACTCAGTTTCGTAGATGTTACAGCAGATAGATTTTGACTTCATATCACCAGTTCCTTTCGTACATTCAGCTTTTCTATTTGCTTGAAAGGAGGTTCCACTATAATCAGATGAACGAAAATGATTTCTAAGTTTGCAAAAGAAGCTTTGTATCAACCCAAAAATTCTAGGATAGATATGAAGATCAAGATTACTTATGGACACACTGGATTCATGGTGAACTATAGAGCCTTGTCTGCGAGCATGATAATCCAACTTTAAACAACTTTCAACTGAACTTTCCTGTGTAATACCTGGTGAACTGGGAGCAACATACAGAACATCTAGATGTGGAGAAGAACTATAAGAACCATTTCTTGTGAGACATAATATACAACTTTGAGATTCATCTTTCATGTTGAGTGCTTCGACTTTTAAGAGCTTGACAATGAAAGAAAATTGCGGGTATTCTTTCACGGCATACCTGCATTCAACAATAAATGAATTCTGATAGGAAGTACTAATCCAAGCAATGTAATAACTACATGATGAATCTGGTCAGGTAACTAACCAAACATCTATATCCGTTAAGGTAAATGAGACAACTGAAGAGTTAGACTCCTCTTCTGTATAGTCAACATGAAAGCACAGCTGATCTAGCTTAATAGATACAGAAAACTGTAAGCAGTACGAATCTTCAGGTTTACTAATCTCATCGAAAAGAGTCCCTGTCACGGCTTCCATTTTGCTTGGGAGCAAGTTATTATGAGCTCCAGCCAATGCATAAAAAATGTTGGAGAGGAGTGCACGACAACAAATGGCAAACCACAATCAACCTAAAAGGGAAAAGAGAGATTATTATAATAACAGTACTTCCTAGAGTGAGTGGATGCAATCAGCTTGGCAAAAAAAAAGTTGTACAGGCAAGCTATAATACAAAACACCTTAAATGGAGAAAAAGACAGGTAGCTTTCCAAGCTACACATAAAAGAACCACATACAAATAAATCACAATCGTTTTTGCATGCACCAGTATTGGTATGCCTTGTCAGTGCTTGCTGTTGTGGTTTGACGGGAGACTAGGGAACGAAATAAAAGGGGGATGGGATGGTTTGTAGGGGGTCCGGGAGATGTTTTATTGGGTGCTGAAGAAGCCTGCAAGTGGGGTTAAAATTACAATTCTAACAGCATTATTTAAATTTCTGCGACAGACAATTGTATTATTCAACAAACTCTAATCCTAATGGAATGATTCTATTCAGAGCTTATTGCTTCATATAAGAGGTATGTCCCCAAAGAGGAATTTTACAACTTTCACCAATCACCTAGTCCCTATATTTTGAACACCAAAGTAATAGTTAAGTAGTCTAGCTTTGCATTGTCTGGACACAAGGTCACTTTCAAGCAGAAGCCTTTTACCTGTGCTGCATAATGTGACCGAGTGGACATTTTCAAGAAAAAAGTCGATAATTTGTCTACTACGCATTTTTCTCAAATCAACTAAATATGGAATGATCAGTTGCATCCTGTGAAGATCATGATCAATAGATTGGTATTTTACTTGTATCATCACCATTGTGAAACTAATATTCAAGCCTAGTTAACAAAATCGATCACTTTGAAAGCATTATGTAAGAACAAATGAACAATTAACACTTGATGTATCAGAATACTTTGGATGTTATAGTATTACTAACATTACTAACAACATAAGCTTCAAGGCAAGGGCTTTGCACCATTACGACTGTTCCCAAGGCATAACACATGAAATAAAACATGTCCATCAACCAAAATGCAGGATGAGATGTCAAAAAGGATGGTCCACGCTGTTCATATTGACCTTCTCCTAGAATACTAAAGATTATATATTCAGGGGGCATTTGCTTAAAAGCATTTCCACAATGAGATGTTTGTATTTTGGAATGCAAAAAACAATAAGCATAATTGTCATTTGGCCCAAGGCAGTAAGTGGATGCACAATCAGTAGCAAGATTCCAGCAAAAATAGATGATATATCGACTATCAAGTCGCAAGAAGAACAAATATTAGGTATATTGAGCCAATAATTGTTTTCTATTAAGACAGAAATTAATTAATTATTGATAAGATTTAAGATGATATGGTTCCTTTAGCCCTTTCAATCATAAATGTCGTCTAGGAGTTTACTCCACTTCAGTTGGTCGAAAATTAATTTTAGTGCTTGTAGGATATATATTAGAGAAATGTCCAATAATTAGATAGGCAAGTGTAGGATTGATATCGGTTGATCAAATTTTTTTTAATTAAAAAAAGAAACTTGGGTTTGACAGAAAGAAAAGAAACAAAGAGAGAGGTTGATACTGTGGAACCTGAACCAGACCAAGCACTCAGGAAAGAAACTGGTTAAAGATGGAGCCTAGTGTGTTTTCTTTTGGTTGAGATTAGTATATCAGGTCCTATTTGGGTCTTTCTGTTAAACAACTTCAGTTTTCCTTGTGTTATGTTTTAAGTTTTCAAGCTTATATGAAGGCGGGACTGGTTATCCATATATCCCCTATTGATCTTTGTAGAAAAAAGAAGAAAAGTGCACCATATTGATGAAACACCATATTCGACAACCTTCAAAGAGAAATAGTTTGTAACAAAGAAAAATAGTGAAAATGATAAAACAAGAGCTCTTCATGAATAATGAAAATGTTCAGAATCACTCTTAAAACACCAAGGTCGCCTTAGTCCATACCAAGAAAAGGAGGTAAAGAGAAAGCAGCCCACTTCTCCAACTTAGCAAGAGCGATGTAGGAAAACAGTAGCATCATCATTCAGATGGACAAAAGAACTCTAAGCTGATTTATACAAGAATTGTTTAAAATGATTAATGTAGATTCTAGAAGGAACATGATTTGGATATCATTTTTAAGTTGATGAAAGTCGAACTTGTATGCATAACAACTCCTTTGGCTTACTTTGGGGATTGTTTTTGTTCTTTTGCTTTGATTTTGGTAGCTAGTGTGCTGAAAAGTATTTCAAGCACTAGAAGTGCTGAGCTGCTGCTTCAAGGGATAGGATGGGAGCTATTTGGGCATTGCCTCTTCTACAGGTAGCTTATATTAAATGTTGTGTGTGTGTGTGTGTGGATAGTGTAGCAGAACTTGGTAACAAGTAGGAATAGTGTAGCAGAACTTGGTAATGCAGCATGTTGATCACTCTGCTGGGGTTTTAATAATTTGTTTGTTACAAGGGCTTCTCCCTTATGAAACATATGAGCGCCTTCAGGCTTGAGAAGCCCTTCTGCATCCTTCCTTTACCAGGAGGGATGCTAGAAGATAGCATCATCCCATGTAACTTCAATATTGAAGAGTATGTCTGGTAGGCTATACCAATGGATAAATAAACTTGCTGACTTCTAGTAGCTTTCATTCGATTGGTTCAAGCAATTTCAGCATTATTGTTGTACTTAAGACCTTGGACCAAACATGACTATGTACATCACCAATACTAGTAGGTTTCATTCGGTAGGTTTTAGTAGTTTTCAGATGAGATGGATCCTATCATATCTATTAGTATCATGATTGATGGACACTGTTACCATTTCTGTAAATTAGCTACCAGCAAAAAGCATAGAGTATCCAACCTGAATCCTTTGGATTTAGCATATTTTATTTATATATATGTTGTTCCTGGTAAAAGTTCATTAGTAAATGCTTTGTTTATAGATATACATAATTTCACTTCTAAGGATACAGTGTGCTGCATGTACTTTTCTAGGCTGAACTGGATGAACTTCCATCTCTATAAAGGACACCTTAGCTAACGGAGTAAAACATTCACTTAGTGAGCAAACTTTAGCTACCTATTATTAATTCTGGTTAATTTCTAGTATTTGCTTCGTATTTTATTGATTCCTTGGTTCCAAGTGCTATATGTGGAGAATGTAATGTCAAATACTATCAGTGTGAAGATACGAGATGTGTTGAATGCAAATGCTTCAGATTCCTTAACAAGTTTGGTGTTCCCAGTCATATGACCGATATCTGAAGCATTTACCTATTTTATCGTGTTTCAAATCAGCTCGGCTAAATTATAATCTGATATGGCCAACATGCATTGATTTTGGCTCATTTCTTAAAACTTGGGTTAAATTGGTGTTAGTCTGACCAATAGCAGACAACAAACCCGAGACACTGGAAACTGACTACTATCTATATGGTGACTTTAGAATGCTCAGATGGTTGCCAATATAATGCAATTAGCTTGAAATTTTACATGTAAAGGCCAGAGCTAATATGCTGAGTACAGGTTAGTAAAAGACTTGTGTATCATAAAGGTTGGTGTAGCTAACTTTAACATGTTGGACACTAAATTAATGTTGTTACAGCAAATGTTGGTTTTGATTGTCCTTTACTCTTTATTAAATGTGTATGCGTTATGCTCTTTTTCTTCTTCATTTATGATAACAATTTGATGCCTCCTAATTTTCTTCTAAGAAGATGGTTGGGAGAGCCGCTGGGTTAAATCAGACTGGAAAAGGATTAAGAGAAAGGCTGGTTCTTTTAAGCATACAGCAGGAAAATATGCCGGAGACCCGGATGACAAAGGCATGTATCATATGGCATTTCTTGTTGATTTCTACTGCTCGTAGGAGTTTGGGCTCACAAAACCTAGACACGGTTTGCCCCCGACTTTGTAATGTCTGCATGCTAATTAAATTTGCTTGTTCTCTTGTTAGTAATTTGGTGGTTGATTTAGATATACTTATCC
The DNA here is from genome assembly GCA_029216955.1 of Iris pallida. NCBI lineage: Eukaryota > Viridiplantae > Streptophyta > Magnoliopsida > Asparagales > Iridaceae > Iris > Iris pallida. The sequence continues at coordinate 6,517,176 of JANAVB010031416.1, read as the reverse complement.
ACGTACTTCTGAAATTGGTACCAGCCATTCAAATGTATCCAGATGCCAAGCATTATGCCATATATGCAAAAATTCCAAAATTTAGTAACAAGGACAGGACATTGGTGGTGCAAGTATTCTGTAAAATTTGAACAGTACCTTGAATGTGGTGGTTGTTACATAAAGCTTATGTCTGACTAGGTCAATCAGAAGAAATTTGGCGGTGATACTCCATACAGGTTAGTTATAATTATTTTCAAAATTGTGATAAATATGCTCTCTCTATATTAAAGCTTAATCATTTGAAATATTCATTGATTACCTTTACCTTATGCCCTCCTCTTTTTTCTTCCCTTTTTCCCTGGGTAATCGGAAAAACATTAAGGATGTAAGCTTATGCATGGCAGAAATCCTGCCTTCCTTTTGAACCACGCTAAGATGTTGGGATGAGTTTTCAATGACTATAATTTACCAATAAACCCATTTTTCCTTCTTAAGCTTACTTTTCCGAAACATATCTCATTTTCCACTTGCAATCAAAAAAATGAAAAACCATCCAGGTTTTCTTTGCCTTTTCCTTTCTTTCAAACCAAACATGACATTAATCTTATGGGGGACTATGTTGTTTGACTCAGTTATGTAATTAGAGGCCCTTCTTTTTGTTACATATACAACCTTTATCAGTATATGAGCAATAGTAATTACTATATTACAAGGCTTCTTTGGCAAGTTATCTAGGAAGGGTACAGACACGGCCTTATACTGAATAGGTTCAAGTTCTCTACTATATGGCCAGAAGATATCATATTCAAGTACATCTTTGTTTTGTTTTTTCGTCTCTATAAGCATAAGCTTGTGAGGAGGTTCTCCATTTTAGACGGTAAAATGAAACTATAACATGTTAAGGAACATCTCCTTCTCTTAGTATGCAAATCAAAATATTGATTGAATATTCAATATAATTTGTCTAACACTATCTTTGAAATTGTCTTCTGCAGTTCTTTATGCATTTTTTGGGCTGAGGTTGCTATACTGCTTGGAGATCTGATCTAAAAGGGCTCACAGAAGAAGGAAATGGAGGAAGTATGTGTTCTCTTCATTGCTTACCAAATTTCTAATTTGTTTTTCATGGTGTTAAGTTCCTTTGATGTTGTATTACTTGCTCACCAATCGCTAACCAATCAAATGTATAACTGCCAGTGTGTGGCTTTTTTCTTATCTCACTTTATTGATATAAATATGTTTGCTAGACAACTCTTCCCATATGAAATCTTCTTGTTATCAGCCCCGTTTGACAAAAAAGTATGTTCGGTGGTATATTGTTGGTTATTATTATTGTAGATTATTTTCCTTTATCAGAAGTCCTTCCAGATTGTCAACATCAGCCAAATTTTGGCAAATAAGCATGTAGAGTAAATGTAAAGGACGTTCTACTTTCTGCTTCCTTAGTAGCTGATCTATAAGTCAATGAAATGAACTGGATATGCTTCAGCTAGAACAATATTTGTTCAGAATTCATCACTTTTGTCTATATTCATCACTTAATGCTACAATTACCTTACTTTTCAATCCATATGCAATTTTCTTACTCTTCAAATGTGCTATTTTCTTATCTGATACTCTATTTGGCATAAGATATGGTGAAAAACTTCTTTGAGATATATACATGTTATGATTATTATTTTTGTCTAGAGCACCTTGTTTTATTACTCTTTGTTTTATTAACTTCAGGTTTCTGCTATTGTCATGTTGCTTGTCAATGGAGGTCCATATGCCTTGGACGCAGGTTGATTAACTATAGTTATTTTGAGTTTGAAATAGATTGAATCAGTTATGAGCATAAAATTACTTTCTTTTGGTATATATATATATTTTGTTTTACTTACATTTTTTTGTTTTTGTTTTGTTTGCAGGATCAAATAGACACATTGACAAAAGCTAATTTTGGGGGAAGGCATTCATATCATGAAATCTATTGTAGCTAGGCTATTTTTTTGGGAAGTCAATCAAATATTCATGTGTTATGTCTACATTATAATTGTCTAATTTGAATACAGTACGTTTGTGAAATACATTTTTTTTACTATATGGGCACTTGAAGTTGTTAAAATATTGCATTATGGATTATTTTGTAAAGAGATGTTTAAAGACATTATATTAGATTCATGATTTGTTCACGTAACTTGTTGCTCTTTGTTCTCAAGTTCTTTGAATAATTTTTTAATGTTTTAAAGTTATTTTCAAAACAATTTCTTTAAATTTATCTTGGAAAATATAAGCAAAAATAAAAATTAATGTAAAAAATATGAATTAGCTTTTGTGAAATCAAAATGTACAGCAAAAAGCGTATTTATATTTGGCTACATTAGCTTTTGCGACATCAAATTGTGTAGCCAGAAGTGTATTTATATTTGGCTACATTAGCTTTCGCGACATCAAATTGTGTAGCAGAAAGTATTTTCTATAATAAGTAAAATAGATAAATTAGGCTTTTGGCGACATGTGTCATGTTGCCAATGTATGACCTTTCCGCGACACACAAGGCACATGTCGCCAAAGGTTTTTTTAGAATCTGAAATATGTTATGTCGCCAAAAGGTACTACATTCTGCGACATGTTGATTTCATGTCGCCAAAGACTTTCCCAGACAAGGCTATCGCGACATATGTGCGACATAGCCAAATATGTCGCAGAAACCCTTTGGCGACATAAATATAACGTTTCGCAACATATTGCTTATGTTGCTGAAAATGCATTTTCTTGTAGTGATTTTAGGCACGATCCAAGAATGACGAGTTTTGCACGATCAAGAAAATCAATTCAAAATTATTCAGGCACGATGAGGGATTTGGCACGATAGAATCATGATATGAACAAAATCATATGTGTATGATTTCAGAAATAAGTCAAGTCATTGGGGCACGATTTTAGAGACGATTAGGAGAATCGAGGATATAAATGAAGTTCAAGTACGGGGTGATCTGTAGGACTTAGGTTGATGGAAATCAACCCGAAAGTCGTACATGCCCGATCAAGATGAAAAGCTAACCATGACCAAAACAAGGTTTGGCATGGTTGAGATAAAATTTCAGACACAACAAGATCGAAGTCAAGGTCTTATAGGCCCGATCAAAGATTAAGGAGTATGATTAATAAAATCATGAAATACGATCCAAGTTCGAACATGATTAAAATTGGAAATAGTCTAAGTTCACTTGGCACGATAGAGGTACGACAATGAAATCAAAACTTGAGCTTCGTCCGATTACAATCAAGTCAAAAATTTGTTTAACAGGATTTCAGCTCGATGAAATTTGATTTAGGGTTATACATAGGCACGATCAAGATGAAATAACATGATTAGGCATTGTTAGGAATAATCAGATGTTTAGCACAAACATTGATCAAGGATTAACCATCTGGTCATGAGTGAAATCAAGACTCAGACGCGTTAAAAATTTGTGACGATTAACCACTTAGGAACGATTTGGAATAGAACGAGAAAAATCGAAAATCTAGTCTTGATCAGGAATGAAACCTGAGCACGAGCGACTAGAGAATCAAAATTCAAGTACGAAGGAGATCTATTCGACACAGTCGATTAGGGTTCAAGATTTTTAGCACGATTTGAGGGTTAATATTATCAAGATCATGAAAATCAAAGTCGGATATTCATAATCTAAAACAGGGCTAAGAGAAACGAATGGAGAGAAAAATTTGGGTATAGCACGATTGAGAGATAGATTTGATAGAAATCAGGTTATAGGTCACATAAGCACGATCAAGGTCCAAGTTCAGTTGTGAATGACGAATAAATCATGAATTCAAAATCAAGGTCTTAAAAGCACAATTTAGGAAGGAACCCAAGTCAATTAGGCACGGTAGAAAGTCAAACATGTTCAATTCTAACACGAATAATTTCGTAGTCACACTAGTTAGTCGTGATTGAAAGTCAAAAAAAATTTAGGCACGAGTTTGAGGCAAGATAAAATATATAGTTATGATCGTTAAAATCACGGTCAAGGAAATCCCAAGTTGTCTTAGTCATGCCAAGTCATCTACGCACGACTAATCACAAGGAATTTGGATGTAATCAGAAAATGAAATCAAGGTCGAAAAGAGTTTAGACACGGGTGTCCAAAATCCAAACATGATCAGAATCGAAAATCAATGCACGAGGGTTAATAGCATTGAAATCCAACCACGATATAGGAATTAGTCTCAACACGATTGATCAACCTTCGAGTAAATCAGAATTTGGCAAGATGGAGGATAAGATCAACAAAGGCTGGGCACGAGCATCCAAGGATGAAAATCCAAGTCACAAGGAAATTTGAAGTCATCTAGAGTCTAGTCAGCAACCAAGACTCTCTTTGGCACGATAAACAAGACGACCAAAATTGATTGGTCACGGACAGAAGGGAATCAAAATCTTAACAGTATCGAAATTTAAGAAACAATTGAGATATAAAAATTTTAAAATTTTTAGAGTTTTCAAGTGTAGATGACAGATGTAGATATGTGATAGGTGATTGGTGTAATCAAGACATGGCTAAACAAGTCAGAGGAAATGATGGCAAGATGAGGAAATCATCATACGATGAGAAAAGAAATGAATGATAAGTCAAGAAATAAGGGTATGAATTGTCCTCATCATTTGGTCAAAAAAGAAGTGAATCAATTTAAGATACGACCTGATAACCATCACTACTAAAATATCATCAAATAGCGACGTAATGTAGCGACGGCAATAAATGACGTCGCCAGTAGCGGTGTCGTTTTAAACACGTCGCAAAACGTCGCTGTCTAGCGACGTTCTGCGACAGGAGTGTACTACGTCGCCGAATAGCGACGTTCAGCGACATATTTTATGTACATGTCGCCAAGTTTGCGACCTTTAGCCACATCAAAACGTGACGTCGCTAAGTTATTTTACTTAGGGCACGCAGTTGCCTTCTTTCCCCCTCATTCTCACTCGAAAACCCGAAAATTTCATTTTCCCCCCCACCCCACCCCCGGCGACTCCCTCCCCCTCTGTCAGTGCCCCCCCCCGGCGACCCCCTCCCCCCGACGACTCCCTCCCCCTCCGGCGAGCTCCTCCTCCTCGAGATCCTCCTCCCCCAATCCGACCTCCTCCTCCTCTTCCTCAGGTAAACCCTAACCTAACTCCTCTCCTTCCTCCTCCTCCTCTCCCACGGACACACACACACACACGGACACACACGGACACGGACACACACGCACACACACACACAGACACGGACACACACACACACGCACACACACACGCGTGGACACGTGGACGAGACTGCACTGTGTCATTTGTGTTCGTGTGTGTTAAAAAACAATTTGGACACGATTGTGTCCTGTTTTGGTGGACACTCGACACGTGTGACTCTATGACACATACACATATCATTACCAACCATTAGATTTTGCTATTAATTGAATTTGGATTTCGAATTTGGTTTATCCCCAATTTTCTGATACGTAGTTCACTATATATTAATTTTCTGAGATTAACATTGGTTTAAACTGATTTTGAATGATTAAACCATTATGATTAATCCCATATCTTCTCTGAGAATTAATGTACATGTTAGGGTTCACATTGATTGGGGATTCTTGGGTTTTCGTATGCCATTGACTGTCAAAACTGAGAACAGTTTTTATACACTGTTTTCACATATTGGCACACACACATTACACTGAATTTTCTCGAGAAATTATGCACTGTTTACACCTATCTACACACACACATAAGTGTAACCTGAGAATATAAACACACACTACTGCTATCTACTGATTTTCCTGAGATTGATACACTGTTTGTGTATACTGTTTCTCTTATAGCTCACTCACATTACACTCAAAACCGAGAATAGCTAATTCACTCACACTATTGATTCCTATGTACACACACACATTGAGACACCTAGCCCATGTTATGTACACACACATGGCACACTTTACCCTATATACACACACCCTATTGTACACACACACTGTTAGCACACCACACACATGACACACACACATATATATACGTGTCAATCTGAGAACAGTTTGTGCATTGTTTCCTCATATTTTATATATATATATATATATTGCAGTCCATATTATCTCTTCATATCAGTCCAGGCATTTATTTAGTTCCAGTCCTATTATTTGTCTTGTATTCAGTTGTTCAGTCCCATGACTGACATATAGATTAGGTATTGTTTGGTTGAAGGATTACCTTTTTAGTTCATTCCACCCTTGCACATCGACATTAGTTATCAACTTAGATGTCCAGCCTGTCCTTAAATCAGTTTTGAATTAATTATTCAGCCCCCAAATTGCTTATTGGTTAGTTCAGTCTTCTATTGAATATGAGTTCGGTTCCTGAGGTCACTTGACTAAATACTTGAGTATCAGTCCCTAACATCAAGTGTCTAGTCACCTACCTACCATGCATCAGTCCATGCCACACAGGTTCAGTCCTATTTTCATAAATGGGTCAGTGTTTGGAGTGTGGCTCGAGTTTGGGGCTTTTGATGATAGGTATTCTTGTATCAGTCAACAGGTGGTCTATTTGAGTAACAGTCCTTGTAGATTTCATTTTCCTTAAACTGTAAATAGGACTGAGATTGGTTTTCCTATTCCTGAGATAAATCCACTGAATGTGTCAACTGATTCCCTTGAATAACTGAAATTGAATTGACTGTTAATCAATAACGATAAGGTAAAGGGTACCAATAGCGATAAGGTAAAGGGTACCAACTTAAGGTATTGGTATTGGGATACCAATAGCGATAAGGTAAACGGTACCTTGGTAGGTAATGACTAGAAATAGGATATTTGACTTAGATTGGACTAAGAGTTGACAAAGTCAACTATAGGTCAACCCTTGACCTACTTTGACCTTGTTTGACTTTGTTTGACTTAGGTTGACCTTGTTTGACTTTGTTTGACTTAGTACAACCTAGTTTGACCTAGATTGCATATCATTGATATTAGTAACTGTCCGCTACTAATGTGTCCCTAATAAGACATAATATACGAATTTGTGCCTGTTGGATAATGTGTGTCCATCTTTGCAGAATTATTTCCAAATGGATATGAATTACTACTTGCGTAATCGTTCATGGATGTACAATCGTCGTCTTGATGATATGTGTGGTGTACGGGATAAATACATAGCGGGAGTAGAGCAGTTCCTGCAGTTTGCTAAGGCGTTCCCTCAGTACATGGACGGCACCAAAATTAAGTGTCCGTGTGTAAAATGTCATAACATGAAATATTATCCAGAAGTGGAAGTGACATATCATTTGTACTCGAGGGGTTTCACGCCTAATTACTATCAGTGGACCACGCACGGAGAACTTGTGTCTTTAGCATCAGAGCCGGAGCCTTATGTTGAGCCATATATGCATGCGGGACCTAATTTTGTTTCAGATAATCATGCATACGACGACGGGTGCGTGAACATGGTTTTCGACGCTGCGGGGCCTAGTTTCGTTCATGATGCACCTGAGGAGGCACCGAACGCCGATGCTATACAGTTCATGGAGTTGCTGAAGAATGCAAGGACTCCATTGTATCCTGGTTGTGAGGATCATTCACCGTTAGAGGTGGTTACAAGACTGTTGAGCATTAAGTCAGATTTTAACATATCGCAAGAATGCTACAACCGAGTGTTGGAGTTGATTATAGAGATCTTGTCGGCGGGTGCTAAGTTGCCTAAAGACTTCTACCGGTCTAAGAGGATGGTGAGATCGCTCTGGATGGGATACGAGAAAATTGATTCCTGTCACAATGGGTGCATGCTGTACTACAAAGACGACAAGGACGCAGATGTGTACAGATTTTGTGGTGCTGATCGCTATAAGACAACTAGTACAAGAAGGTCTACCGGTGCAAGAAGACCGACCGATTCAATGCACTACTTGCCTTTAACGCCGCGGTTGCAAAGATTATTTATGGTGAAAGAGACGGCCAAAAATATGAGTTGGCACATGCGAGAACAGATTGAAGGAGTGTTGGATCACCAATCCGATGGAGAAGCGTGGAAGCACTTTGATCAAGTGTATCCAGATTTTGCTTCAGATCCGCGAAATGTCAGGTTGGGACTATCTTCTGACGGTTTTACTCCTTTTGGTCTTTCGGGATCCCAGTATTCGTGCTGGCCTGTGATTGTCACTCCGTATAACCTACCGCCTTGGATGTGCATGAAGACTCAGTACATGTTTCTAACCGTTATAATTCCTGGTCCGAACAATCCCAAGAGGAACATTGACGTGTACTTACAGCCTTTGATAGATGAGTTGAATCAGTTATGGGAAGTAGGCGCTAACACGTACGATGTTTCCAGGAAGCAGAATTTTCAGATGAAGGCAACCCTTATGTGGACCATCAACGACTTTCCGGCCTATAGAATGTTATCTGGATGGAGCACTCATGGCCGTCTCTCATGTCCGTATTGCATGGACCGTAGTAAGGCTTTCCGCTTGAAACACGACGGAAAACCGTGCTTCTTTGATTGTCATCGGCAATTTCTGCCAAAAGATCATCCGTTCAGAAGGAACAATAATGATTTCCGTGCCGGCGTTGTAGAGAAGGGTGATCCACCGCCAAGGTGGTGCGGAGCCACGATATGGGAGGAGGTTAAAGATTTTCCAAGTGCTATTAAAGATCCTACAACTGGGTACAAGTGCGATGGATTTGGTAGAGTTCATAACTGGACAAAGAGGAGCATATTCTGGGATCTGCCATACTGGAGTACCAATCTGATCAGACATAATCTTGATGTCATGCATATTGAGAAGAATGTGTTTGATAACATAATTAATACTGTGATGGACGTAAAGGGAAAAACGAAAGACAATCCCAAGGCCAGGTTGGACTTAGAAGAAATATGCAAACGCCCTGCGTTGCATTTGATACAGCAGAATGGAAAACAGTTCCTGCCGAAGTCAATTTTCTCGCTGGACAAGGAGGATAAAGTGAGACTTTGTCGGTGGATCCAGGGCCTAAAATTTCCAGACGGATATGTGTCAAATCTGAGAAGATGTGTCGATCCGAAGGAAAACAAATTGACGGGTATGAAGAGCCACGATTGTCACGTATTCATGGAGAGGTTAATTCCGATTGCATTTCGGGAATTCTTACCGCAGGCAGTTTGGGATCCATTGACGGAGCTTAGCATATTCTTCAGTGATCTTTGTTCTAAGAAATTGCTCGTTGATCGTCTAGAAAAGCAAGAGAAGGACATTACGGTAACACTATACAAGCTAGAGAGGGTGTTTCCTCCTGGATTCTTCGACTCTATGGAGCATTTGCCGATTCATCTATCCTATGAGGCACGTGTTGGTGGACCCGTCGAATATCGATGGATGTACCCGTTCGAGTGATATTTGAATCACCTAAAAAGAAAGGTAAAAAATAAGGCACGGGTCGAGGATTCTATTTGTGAAGCCTATGTTCTCGGGGAGATTACAAACTTTTGTTCGATGTATTTCAAGCCTCATGTTGCAACTAATAGAACGAGAGCTTCCAGAAACGACGAGGGAGATCATGAAAGTAATGATACAATACTGAAGGTATTCAATGCTCCAGAAAAGCCATCGGGTAAGATAAAAAAGAGATATCTGAACGATGATGAGCTAAGGGCTGCTCAGGTGTATGTATTACTCAACTGCGACGAGGAGGAAGTAGAGAAACTGGAGGGGTAAGTAATTAATACGTCTATATTATTTTAATAGTATTATTATTATACTATTACATTATTTGAACGATGTTGTTTTCAACATATTTAATGATGATGTGAGGTCGGGTAGGCCACACATAACAGAAGAAGAACTAGAACAAGAAATGAGGCGTTATTTTTCATCATGGTTGAGTGCATATGTAAGACTTGAGAACTCTGTAATTACCTTTTTGTATATGTACTTGATTGAGAATGAGCTTAATTGCTTCTTTCGTGGTATTTAGGTCGATCGTCCATACGCAAGACTTGAGAATGAGTCTATTAGAACGCTAGCCAAGGGACCAATTTATGCTACAAAAATATGGCCAAGTTACTGTGTTAATGGGTTTAGGTTCAAGTCAACAACTTGCCCGATCAGAGACAACTTTGTGGATCTCGATTCCACCAAAAACAGCTGTTTGTGTATCAGATCTTCGAACTACAAAGATGTTGATACGGGCAACGATTTCTATGGCATGCTACGGGAGATCGTGGAGCTGACATATAGTTATGGAATAGAGCTTGCTAAGATTGTGTTATTCAGGTGTGCTTGGTTCGATCCGATTGAAGGTCAAGGTTGGAAAGTAGACAAGCACGGTCTTGTTGATAAACTATCGGCGTCGATATCAAGCCTATGAACCATTTGTCCTATCAAGTCAGGCTCAGCTCGTGTACTTCACAAGTTATCCTAAACGGGGAACAACAAGGTCGGACTGGTGGGCAGTATGCAAGACCAAAGCTAGAAATACCTTTGAGGTTGACGATATAGCTTATCAACAGAATGAACTACCTCTTGTAACAAATATTATAGAAGTGGACACGACGAAAGTTCCCTATTACACATCTAATTGTGTAGAAGAAGTAGAATTATCTGAAGAGGAAGATGCAGATGAAAGTGAAGATGTAGAGGAGGAAGAAGAAGAAGAAGAAGAAGATGTTCGTCGTCAGATCGAGGAGCTGCGTCGCGAGTTGCAGCAGCAGATTTCTGATGCGGTCGAGCAACGATCCGACCCTCCGATCGTCACCGGACGATTTGATGCGGTCGAGCGCAGTATACATGAGTTGATGAGTCTGCATCAGACTACAGCTGCCAGCTTGCAGACGCTCACCGAGTCTACGCATCGCACAGAGCGTAGACAGGTCGAGCTGGAGGGATCGCAGAGGAGCATATCTGCCTCACTCGCTCAGTATACTGAGAAGGTGGTGAGTACCCTTGCTGCGCATGGTGAGCGACTGCGAGAGCTAGAGCAGGTACGTCCTCCCGGTCCATCGACGGCGCCGACTCCAGACATTCTACTGCCTCCTACTGCCCCTACGGTGCAGCTCACCCAGGAGCTGTATGAGTACATGCTATCCCAGATGCGCGGCAGGAGTCCTCAGTGATCCAGTAGATATTTTTTATCATCTTTGTATGTATTGGCCCTATGGGCCTATTGACCGTTCTGTACACTGATTTTCATTCTTATTTGCCCTCCATTGTGGACATGTATGTTTGTTGGATATTTACTTTGTGATATTTACTTTGTTGGTATTTTTATTGTCATATTTACTTTGTGATATTTACTTTATGATATCTGCGATGGGGATGACAAATATACCTACGCTGGGTTATAAGCGATGATCTGATATACAAAGGATGTGCTGCCGAAATTTTAAAAAAATATATTGTGTATTTTTGTTATGATGTGTGTCTGTGTTTACAGTGAATGTGAAATGCAGTGTTCGGAAACCATCGACAGTTTCGATTACTGTTGTATGTTTTATCTTGGATAGAAATAGCAACAGTTCAGGGTGCACTTCTGAGAGCTTCATTTTCACGTCCTTCACTTTCTCGGACGTCGTAAAGGTTCCCGAGAAGGTGAAGGACGTGAAGAGGAAGCTCTGAGAAGTGCACCCTGAACTGTTGTTCTTTCTATCCAAGATAAAACATAGAACAGTAAGCGAAACTGTCGATGGTTCGAACACTGCACTTCACACACACTGTAAACATAGAAACACAGCATAACAAAAATATCAATTATATTTTTTAAATTTTTTTTTAACATCTGCGACGTATAGCGACGTTCTGCGACGTACTGCGACGGCAGATAGACGTCGCTATACGTCGCTAACTAGCGACGTTACGTCGCTAGACGTCGCTAATATGCTGACGTGGACTGAGGGTGGACGTCGCTAAATCTGTCGGTATACGTCGCTACGTTACCCACGTGGCTGTTATGCCATGTCATCATATATAAATAACAGAGCGTCGCGAGTGGTCGCTTTACGTCGTCATTTTGGCGACGCAATTGGACGTCGCTAGATGTCGCAATTTTGGCGACGGCTAGCGACAATTAATTACGCGTCGCCAATAGCGACGTTCGGTGACTAAAGTGCCATCTGCGACTTGCCTTTAAGCGACATCCCTTTTTCGTCACTAAATATGTCGCTAATTGGTTTTAGCGACGTAATTTCCTTATTTAGCGACGTTTCCGAACGTCGCTAAAATGAGTTATTTTAGTAGTGCATACACGTCTATCCAAAACCATGCTGCCAGAATTTACGCCACGCCAGTAAGCATAGCTGCAATAAACGATAGAGTCCATAACTAGGGTATACACCCTATAATCATGTCATCTAGATTCCTTACCACGCCAACCGGTATGGCTGCAAGAGAATCTAAATGCCATAACCAGGATAGTATATCCGAAATCAGGTTTCATGTCCTTGTCAGGCTAGCTAATATGACTGCGATAAATTCTAAACTCCATAAATAAAGTAGACATTTATCGTTCTCATCGTCCTCCTAAAATATGTTTATCAGAATATCTTAACTCAATCCAGAGAAGCTTATCTTCAAACAGAATTAAAATCGAATTCAACAACGAACGAACATCAAGATTTAAAATTCAACAATGAATCAAAGATAAGTAAATGGAAACTAGCGGAAACAGATTCCGAGATAGGGTTTAGGAAAAGTTCTCAGAAGAAGTCCCAAAGGTACTATCTAGGTCAAGATAAAAGAAAATCATTGGAATATAATCTAAAACAATCTCAACCTGATATGAGACTGGCGAATCATATTCTCGTCTCAACCTAGAAGATATATAAGTCCAACTTATACCTTCCCTCTGGGGTCCACAAGCTCATTCCAAGAAAGAATAAAGTTGATAACGGATAGATGTTTCAGAAATCAGGACGGACAGAAACAAATGGAAAAAGTTTCGAAAAGTTCGAAATAAGATTCCCAGGGGTCATCCCTGGAATCTACCAAGAGTTCCTAATATGTGACTGAGTACCAAATTCCTAAAATATTCTATGACTCAATCTTAATCCTAGGGCAGGCTCGTAGTAGTACAGATAAGCTCGAGTACTACCACGACTTCGTATTAATTGCAAAGACTGACCTGCATGGGCTACCACTAAAAATGTGTAACGACCCGCACCCGGATATACGGATACGAATACGTGGGCCACGCCCAGCCTACGCCGCAGTATCGGCGGTAGAACGCTGTCTAGTACCCAATAAATATACACTACATCTAGAAGGTCTATAACTATAAATATACTCTACTCACATCACAACAGCTAAGGATGATAAGATAAAAAAGATAACTAAAGCACAAGAAAAACTAGAAACTACTAGAAGGAATCATAAGACAGGAAAATAAAGAAGAAAAAATAAGACGAACTAAGGATAACTACCAGGCAACTCACATAGAAGAATAGTGAGATCCACCTCAGCTAGCAACATCATGAAGTCCAATAAATGGTATAACAATTCCTAAAATATTATCAATGGTATCCTGTCAGGAAAATGAGCAAGTGCAAACACTAACAGCAGTTCCATGTGAATTGACAAATTCTATAAGAGACAGTATAATGAAATACAAGACAAAGATATATGAAGACTTGGGAACCGTTCGGAAGCTGAGTTACAACCCTTAAACCAAACAAGGACCGGGGTTGTAACCCTTCTCCCGAACAAAACTTAGTCTCCAATCAAGGTACATCATAGAGGCATGTAGAACATGTGAGTAACTGTATATCATAGCATGGTGAGAAAGTACTGAATGTAGAACAGAGCAGGATATATGATAAGATAAAGTAAATATAAAATATGCCTTGAATTATTAGAGCGATATGTGATCGGCTTGGGATAAGTGACATGACAGGCTATCCACTTGGCCCGGCAATTCGCGGTGACCTCAACGAAAAGTCATGCCGGCCAACCTGGATAACGAGCACAAGGCAAGAGAATCTCGCTACACCCTACGTGAGGGAGAATGGCGCGAGCACAAGGATAGTGACAGGGTGGCTTGGATCACATAGCCCCTAATAATTCCCCATCCCCGAATAGTATAATGGACCTGGACATGACACGTCATGACACGGGATTCCCTAAGAGGATAGCTACTCCCTCTCAGGAATCGATGTCTATACAAGTATATGGAACAAGACAGGAAATATACATATATACCAAGAAAATCCAGGAACAACATCTCATGTCATGATCCAACATATACTAGTCCGTGAACTATCGTGACTGGGAATCAAGTAAGACACTACGACTGAATCGGATATAGCAAATATCAAGACAATGAAAACTATCAGTGAATATACTCGCCTGGGGTCCCGAGCTGTCAATGGGGTCGATGCTCAGAGTAATGCCACAGACCTAAAGATAAGATATATATAAACTAAGTAGGGTTCAACAGTGTTAGGCTTGATTCTATAGTATAAGCTACGTAATCTAGGTCAGACTCAGTCAACTACGTCAAACTAGGTCACACTGAATCACACTAGGTCAAACTAGGTCACAGAAAGTCAAACCAAGTCAAACTAGTTCAATGGGTCAAAGGTTGACTTACAGTTGAGTTTTGGTCAACTGGTCAACCCTAGTCAACTTTGGTCAACTCTAGGTTAAATTAGGTCGAATGTTGACTCAACTTCGACGTTCAGTCAAAGTAGTCAACCATGGTCAAACAGGATTAAAGCTAGTCCCTATAAACATCTACAGGGTCAACATATTCAATTTCAGTGGTTGTGAAATCACTGGAATCGATGGATCTCAAAATACCACAAAAGAGAAAGATTATAATAATATGGTAAAAACCTACAGATATTGTCGGATGGTGAAACAACAATCACCAACGTGTCCAGAATGGTCAAATCAGCTAGGATAGCCTATCCATAAGTTCAATTTGGATACAGGGGCAAAAAGGTAATTTCGGGCCAACATGGTGTCCGTGTCGGACCCACTTTGCACCAAAAAATATGCCAGAATAAAAGTGCACTAAACCTAACAAATTATATGTCCACGAATCCAGAATGACGATACAAACCCAACGGTATATCCGAAATTGGATTCCGATGACCCGATCTCAAATTGGTCCATTGACCAGGACATTGAAATCTGATTTGCACAGAAAAGCGTGTCGGAGCTAATGTCCTCAAAACTCAGCAAATTATATGTCAACGAGTCCAGAATAACGATACGAACCCAACGGTATATCCAGAATTGGATTCCGATGAGCCGATCTCAAAATGATCCGTCGACCCGGATATTGGTATCCGACTTGCACCGAAATGCGTGCCGAAACTAATGTCCACTAAAACCTAGCAAATTATATGTCAACGAGTCCAAAATGATGATACGAACTCAACGGTATATCCAAAATTGGATTCCTATGAGCCGGTGTCAAAAAGTCCCGTTGACCCGGACTGTAGGGCCCGCTTTGCACCAAAATGCGTGTCAGGGCCCACGTCCTCCAAATTAAGCAAAATTTATATGAAAACATGTCAGAACGACGCCATGAGTCTACTGGTGGTGTCAGAAATTTAATCCGAAGTCCCGAGTTCAAAAATGGAATTTAACAACTTAGAAATTACGAATTTGGACGGCCAACTTTGGCGTCGAATTCAACCAACCAAACGTGCTCACAATAAAACGAAACTGGATGGGTAGGAAGAGGGTTATACCAGCTTCGCACAGGAACTGATGGCACGCCATACGGAGCTGCGACGGAGGAGATACGAGTCGACGAAGTCGGCTCCACAAATCTGTCCAAAAATAACACAATTTAAAGTGTCAACTTGGTGGCCGGTTTTGATCTATCAAACGACGAAATTAATGGATGAAATTTGAGAGGGATGAAGGGGTATATACCGAGATTGAGATGGAGCGAAGAAATCGCCGATCTAACGGTCAGATTGTCCAGAAAATCGGCGCGAAGTCGCTGTCCCAAAACGAGATTCTGACTTCGTTTCCGAGCGCGTCACGGTGGGAACCTGTGCCAAACGCACGAATCGGCTAGGAGGCGCCTCGGAGAAGTCGACGCACGCCACGGGGGAGCTCGCCGGGGTCGCCCGGCCACGGCCGGCGGTAGCGCCGTGCGGCGGCCCGCGCGCGCGCACAGTGCGCTGCTGCTGCTGCGGCTGCTGTGGCGCGCTGCTTGCGGCTGCACGGCCCGGTACGGTGGCACGTTGGTTGCGGGCAGCGAGGGTGGTGGTTGAAGTGGTGGTGGTACGGTGGTGTTGTGGATGGTGATGGTAATAGTGGTGATGTTGGTGTGGGTGAAGATGGTGATGGTGGTGGTGGTTGTTGAAGAAGAAGGAGGAGGGAAAGGAGAGGTGGTTCGGGAGGAGGAGGAAGGAGGAGCTCAGTGTCACGACCCGTTACCCAAATTGTTGGGCCGGGCCGAGCCATGTCCAGCCTACGCTTGGTTAAAGCGCAGTAAGCTGTTCTAAGAATAGACAATAAATGATCTAAGCTACTAACAGTTCTAAAATCACATTTAAATGTTCATCACAACACAGCATCTATAAGCGAAGGTAACATAAGCACAGACTTAATAATACATAACCAAAGTATCTAACTGGAGACAAAGTCCAGTATCCAAATATAAGTACATACCAAAGTCTAAGTCCCAAAACATGAGAAAGATATCTAAGCAAGGTTCCCCGTTGGGGCCTCTACTGGAGCTAAGGCCAGGTCCTCAAAGCAGTACCATAATATGTACCATAGCGTTTTCCTCCTCGAAAAGTATACCTACAACGTTATCCTGTCAGGACGGGAGCAAGTACAACCTCTACAACTAAAGTACTGAACATATAATGAAAGAGATGCACAACAAGAAATATGGTGATAAGTCTATAAAACAGGAAATACTAGAAACATGGCCTCATGGTACAACTGGGATCACAATATCATAGTAACACTGGAAACATGGCATATCTGGAATCATGGTATATCTCATAATCTATCATGGCAAGGATACATATGTCATAAAGACAGATGTATATGTAATGTTTAAAACTGTAGTAAGTACGTGACCGGTCAATAGATGTACAATGTACTGTGGTACATGTAAATAAAATGTACATACATACAAGTCAACAAGCATAGGTGTACCTCCGTACAGAAATGCGGGATAATGGCCTGCGGCAAGGTATGCATATAAAATGCGACCGAACTCGCTACTGTAGGGGGGTCGTGATCACGTACACTACTATCAGTTTTCCCATAACCCATATTCTATCATGTGAGAGATACGAGAACAGTAAAAACATGTGAGAGACACTGGGAGTAATATAAGCACAGCCGGTACTGGGAACAATATGAAATATGTGAATACTCCGAGTAGTATAAAGCATAGTAAAACATGTACTGAGAACCAGTAAGGAACATGTGAAGATATGATAACTGTCCTAAGCATGGTAGGGACCAATTTAATGTAACATGTGAAGATTTAACTTGCAGTTATTCAGAAAGCAGTATTTTAACAGGGTTAATACATGTTCTAGCATTAAAAGACAGTAAATGAGTGTGTAGATGTACTTGCCTCGAGCAAAGCAAGAATACTAGTACGAAGATATAGATGTCCGGTGTCCTGTCAATAATGACATACAAACTCAGTTCTAAACTATGATCAAGATTACACTAGTGGTGTGACACGACTCCTAACTGGATACTAGCCAAGTGGAGACCTAGCATAAAAGTCTAATGTGAAGTGCCACTATACACAAACTAACTCTCTAGGGTCTTTACACTAGTGCGGGGTGAGGTCCAATACGACTAAAACACAAAACAACATAAAAAGTTACAAGTCGTAATTATTCAATAATTAAATCAACTGTACACTATATTCCCATAATTTTAGAGATAGACAAAAAGCTTAAATATATATAAAATAAAGTACCAAAATAATCCTTGTTAATTATAGAAATTTATACTAATTTTTCTGGAATTTATAAACCTTCATAAATATTTATTAAAAATCAGCAAACATAAATATATTGAAAATGAGTTCTGTTTTCCTATTTTTATAAAATACCAAAAGTACTTATTAAATGCTAAAAAAATTATAATAAATTAGCTAAATTAACATAATATTTAAATACCATTTTTCCAAGATTTTTATAGCAATTAAAATATATATATATATTCAAAACCAGAAAGTAACAATATCTAGAAAAATAATTAATTATAAATTAAGGATAATACATAATCAAAATCTACAGATGTTGTCGGATGATAAAATAAATATCACCAACGTGTCCAGAACGGTAAAATCAGCTAGGATAGCCTACCCATAAGTCCAATTTGGACACAGGGGCAAAGCCGTAATTTCGGGTCAAAATGATGTCCGCTGTTGGACACACTTTGCACCGAAAAACGTGTCGGGATAGAAGTCTACAAAACCTAGCAAATTATATGTCCACGAATCCAGAATGATGATACGAACCCAACGGTATGTCCAAAATGGAATTCCGATGTGCCGATCTCAAAATGATACGTTGACGCGACACTTGGTATCCGGTTTGCACGAAAATGCGTGCCGGAGCAAATGTCTTCAAAACTCAGCAAATTATATGTCAACGAGTCCAGAATGACGATACGAACTCAACGGTATATCCAAAATTGGATTCCGATGAGCCGATCTCAAAGTGACCCGTTGACCCGAAAAGTGGGATCCGTTTTGCACCGAAATGCGTGCCAGGGCCCACGTTCTCCAAATTAAGTAAACTTTATATGAAAACATGCCAGAACGACGCCACGAGTCTACTGGTGGTGTCAGAAATTGAATCCGGAGTCCCGGGTTCAAAAATGGAATTTAACAAGTGTAAATTAAAGAATTCGGACGGCCAACTTTGGCGTCGAATTCAACCAACCAAACGTGCTTAAAATGAAACGAAATATAAAGGAGACAGGAAGATGGTTATACCTGCTGTGCACCGGAACTGACGGTACGCAAAACGGAGCTACGACGGCGAAGTTACGAGCTGACGAAGTCGGCTCCACGAAACTGTCCAAAAACAGTTCAATTTAAAACGTCAACTTGGTGGCCAGTTTTGAGGTATCAAACGACGAAATTAACGGATGAAAATTGACAGGGGTGAAGATGGATATACCGAGATTGCGACGGAGCAAAGAGTTTGCCGATCCAACGGTCGGATTGTCCAAAAAATCGGTACGAAGTCGCTGTCCCGGAGCGAACTTTCAGCCTTGATCCCCCGCGCGTCACGCCGGGATTCCGTGCAAAACGCACGAATAGGGTGCTTCTCGCGCCGGGGAAGAGGGGACGCGCCACGGGGTGGCTCGCCGGAGGTGCACGCACATCAGGGGGGGCCACGGCGGCCGTACGGCGGCGCGGCGGCGCACGACGGCGGCCCGCGCGCGCGCACGTGCGCGCCGCTGCTGCCCGCTGCTGCATGCTGCCGCGGCTGCGACGCTGCTGTGGGCAGCTGCTGCTGCATGCCGCGCTGCCTCATGCGGCGGAGGCCGGCCAGCGGCGTGGGCGACGCCGGCGGGGGTGGTCGCGGCGGCGGAGATGGTTATGGTGATGGTGGTTGATGATGTGGTGAGAAGCTTATGAAGAAGAAGAATGATGGGGGAGCTCTCGGCCATGGGAGGAGGAATGGCTGTGGTGTTCGAAGTGGTGGTGGAGGTGTAGTGTTTGAAGAAGAATGGGGGGGAGTGCTCGAATGGAGGAGGAATGGCTGCTGTGTATGGAGAGTTGAGAGAGAGAGAGGTGAGGAAAACAATGAATGAAGAGAGAAGTAGAGAGAGAAAAGTATGGGTGTGAGTATATATATAATATATATAAAGAGGGAGAGAGAGAGAGATATTAAGAGAGAAAGAGAAGGGGGGGCTAGTCCTGTACGGGTAGGGGAAGAGAAAGGGTGAGGTGAGAGAGTGTTAGATATTTGAGAGGAGAGAGATATATGTGTGTATATATATTATATATTGAAGTGAGTGATAGATATTATTATTAGAGAAAGAGTAGAGGTCCGAGCTCTCTAGCCTATTGGTATTAGAGCGGACACCAGGAGGGACCGGCAAGGTTCGAGCCCCCCAATCGTGTGTGTGCGTGAGATTTCAAAAAAAGAGAGAGAGTAGAGAGAAAGTAGAGAGAGGGTGAGGTCGGCTGGCATTGGGGGAGGGGTGTTGTGTGGGAGTTATTTTAGGAAGAGAGAGAAAAGAGAGTTATATATATATGTATGTATATATTATATGTATAGATATTTGTAAAGTAGAGAGAGGAAGTGATATTTCCAAAATAGGAAAAATAGGAAAATTAAGCGGGGTATTTGAGCAGTCATGAGAGGGCAACATGGAGCTTGGGCTCGGGTTCGGTCGAGCCGGGTCGGGTCAAAATCGAACCGGGGGCGATAATTAAATTAAAAATAGGGATTTATAATCATGGGTAAATAAATGATATACGGGGACTCCAATAAATGGGACACAAGTTGCAGGCGGGGAGTAGGCTTCATATGGGCCACGTCCATACTTTGGGTTGACTAGGTTGGGTCGATGTCGGGTCCCGAAATTAAATTAGAAAATAAATCAGGTTTCACGGTAGATAATTAATCGGCCTAAATTGACTCGGAAGTTGTGCGAAGAAAATAGAGCACAAAATGGAGTGTCTGAGTGGGACACGAAGGTCATGGGTGGAGAGCGTCTCGAGTAGATCATTTATGAGAAGTTGGTTTCGAGAAAATGGCTGATCTGGTGCTTCTAAATTAAAAGCAACGGTAACGTGCAAACGATGATCAAAAATAAAAGTGGGAATAATATTCAATGATTAATCGGTCTAAATTGACCCGAACTTGCGCGATACAAAAAGAGCACAAGGGAACGAATTCAAGTGGGACACGATATATCAACGGAAAGATAATCTTGCCTACTTCAAAACCCATGAAGAGAGTTTACAGAGATTGGCATCCCTGACGACCCAGAAGTCAAAGTCATGGAAAGGTACATTAACGATCTAAACAAATAAATAAAATATTTATCGATAATAATTCATTTAGAAAAATAAAAAATAAACCCCTGAAATTCAGGGGGCTTACACTCAGGGAGGCTCTCGGCCATGGGGGATGGCTGTGGTGGTGTTGGTGTATATTTGGAGAGAAATATGTGTGTGTGAGTGTGTAATAAATGAGAGGGGAAGAGAGAGAATAAGAGAGAAAATAGAGAGAGAGGAAGGGGGTATCTGCCACATGGGGGGGTTTGTATGCGTGTACAGGAGAGGGGGGGTTTGTGCTTGTGTGTGATGGGGTGAGAGAGAGAGAGATTATATATATAATATATATGTGTATATATTATATAAAGAAGAGAGAGAGAATGAGAGATATTTTAGAGAGAGGGTGGGGAAGGTCGGCTGTGGCATGGGGTGAGTTAGGAGAGAGAGTGAGGTGAGGATGAGAGGGAGAGTTATTATATATTATATTATATATGTAATATATATATATATATATATATATATATATATATATATATATATATATATATATATATATATATAAGAGAGAGAAATAAAGATATTTATATACAAGGAGGGTATTTTTGAGTAGGAAAGAAGGCAATTACAATAGCGGGGTGTATGGGTAGTCATGACAGGGGTTACACCAAATTGGGTTGGGTGTTGGGTCAAGTTTGGACAAGCTTGGGGCCAAGATTTAATTAAAATAATAATTTTAAACCAAATTAAATTATGGATGAAATGGGAGCACAAGAAAGATCAAATCGGTGGCACGCAAGTGGCACGTGCATAGTAGACTCAAAACAGGCCAAGGCCATATATTGGGTCGACTGGATTGGACCGATGTCGGGCCCCAAAATTAAATTGGAAGCTAGGTCACAAATTACGGCAGACGATAAATTGGTCTAAATTGATCCGAAGTTGCGCGAATCAAATGGAGCACAAGGGAACAAGTTCGAGTGGGACACGAAATATCAATATAAAGATAATCTCGTCTACTACAAACTTCAAGAAGAAAGTTTCTAGAGACTGGCATCCCTGATGCTCTAGAAATCCAAGTCATGGTAAAGAACGTTTAATGATCAAAATTAATTAAATAAAATTAATTATCGAGAATAAATAATTTAGGAAATTCGAAAATAAATTCCGAAAATTCAGGGGACTTATATATATATATATATATATATATATATATATATATATATATATATATATATATATATATATATATGTATATATTGACACATACATATATATATAACTAAAGATATATATATATATATACAATATATGGATAATAGATTATGATACCACAAGATACATGAAGAACACATTCTCTAATAAATAGAAATCTGAGATTAAAATCTAGATAAATTATTTACACAATATATATAAAATACAAGTGTCCAAAATAGATTTTTCCCACTAGGACACAATACCACACATAGGACACACCTAGAAGTCTCCAAATGTACACGAAATGGACACAAATGGAGACACAACCATAGGGGTCATTTCTATGGGTCTAAAATCATCCTATATGCATGTAGGAATGAAAAGGAGAAGAGATTTATACCTTTCGGTAGATCGAATCTAGGAAAAACCCTCCCGATACGACACCGACACGTAGGAATTCCAAATGGACACGAACGAGCTTCGAATCCTCCCAAACTTGGCTAGCTCCTTCCTTAGCTTGAGTAGAGAAGAAAAGAAGAAGGTTGGGTGGAGGAATGGATTGATTTGGTGGAGAAATCAATAGGAGTTCTTCTCTAAAATTTGGGGAAGAACAAGAGAGAGAAAAATAGATGGATAATGATCAATGAGCTCAAGCCTATCCCCCCTGGTGGCTGGCCATAATGGGCTAGGTGTCCTTCTAATAAAAAGTCTAAAAAGCCCTCCCACTAATCTATTGATTAATATTAGGAAAGGGTTTAAGTTGAGGCTATTTTAGTCATGATTAATTCTCTAATCTAACCAAACCCTATCCATAAATAATTAGTCTAACCACTAACTAAAAATAATATCATGTGGGCCATGCCTAACTAATGTGTGGGTCCCACTAGAGTCACAACTACCCGGGGTCTCCGATACAAGTCGGATTGAGTTTAAATTCGAACCCGACTTAAATAACCCCAAAATAATATCATAAATAAATAAATAATTCCAAAATAATTCTAAAGTGGAAAAATAACTAAAATACCCCTATTCATGAAAACTGGGGGTGACATACTGTCCTCACACAGCTTATAATAATATAGAGAATCCACGAATGTAGAGAATCCACGAATGAACAACAATCCAAATATATAGAAAGCCAGTACTCAACAAACCGATATGATCATTTAAGCCAAAATTAGACCTCCAATGTAATTCAAAATCCAGACACACTCCTCCTCCTCACACAGCTCAAAATCAGACCCCCAATGTCCTGATCACCATGTCGTACCGTTGATTAATGCACATTCCTTATAGAACCTGAACTAAAAATCAAGGCCAATGGCTAACCACATCAGTTTTAATTATGAGAAGCTGCTGCTGCTGCACCAAATCATGGATCCATATTTTTCCAAACTCATATTTTTCGATACCAAACTCATATTTCCTGATACCAAGCTCAAACTCCAAAATGAAAAACTTATCAAGCTCGAGCTCGAGCTCGATTAATTCTAGTCAAGCCAAGCTCAAGCTTACAGTATTGGTGTCCAGGGGGTTATCTGTTAACAGTATACATAGTATACTGTTAAAGAGGGGCCTAACAGTATACATAGTACCGTTGATTAATACAAACCAAACATGCATCCCATGAATCCCAGTTCATCTAAACATTATCACAGACATGTATACATGTAAACATCAATTAATTAACATTATTAGTCAATTTATTCTTCATTTCAAAATCCTGAAAATGCCCAAAAAACTCCCAGTATCAGTAAATAGGGCTCGAACCCTAAATTGGAATTCGAATCCCAGCAAAACATCAAATTGACAGTTGATATGAGTCGTGTACATATATAGGTGTCACACTGTAAGTCTCGTGTCCACACAGTAGGACACGACGTGTCCAAACCAATAAAATCACAAAACACACACGTACAGATTGCTGGTCGTGCGGCGAGTCCACGCTCTCGTGGACACGAACTAGAAACGAGAGAGAGAGCTAGAAGACGAGGAGAAACTGGGAAGCGTCGGAGCCGGGGCAGCGGGGACAAGGAGTGTGTGTGAGAGAGAGAGAAAAAGAAAGATGGGGGAGCTACCTGAGGAGAAGGAAAGAGGAGGAGGAGGAGGCCGGAGGAGGGAGATCTCTGGAGGAGCACCGCGGAGGAGGAGCGCACAAAAAATTGAAGGAAGGAATTTGTGAATGATCGAAAAGGAAACCCTCGCAGCCAATATGAAACATTTAGCGACGTCCGAAAAGGACGTCGCTAAACGTCGCTGAAATTTAATATACAGCGATGCCGCTTAAATTGCGTCGCTACTAGTCGCTACATCAGCGACGTGTACCGACGAACTTGCAACGCAGGTACCTATTTAATAAACTGTAGTCGCTAGACGTCGCTATTAGTCGCTTTTGGCGACTAATAGCGACGTATTAGTAAAACGTCGCTAAACCCCCAAAATTAGCGACGTTCTTTCTTGGAGTGCTAAATTCGTCGCTGATTTGACTTATTTTGGTAGTGAATGCATGCGTTAGATGGCCAGCGAGAAACTTATGGGATCGAAGTAACAGTTTTGAGTTAAGTTATATGAAAAAAAGTTTGGAAGATGATCAAGTGTTATGGAATAATGCTACGTGAAGTATTTTGAGAATAGGGGCTAAGATTTGACTAAGTTGAGTACGGAATGATGGATGCTTGAGGATTTAAGTTGAGCATGTTAGCTTTGTTCCGATATCCTACAACTGAGCTTGGCTGAAATGCATATATTAGTGGGACGCCTAAAATATGTGTATGATCCAAACTAAGTTGTATGATTCAAATGATAGTGGCACGAGATCGTGAAACGATCTAGCAAAATACTTGGTTTGAGTGTTAGTTTCGGTTCGAGGATGAACCTTGTTTTGAGTGGTATATTATGTAATGCTCCGTTCCGCACGGTGCATTACGATGAGTCATTGACTCGAAGAGTTGCGTTGACCCGATGAAGTATCGATGCGAATCGATGCAAAGTATAAGTTTGGTTTGAGAAAAGTATTGACTTCGGTTGATCTGGTGTGCAGGCTATGCTTTTGCGCTGGATTGTAAAGGGTCAACATTTTGCCTTATTCGAAATGATGTCCGTAAAACCAAATCGTCGCCTTGCAACGGATCGCGGCATGGGCACAGTAGGCCGAATCAGTCGAATAGTTCAACGGAATGGCTAAGTCAGGTGAGTTAGCCGTACAAGCAAGTTATGGAATCGAGCCGCATCAGCTCGACGAGGCGACAAGGCGTATCGGCTTAAGGTGGGTGGGTTCTTGACTCTCTCTCCCTATTCCTTCACATCTAATAAAATATAGCCTTGTATGCATAAGTTGCTATCAAGTTAGCGAGCGTGACTCGAACGGTTAAAGGTCTTAGTATGTGTCGAACATTAAGATAGAACATTGAACATTAAACAATTGAAGCGACGTGCATCAAGTGTACGGGTCGCGGTAGAGCGGTGATGGTAGAAATGGAAAGGCAATATCGAGATGTGCATCACGTGCACGACTCCGAGAACATTGAACACTAGGCCTAGAACACTGATTATGGCGTTAAGCGTGCCCTCGTACACGAAATCTACGAAATGACTAAGTAACTACAAAACTGTTGTTATACAAATAACTTATGAATGGAATACGTTGAGTATAAGTACGAGAAGTCTAAGCCGTTGGGCGTCGTGCATCAATATGGATGTGTTGGGGAATAATACCAATGGAACTTGAGATAGAGATAAAGGAATATGTTTATGGAACGTGAATATGTTTATGGAACATGAATATGTTTACGGAACGGATTATATTTATGGAACGTGAGATTGGTTGGAATAATATGATTTGTTTGCTATGGCGTATATTGCATGGTCAATGGACTCGGATGGCCCGTGCACGGGTGCGGCTTCCCTCGAACGGTTACGACCGGGGCACCGGGACCGTTCGACCTAGGAAAAAATTATGTATGGTATTTATGGTGCACATCATTAGGACGGGTTACGACCGTCCAGTGTTAAGATAAGCTATGATATCAGTAAGTTTGAGATCCTTCAGATACTAGGCTAGCAACCCGTATTTGAGCGATCATAGGCTTATACATAAGGATGCCAAGTCCATTACGGTGCGAAACACCGTGACCTTCATATAGATAGGGCCGGTGGGCTGAGATTAGAGTTGGGTGCAGGCGCAGGGCCTGCCACCCTTATGCATATGTCTAAATTTTGGTTGGTTGGTTGCGTGAATCGTATGGTTGGTTATGCATATTTCTAACGATTGCAGGCTAAGTGAAACGAGATGAGAACGTGCATGATCACTATGCTTATGTTTATATTATATCTAACTATATCTGTTGCAGGAACACGGTATTGGACACATTCATAATATAAGTTGCTATGCATTGAATATTACCATGAAACTGATCCTAAGACTAAATAGAAAGATCACCAAATAATATTGCATGTTTCACTAAATGTACTAAGTTTTGGTTTGGATCCGAGTGGGTCTTGATCAGTGCAGCGAGGACGAAAGCACTAATCCCCCACTAGTTTGCTTTCAGGTTTAGGTTATGATTGGCTCGGGGCGGGGCTTGGCTTGGACGCGTCGAGGCATGGAGTCCTTAGCATCTCAAGAGGAGCTACCGCATTGGCGTTCGGACTTATAACATGGAGATGTTCAGCCGAAGACTACTTGTTGGCTATAAAGAGGCATAATGTATGAAACGATGTAATTATTTGTGATCTAGAGAGATCATGAGCGTTATAGCCAATTGACATATTCAGTTGGGCTATTCAAGCCTTTGTAACCTTCAGTTCATTATTAATAAAAAAGATTCTTATTGTATACTATATTTTCGTCCGCTGCTTATGTTATCAATTTTGAGATAAACACTATGTGAACATGTTATCTTGCCTTGCACGAGCGCAACTCCAGGCTCGTGCGACATCACGTCCCAGCGAGGACGATGATTCGGGTGATATCTAGCGAGGACGAGCGATTTTTTCGGGTCGTGGCGTGACACGGCCCACCGGAATCAAACTCTGGACATATGGTTGGGTTTGTATCGTCAAAGCGGACCCTTAGACATATAGTTTGATGACTTTGGAGACCGTAGATTATAATGGCACAATTTTCAGCACGAAGCGGGTCCAACGGCAGACATCATTTTGATCTAAAATTACGATTTTGTCCCTGTGTTCAGATTTAGACTTTTGGGTAGGCATTTTTAGACATTTTTTTATACCAAACAAGTTGGTGATGTTTGTTTCAGCATCCCAAGACAAAGGCAAGAGTTTGACTCTTGTAGCTCATGAGTGGTTGGACGTTGTTAGTTTTTCGTGTTACCCCTAGCCAATTGGGCTATTCTGAACGCAATGGTACTATCTGTTTTACCAGCAATGGACCCCAAGCGAATACATTTATTATTTATTTTTTAATATTGTTAATTCCTATATTACACTGTTCAGTTATATCATACTTGATTTCTTGACTCACTCGTTACACGGTAGCACTTCATGTTGTCTCTTTCAGTCCATGTCATTATCTCGTATATTGTATCAGGACGGAAAATTACTAAATAGATATGTGATCAGACCTTAGATCATGTTTTATTTTCTGCACAGTACATCTTGATAAATAAAGTAGACCTTGATAATTAACGTAGACCTTGTGGTGTAACTGTCCCTAAACCGATAACATATCAAAAATGTACTTCAAAACATATAGATAGTTATATTCTCCTGGTAAATGCTGTCATATATTTTCCTGTCTGGTATTCTTCATGTTTCTTGTTACTTTTTCTAGATATTCTCACCATGTATTTTATGACTACCATTGTCTTATAGTCGTTAACATATACTTGAAACTTTATTCAATAATTTTTATTCGTTCCATTCCTAACTGGAAACCAACATTTTACAGATTAGTCGTGGCTGCTATTAGCATTGGATTCTTGGGGAGGCATGCGTATATGCGACTGGAAAAACCTAGAGATTAGTTAGAAAGTTGAGTATTCATTTAGTGGTCTTTTCTTTTTCTTTTGTGAGATATTGTATGTTTATAAATCAAATGTAAATCTTCGAATGTTGTAAAATTAATTTAGACGTTGTGAATGAGCAATAATAATTATTTTGTGAGCATTTTGTTTATTGCGGGTTTGACAGCGTTCTACCGTCGATACCGTCGCGTAGGCTGGCTTACGCACACACTCACATCCCGAAAAGTGTGTGCGGGTCGTGACAGGAGGCGAGGGGGAGACGTCGAGGTCCATCGTCGTCGAGGACCGTCGGAGGCGCAAGGATACGGCAGGCGCTTCGTGGTGGAGACGTGGAGGATTGTCGTCGTCGAGGACTGTTATCACTTTTGACAGTCTTTTCTGTCAAAAAAATTGACAGTCCTACTTATTGGAAGGCCTGTCAAAATAATTGACAGTCCTACTTATTGGAAGGCCTATTAAAATATTTGACAGTCCAAAAAAAAACTGAACAGTCCCGAGTAAATTTTTTTCGGTAATAAATAAAACAAAAGGTATTTGGATTGTCGCTAGTAAAATACGTAGTGCCTTTAGCAATTGCCAAAATCTATTATCATGTTTTGTTTAGCTAAAATTTTGAAAATGTTGTGGACAATTAGCTCAAGACAATTAGCTCAACCTCACATGTATATCAATATATGTGTCTCAATGATCTCTACAAGCTATCCCAACCTCTCTTTATATAGAAAGAGAGAGGTTGGGAGTTACATAATGAAAGGTCACTTAGGAGTTACAAAGTGAAGAGTCATGAGTTACAAAATGAAGAGTCACCATGATTCACCATGATGAGATAATTTACAACACTCCCCCTTGGCTCTTCACAAACTCTGCTTGTAAACACCTCTGAGCTTCTTTGTCTGTCTGTAGCTTGCAGATTCAAAAATGACCACCTACTTGTGCCTCGTTAAAACCTTGCCAAAGAAAACCCAGTGGGAAAAAAAACTTTGGTCGAAGGACAAAAGAGTACACACAGGTTAGTGTGATAGGGGTAAACTTAACCATTGCAAAGGTGCCTCGTCAAAACCTTGTCAGGGAAAACCCATTGGGAAAAACCGCTGATCGAAGGACAAAAGAGTACACGATGGTTTAGAAGTATACACTGGATACTTCCCCCGATCACAATAGTCCTTAGTGAATAAGAGATTTGAAATGTGTCTCATTAAAAACCTTGCCAAGGAAAACCCAATAGGAAAAAACTTGGTCTAAGGGAAAAAGAGTACACAAGCATACATCAGGATGCTCCCCTTTTCACTCGCACTCGACAGGGCACGGGATATACGCACAACAAGGCGTTTGGAGGCGCTCGTTGGGGTGCTCCCCCTCACATGCACACAGCAGGGTGCGAGAAACATATTTCACTTAGGCTAGCTCTGAAAGCTTCCTAAGTCCAATCGCTCTGACATGTTTCTGGAACGAGTGTTTTGGCAGTGACTTGGTGAACAAGTCTGCACCGTTATTCTCCGATCCAATATGTTGCACTTCAATCTTCTGAAGCGCTTGTTGTTCATGTGTAAAGAACAACTTGGGCGATATGTGCTTGGTAGCATCCCCTTTGATGTAACCATGTTTCGCTTGATCAATAACAGCGGTATTGTCCTCATAGACGACAACAGGTTCATCTGGGTCATATGGAAGATCACATGTACTTCGAATATGGCCAATAACAGCTCGAAGCCATACACACTCTCTAGTCGCCTCATAAAGCACGAGTAGCTCAGAGTGGTTCGTTGAAGTAGCCACTAAGGTCTGTTTGCGAGACCTCCAAGAAATCACCGTGTTCCCAATGGTAAAGACATAACCAGATTGGGAACGCCCCTTGTGCGGATCAGATAAGTATCCCGCATCGGCGTAGCCAACAAGGGTCGCGTTGCTTCGAGTGCCAAGAGCGTTGCACTCACTCAAAACCGCATAGGGATAGAACAAGCCCAAGTCCGTAGTACCCTTAAGGTAGCGGAAAATATCTTTTATGCCATTCCAATGGCGGCGTGTTGGCGTGGTACTGTGTCGAGCTAGACAATTCACAGCAAACAAGATGTCCGGTCTAGTACATTGGGCCAAGTACAATAAAGCGCCTATTGTACCCAGATAAGAGCACTCAGGACTCAATATCTCTTCGTCGTCCTCCTTTGGACGAAATGGGTCCTTAGTAATGTCTAGAGAGCGGACGACCATGGGAGTAGCGGACGGCTTAACGTCAAAATGACTAAAGCGTCTCAACACCTTTTGGGTGTAGTTCGCTTGATGGACAAGAATTCCATCTTTACGGTGCTCGATCTGCAGGCCGAGGCAAAATCGTGTCTTCCCAAGATCCTTCATCTCGAATTCCCTCTTCAGGATTTCAGCAGTTTCTGACAAGTCTTTTTCGGTTCCTATGAGATTTATGTCATCTACATAGACCACGATGATTGCGTATCCTGAAGTGGATTTCTTTATGAACACGCATAGACAAAGTTCGTTATTAACGTATCCCAAACCGATCAAGTATTCGTTTAGGCGGTTATACCACATTCGCCCGGATTGTTTCAATCCATATAGCGAACGCCTCAGTCTAATTGAGAACGCGTTCCGTGGTCGGGAACTACTTGATTCAGGCATCTTTAGTCCTTCAGGGACTTTCATATATATCTCTGTGTCTAGATCCCCGTAGAGATAGGCTGTGACCACATCCATGAGCTGCATATTCAGTTTTTCGAAAACTACTAAACTGATTAAGTAGCGGAACGTTATGACGTCCATTACGGGAGAATACGTCTCCTCATAATCAATTCCAGGGCGTTGTGAGAAGCCTTGCGCCACAAGGCGAGCCTTGTATCGCACAATCTTATTTCTCTCATTACGCTTCCTTAGGAAAACCCATTTGTGACCAACTGGTTTAACATTGGGTGGTGTTGGAGCAACGGGTCCAAACACACTTCTTTTCGCTAAGAAGTCTAGTTCAGCCTGGATTGCTTGTTTCTATTGTGACAAGTCCGTTCGTCGTTGACACTCGGCAACACTACGAGGTTCCATGTCATCATTGTTCATAATGTCAGTGGCCACTGAGTATATGAACACATCATCGATGACAGTTTCATTTTGCTTCAAAATATCGTCTAAGCTAGCATACTCGACGGATATTTTGAGGTTATCGGCATGATTAGGAATAGGCGTTTCATCTGGAACGCGCTCTTCTAATACATCGCCGTGATCCTTAATGATCTCATGTGGCAAAATGCTTTTAACAAGATTTCTCCGCTTCCGGGGCAGAACATCTTTGGAACCAACCGGTCTTCCCTTCTTCTTGGGAATAGCGGCGGACTGGACGGCCGATGGCAGCGTCCTTTGCTCGGCGGGTTCGACCGGAGCAACTTGTTTCACAGGAATATGGCGTCTCTTAGGGACGTCTATCCTTGCAGGCACATTTGCAGCAGGTATAATTGATCTCGTGACTTTTGCTAGGTCGCTAAATGCATCTGGCATTTGATTTGCAATATCTTGCAGACCTAGAATCCTCTGTACTTCCTTATCACTATGTGCAGAGGGGGGATCATGATGAGCAAAAGCAGGCACATGCCACGCTAATTCACGTCGTTCCTCATCAACGTTAGCGTGCATTTCTCCCCCTAACGACGGGAAGATTGCCTCATCAAAGTCACAATCCGCGTGTCTCGCGGTAAAGAGATCGCCTGTCAAGGGCTCTAAATAGCGAATGATGGACGGGGAGTTATAACCGACATATATTCCCCGTCGCTTCTGAGGTCCAAAATTTGAACGCCTTATCGGCTCAATTGGAACATTGACTAGGCACCCAAACACGCGTAAATATGAGATATCAGGCTCACATCCAGTAACCAGCTGGTACGCGGAAAGTGGTTGGGTGGCCATGGGCCTCAGACGGACCAAATTTGCAGCGTGCAAAATTGCATAGCCCCATGCAGATAGTGGGAGTTTGGTGCGCATAACCAAGGTCCGTGCTATCACTTGCAGTCGCTTTATAAAAGCTTCTGCTAGGCCATTTTAGGTATGAACATACGCAACAGGATGTTCAAGATTTATTCCCAAAGTCATGCAATAGTCATCGAAAGTCGTCGATGTAAACTCCGCGGCATTATCAAGTCTAATAGACTTTATCGGGTAATCCGGATGGTGAGCTCTTAACTTAATGATCTGGGCGAGGAGTTTAGGAAACGCTGCGTTTCGGGTGGACAACAACACTACGTGTGACCATCTAGTCGATGCATCAACCAAAACCATGAAGTATTTAAATGGTCCGCATGTTGGTTGGATTGGTCCACAAATATCTCCATGAATTCTCTCAAGGAATTGGGAAACCAATCTCGTAGGTTTCACATGGAGTGGCTTGAGATTCGTCTTTCCAATCGAGCAAGCTTGGCATAGGCTTTTCGGATTTATAACGAAATTCTTTCCTCCAAGAGGATACCCGTGTGATGCATTCATAGTGCGAAGCATCGTATTTTGACCCGGATGACCCAGCCGGTCATGCCATAGCATAAAAGTCCTCTTATCAACTGGCGCTCGGCGAATGATGAGATTACTCTCGATGTGTTGTATCGTAGTGAGATACAAACCACTTGAAAGACATTTCAACTTCTCCAAGATACGCTTTTGGCCGTACTGAGTGGAGGTAATGAAAAGATACTCGAAGCCATGTTCTCGAGCAGTTTCAACATGAAATCTGTTTTCTCGAATATCCTTAAAACTCAGTAAGGTACGACTGGACCTTGGAGAATATAAGGCCTCTGATACTTCAACGGGAGTACCATTGGACAACGAAAAACGGGCTTTGCCAAAACCTTGAACAAGGGTTGAGGGTCCCGAAATGGTTGTCACTGAGGTTACTTTAGGCGTATAGGAGATAAAGTATGATTTATCTCTCAAGATAGTGTGAGTCGTTCCACTATCAACCAGACAATCCACTTTCCCGTGGTCCATGCCTATAAGTAAAAAAAATTAAAGTTTGTCACACGTTTGAGGAAAGTGCTCGAAATAGAACTTTAATTTATCGAGAAAACAGAAAATACAAGCCACCAAAAGTTTCATGACTTAAATCAAACATAGATAGAAAATGGAGATTTATTCTTCCATTTCTGCTACAAAATCGGGGGTCTCAAGATTTAGATTTTCGCACTCGATGACCAGATTTGCTTCGGCCCGGCGTCCCTTGTGATAGTTATTAACTTCTTGGGGGGTCGCCCTGCAAGTCCGTTGCATATGACCATAAGCACCACATTTGTAGCAGAGAGTAGGCGATTGGCCTTCCACTCTCGCTTTGGGACGACTGGCCCGTTGGTTCTTACCATGAGACTGCCTAGGAGTCAAAGGTCCTTGGTTCTTGTTAGAACCTTGCTTTGAATGGCGAGACTTAAACTCGCCTCTGTTCCTTGGCTGGGACGACTAGCCCTTGTCTCATTTCCACCGTGGATTTGGTCTACGGAGAGCGTTTGCATCAGGCATTGGAATTGCCTTTGTTCCAACAGGACGAGAATTGTTGTTTCTCATTAAAATGAGACTGTTCTTCTCGTCTAGTAAAAGCTGGGTGATGAGCTCGGGAAACTTGGTGAACTTAGACTGACGATATTGCTTCTGGAGCAAGTTGTCAGTGGAAGGAAATGTGGTGTATGTTTTCTCCAAAAGATCAATGTCGGTTAATATCTCACCGCAGTATTGGAGAAGTGATTGAATCCTGCAGACTTCATTGTTGTAATCAGTTACACTTTTGAAGTCTTGGAAGCGCAGGTTCAACCAGTCATGGCGTGCTTCAGGTAGCCATATGGTCTTCTGGTGGTCGAAACACTCTTTCAGAGAGTCCCATAGCGTCTTCGGCGAGGAGATTTCAATGAACTCCGACTTCATGGCGTCAGATAAATGCCTGCGGAATAGAATCATCGCTTTGGCGTTCATTGAGCGAGTGACTTCCACTTCACGCTCTTCCTCGTTATAGATGACGTCCAAGAGGCCATGCGCATCTAGATGGTTCTGGATGTCTTGCGTCCAGTCCAAGTAGTTCTTGCCAGAGGCTTCAAGGATGGGAAAATCAATCTTGATCGACATTTTTCTACAACAGGAGAAAAAATCTTGATCAGTCAACATATAAAACGACAGGTTTATATGGATTTGGTTTGTATAAGCAACAACAAACAATCGTAAAAAAAAACAACGGTTTTGAAAAAACGATTTTTGTTTAAAAAATTATCTTATATCGATCGACGAGCCGATATAGAGAGGCCAATAAGTTTCTTGCAAAAATGCATAATTATAAATACAATTTGAGCAAAAAATAATATTCGGTCAACCCCTTTCAGTAGCTCTACGTGAATATGACCAGGCGAAAAAATGAGGGAGGAGGGTCACCAGGGACCTCTTAAGAACCAAGCCCCAAGTTCTTTCTGACATCATACCCAAATAGGTGAGCCTATTCGGAGAGACTTCGTAAAATTTTTTTTTTTTCAAATGTAAGAATAAATAAGATTTTTCAAGAAATTCACGCTATTTGCGAACTGTGCAAAATAGGTGACAATTTAGTGCGTGCTCAAAATGAGCGTTGCCTTTGAAAAATTATTAACCAAAAAGATTATTTTTGGGAGGCCCAAATTTGGTGGTGTCAGAATTTGTTTATGTAGCCAAAACCATTTTTCAAATTTTTTAAGTTTTTTTTTTCGTAATTACGCAAAAAAAACGTACAACATAAGCAAGCAACAGCACACAAAAGAATTGGTGCCTAAGCAAGCGGCACCAAACAAATGTCAACTATTTTTCCGACGTCTAATGAAGCGACGCCAAAAAAATAGCGAGAAAAAAAATACAATTTTTACTACCCATATGTTACAATAATTCACTGAGTAATATAAAGAAATTGCTACTGAGGCGCTCGGCAGGACGCAGATGGCAATGAGGTGTTCGTCGGGGCTCTCCAAATCCATCATTACTAAAAAAAAATGTTAGCATCTAAAATTTCTTTTTCAACATAAAAATTTGCTATCAAAAATTTGTTTCCTCAGAAATTAACTAACAAATATGTTTTTTTTTTTTTTTAAATATAATCAGCCAAAGAGAAATGTTATTTTAATTATAATTTACAAATCGCACAAAATGTTGTATCATTGCAACTTTTTCAAGTCCTTTTAACAAACAAACAAAAAA
Source organism: Iris pallida (assembly GCA_029216955.1). Lineage (NCBI taxonomy): Eukaryota > Viridiplantae > Streptophyta > Magnoliopsida > Asparagales > Iridaceae > Iris > Iris pallida. The sequence continues at coordinate 6,481,885 of JANAVB010031416.1, read as the reverse complement.
AAAACACAATTTCTGTTTCTTCACTATTCCAATCAAGAGTGATAGATGCTTTGAAACACAAGTGTAATTCCCTGTAAGTGGAAGGATCACGTGATCATCCAACTTAGAATGCTCTTGCATCTGAACGAGATGAAAAAGAAAATTGGGCAACTAGGATTTATGTACAAATCATGGGATTTATTTTTGTTGTTGCAATTAAGAAAACATGAAATAACTAAAGAAATTAATTTAGTCTGTACAAATTTGAAGGGTTGGTCCTCTAATATATAGAACCAAATTAGCGGTTATGAGTCTGATTGCGTTAAATTGGTGCAGTTAACTACATCATTTCATAATGCAAGTAGATTTAAGCTGATAAAAGTGTAACCCCAAGCTACATGGCACTTGTAGCTACTAATCTGTATTATGATAATTTTTACCTTTCTTACCGTACGGTGGAAGAAAGTGAGAAAACGATTGCGAATACGCGGGATCGACGACGAGCGACGGGGTGCGCGCAGGACAACGGTCGGCGGACGTCGAGGCGAGCGGTACGTCGGGTCTCCGGCGTTGCACGAGCAAAGTGCTGATAACGTGTTGTGGACAATTAGCTCAAGACAATTAGCTCAACCTTACATGTATATCAATATATGTGTCTCAATTATCTCTACAAGCTATTCCAACCTCTCTTTATATAGGAAGAGAGAGGTTGGTAGATACATAATGAAAGGTCACTTAGGAGTTACAAAGTGAAGAGTCATGAGTTACAAAATAAAAAGTCACCATGATTCACCATGATGAGATAATTTACAACAGAAAATACATTATCTTACCATACGCGTCGTTGGTATGTACAGTAATGTGGTATCATGACATGCAATAGAACTACTTTTTTTTTTAAGTAAAGAGCAGGTCATTGTCCAGGAATTCAATGGCTTGTGTTCACACACAAACGTCAACAACTATAGCCTCGATATCTCTACCGCTGGTATTAGCTTCTTGGCCTTGAACAAATTAATCGAGATCTGCAATCAAGAACTCAATCCATGGTGATCATCGGGGACTCGGTCTCGTCGGTCATCGACAAATTGGTAGAGATTGGCCTCTCCTACCTATCGAGCCAGTGCCAATGGCAGACTGGCATGAAGGACAAGCTCGAAAGTCTGAGGGAGTCCGTTCCTCGAATCCAAGCCGTGGTGGACGCAGCCGAGGGGGGTCAGCTGCAGCTCACAGGTCCACTGAAACAATGGCTGGACCGGCTCAAAGAGGCACTCTGCGACGCCGATGATGTGATCGACACGTTTGACTACCTCCGCCTCGAGGCGGCAGTGAAGTCGGCTGAGAGGAAAGAAGACAACCTGCGCGGCTTCCTCTCCCACTCTAGAGATTTCATCATAAAATCTGGCAAGCGCGCAATCGGACGAGATGAATGCCTGAAGAGGTTGAGGAGTGTTGTGAAGATGTTAGATAGAGTTACAGCCGATGTGCCCAACTTCCTCGTGTTAGTAGCCGATGCACGACAGCAGAGGCAGAACCTGCGAGAGCAGACCGGGGACAGGCGCGATACCGGCTGTCTGTTAAATGACAGCATAGTATCGGGGCGAGACGAGGAGTTGGAGCAGATACTTGGATGGCTGCTCACATCTGATGGTGATGCCGCAGATAGCAGCAATGTCGCTCTTGCTTCCATTGTCGGCATAGGAGGGGTGGGGAAGACTACTCTTGCCCAGCTCGTGTACAACTGCGAGAGCGTGACGGAAGCCTTCGATCTGAGGATTTGGCATTGCGTATCTACTAGTTTCAATGCCAAAGGGCTTACGAAAGCTATACTGGCATCTGCGACTCGGGTTACGCCTCGAGTTGATAGCCTCGCCGACCTTCAGGTTGATCTCACAGACTTGGTGTCCTCGAGGAAATTTCTGCTGGTCCTGGATGATGTGTGGAACGATGACGACGACTTGTTGAACTGGAAGACCTTGTTTGCCCCGCTAAGGTCTGGTCGCAAGGGAAGCAAAATCTTGTTAACGACTCGAATAGGTCAGGTTGCAAGAGCAGCCACAAGAGCATTGGGAGGAGATGTTGGCAAGGTGATCAACTTGACAGGTTTAGGAGGGAAGGACTTCTTGAAGCTTTTCTACCGATACGCATTTTCAGATGTTAACGCCGAAGAGCACAAGAATCTGCAACCTATCGGGAATAAGATTGCACAAAGGCTTGGGGGCTCGCCGTTGGCTGCAAGGATGGTGGGAGGACTACTGAACTCCAATTTGGATGTAGTGCACTGGAGCAACATCCTGCATGGTAATCTCTCGGATGACATCGTAGCGACACTGAAATTGAGCTATTATCATCTGCCCAAGCATTTGAGGCCGTGTTTTGCTTTCTGCGGCATCTTTCCTCAAGATTATGAGTTCGACAAAGATAGTCTGGTACATATGTGGATGGCTGCTGGGCTGATCCAGCAATCTCAAAATCAGACACTCGAGTACGCGGGAGGCTGCTATTTTGATGAGTTACTAAAGAAGTCCTTCTTCAAGAGATCTTTCTCATCACACACCTATATTATGCACGATCTGTTGAACGATCTTGCACAATCAGTGTCTAATGGTGAATGCTCAAGGCTTACAGGTACTACTACTACTTCACTTGGGGACATCAAAAGTTGTGTTCGCCACTTATACATCGATACCAACAGTCTAGATGTACTCGAGAAGGTGTGTAGATGCACACACTTGCATACCCTTCACTTGTCATTCTCTGGTCGATATAGTCTTGGACATGCTAAGGTCTTCAAGGAGATGCTTAAAGCATTAAAAAGAGTCCGCATATTGAGTTTATCGGTATGTGGCATGGAGAATCTACCGGCTGAAATTGGTGATCTGAAACATATCCGATACTTGGAGCTTCGCGATGCTTTCAACCAGCTTCCGAGTTCTATATGCAAACTCTATCACCTACAGGTCCTTAAAATGGATAGAACAGGGACGCCCCATCTTATACCAAAGGGCATGAGCAATCTTATTTGCTTGCGACACCTACTCGTGCCATCGCGTGTTTCTGATACGATCACTGGAATCGGGAAAATGACTTCCCTTCAAGGGCTTGGTTTCAGCATCAATGCAAGGGTTGGAAACAAGATCGGAGATCTTAAGGGCATGAGGGAGCTCAGGGAGCTGAAGATTGAAGGTCTTGAGAACGTAATGAATCCCGAAGAGGCTAACGATGCTATGTTATGCAACAAGGAGCAACTTAGCACGCTGCAGTTGACCTGGTGTGCAAATGGCCCCAGTGAGCGAAACCAAAGGCGGCTTACAACGGATAAACAGGTACTTGATGGCCTCAGACCGCATTCGAACGTTCGGAAGCTAACTGTTAGAGGATACGCAGGTTCCAGGTTCGCGGACTGGATGACTCATCAATCGATGAACAATCTAGAACATGTAAATCTTGAAAATTGTTCGGGTTTGGCACACCTCCCTCCACTTGAGAAGCTCCCATTTCTCAAGTATTTATGCATAGAGAACATGCCTGCGTTGAAGCTAGTTGGCTGTGATGGTGGTTTTCTGCAGCTTGAGATTTTGATAATGAGAAGATTGGAACAATGGGAAGGGTGGTCGAGATCCGGGAAAGAGGTTAGCCAATGGTGTCCTTCCCTTCGTGTGCTCAGACTTGAGCAATGCCCGAAATTGAAGGTACTGCCCTGCCTTCCCCTTAGCCTCAGAGAATTGACAATACATGATGTAGGATTACTGAATCTTCCGCCATTATGGCGGAGTCGAGATGACAGTGGCAGCTGCAACTCCTTCCTCTCGAAACTGTACATACATACATGTTCGGATCTAAAGTCCCTAGCCGACATATTCATCGAACAATGTCTTGTGGCTCTTGAGCATTTGGAAATCAAAGATTGTGAGCAGCTCGCACAATTACCAGTGGAAGGGCTCCGAAATCTTTGCTCCCTCAAAACACTCGAGTTTTCGAACTGTCCTATGTTGCTGACAGATGATGCGTTACTTGAAGGACTCACTTCTCTCTATTACTTGGAGCTAAATTCTTGTGACAGCATAACCTCCCTTCCCTCTGTAGAGGTGATGGGAAGCTTGGTTGCGCTCAAGGAAGTGGCGATACAAGCGTGTCGCGAGCTGTCGTCGTTGGAGGGTTTGCAAGCCCTTCCGCACCTCGGTCGTTTGGAAATTAGTGATTGCCCCAGGCTAGAGGTACTTTCGTCCCTGCCCCTTAGCCTGAAAGAACTGAGAGTAATAGGTGTCGGACTGACGAAGCTTCCGACACTACGGTTGGACTGCTGCAGCACGAGCAGTTCCCATCCATCTCTTTCTACGTTGTACATATGTGCATGCCAGAACTTGAAGTCCTTAGCTGACAGCTTCCTGGAAGAGCACCTTGTCAATCTCGAGCACTTGCAGATCATAGACTGTCACGAGCTCACGCAAATGCCGGCAGAAGGGTTTCAAAATCTCTGCGCCCTCAAAAGACTCGAGCTGTGGGGCTGTCCAAAGTTGGAAGCAGACGGCAATTTACTGCGAGGACTTGCCTCCCTTTCTGAACTGATACTGCACAGCTGCAACAGCATCACCACCCTTTCCTCTGCAGAGGTGCTGTTGAGTAGTAGATTGGCATCGCTCGAGTACTTGATGCTAGCGGGATGTACAGAGCTGACATCGTTAGGGAGTTTGCTACTGCACTCCCTTCCCAGCCTCAGGATGTCGAGAATTTTCGGATGCCCCAAGCTCGTAGTAGGCTCGCCCCCAGCCGACTCTCTCTTTATCGACCGTCCCTCCCAGCTGCTTACAGAGCCGTACAAAAGCCTCGCCTCCGTGAGGGAGTTGAGAATCGGCGATTGCAGTCAGTTGGAGTCTTTGAGTGGTGAGGTGGAGCAATGGTTGCTGCTTAACCGCGCCTCCCTACGACAACTATCTTTGTATTCTGCCCTCTCCCTGCGCTCTCTGCCTGACAGCCTGCAGAGCTTGTTCTCCCTCAAGATTTTAGATGTGGAGGGAGCAAAGGATCTTCAGTTTCTTCCGAGATTCCCTCGCTCGATGGAAGTACTCTGGATCTCCGGCTGCAACCAGATGTTGAAGGACCGGAGCAAGATCTACGAAGGCGCAGATTGGCATAAGATCTCACGCATACTTATAGTTGATATAAGCTAGATAATATTGTTACTCCAGGTGCCAACACAAACATACAACAGGGTCACTCTTTTGTTACTTCTTTCGGTCCGTGTACAAGTTTTCAAACTAGGATCTAATGTACATTTTAACAGTCTAATGTGCATCCATTAGTAATTGCTACGGGCAACCTACACGTTCTTACGGTTGGGGAGTCCGAATCATGTCGGTCTTGTCTGATGTTCGCACTGCTTTCCACATAATCTACAAGCGTCGTTGGACAACATCACATTTAAGAGTTCAAAATAATAACTTACAATATGAATGTGACACGTGGATTTCACTAACATTGAGAGTATATTTATTTTACGAGTCCATTTTTGTTCACCCACCAAAACTAGGTGGATGTTCACCTCCCACTAAAAACATGACACTTGTTACAAAACCACTTTGGTGGGTGAACAAAACCACTTACAAAGTAGTTTGTGTGGGATAAAAATGTCACGTGCTATATTTTTATTGGGAGGTGAACATTCCATCTTAGTTTTGGTGGGTGAACAAAAATGGACTCTCTATTTTACTCTTTAGCCCCTTGAGAGAAAAAAAAACAAAAAATCAGGGACCTAGAGCCAGATGAGACATGCAGAGCATAATTTGTTCCTTGTTGATACACTGAGATCAACATTGTTGGAAACGCGGTGTGACCAGAACTAGAGTTGGTCCATGAGGTACGATATTGAAAGACAATTCTCATGTAAGGCCTGAACCAATTCCAATTATCTACACATACTTATCCCATCGTCTACCAGCTGTGAGACTAAATTACCAACTCCATTATCATTCCCTTCTGAAACGAGATACTATCCAACAAACTGTTGGGTGGTCCCTCCTTAATTGGAGAGAGGATTTGGAGTTCCCAAGGTTCATTCACCTTGGAGAAAGTCTAAAGACTTGTGGAGTTTCCAAGGTTCATTCATCTTGCATGAATGAATCTTGGAGGAGAATGTTCATTCCCTTATGGCTATATAAGGAGATGGTTTGGGAGATGTTTGGGTTAATCCTCCCTTGTGATCTTGGTGCTAGAAGTGTTGGTGCTCCTTGCTTACGGTGTTCTTCCGGGCGGTGCTTCTACCTCGGGTGCTTCTTCACCAAAGTGTTTTCCATACTTGTATATGAGAGAGATCCTCTTGAGTATATCCAAGAGAGAGTTTGTAACTCTGTAATCCCACTATTCTTAGTGGAAGAAGAAAGAAAAGAACTATTGTTGTCCGAGGACGTAGGCACATAGCCGAACCTCGTTAATTCTCTTGTCTTTTGTATGTTTGTTTTTCTTTTCTTTTCTCTAGCCTCCGTGTTAAGCGGATAAGCTAAACTTCAACTCATTGTAGCTCCCACTTTATGTGGGTAAGCTATCTCCATCCCAATTAGCGGTATCAGTGCATACCCAACAATTGGTATCAGAGCCACACAAGCTTATTGATCGTGATGGCGGAATCATTGTAGATATAGGCCTCTCCTACCTATCGAGCCAGTGCCAATGGCAGACTGGCATGAAGGACAAGCTCGAAAGTCTGAGGGAGTCCGTTCCTCGAATCCAAGCCGTGGTGGACGCAGCCGAGGGGGGTCAGCTGCAGCTCACAGGTCCACTGAAACAATGGCTGGACCGGCTCAAAGAGGCACTCTGCGACGCCGATGACGTGATCGACACGTTCGACTACCTCCGCCTCGAGGCGGCAGTGAAGTCGGCTGAGAGGAAAGAAGGCAACCTGTGCGGCTTCCTCTCCCACTCTAGAGATTTCATCGTAAAATCTGGCAAGCGCGCAATCGGACGAGATGAATGCCTCAAGAGGTTGAGGAGTGTTGTGAAGATGTTAGATAGAGTTACAGCCGACGCGCCCAACTTCCTCGTGTTAGTAGCCGATGCACGACAGCAGAGGCAGAACCTGCGAGAGCAGACCGGGGACAGGCGCGATACCGGCTGTCTGTTAAATGACAGCATAGTATCGGGGCGAGACGAGGAGTTGGAGCAGATACTTGGATGGTTGCTCACATCTGATGGTGATGCTGCAGATAGCAGCAATGTCGCTCTTGCTTCCATTGTCGGCATAGGAGGGGTGGGGAAGACTACTCTTGCCCAGCTCGTGTACAACTGTGAGAGCGAGACGGAAGCCTTCGATCTGAGGATTTGTGGCATGGAGAATCTACCGGCTGAAATTGGTGATCTGAAACATATCCGATACTTGGAGCTTCGCGATGCTTTCAACCAGCTTCCGAGTTCTATATGCAAACTCTATCACCTACAGGTCCTTAAAATGGATAGAACAGGGACGCCCCATCTTATACCAAAGGGCATGAGCAATCTTATTTGCTTGCGACACCTACTCGTGCCATCGCGTGTTTCTGATACGATCACTGGAATCGGGAAAATGACTTCCCTTCAAGGGCTTGGTTTCAGCATCAATGCAAGGGTTGGAAACAAGATCGGAGATCTTAAGGGCATGAGGGAGCTCAGGGAGCTGAAGATTGAAGGTCTTGAGAACGTAATGAATCCCGAAGAGGCTAACGATGCTATGTTATGCAACAAGGAGCAACTTAGCACGCTGCAGTTGACCTGGTGTGCAAATGGCCCCAGTGAGCGAAACCAAAGGCGGCTTACAACGGATAAACAGGTACTTGATGGCCTCAGACCGCATTCGAACGTTCGGAAGCTAACTGTTAGAGGATACGCAGGTTCCAGGTTCGCGGACTGGATGACTCATCAATCGATGAACAATCTAGAACATGTAAATCTTGAAAATTGTTCGGGTTTGGCACACCTCCCTCCACTTGAGAAGCTCCCATTTCTCAAGTATTTATGTTGGAGTTTTGGCCTTTCCTTTAGAAACTTTAGTCCCATATCGGATAGGCCAAAGAGTTTGTATCTCTATATATTAGCTTTGCTATTATTTGGGATGCACATGTGGTGTGGAGGTGCACATGGATTTGCCATGTGGGGTTATTTTTCTAATGGGAAAAAGGCTAAAATTAGCACATGTTCTGAGCAGTTGCTCCATGTTCGGGGTGGTTACTACCACGTCCCTAACATTGTGCTAACCGGACAGTTGTTGCTGGGGCTTACATAAGGCCTTCTCCTTCTCTCTCACAGGTTAGAACAGAGACACAAGCAGTAGACAGAAAGTTTACAAGTGTTTAGAGGCTGTGAGAGAGAAGAGAGATTTTGTACCAGCGTTAAGTTTTGCACGGGAGTTCGTGTTCATCCGAGGAGTCAGAAGAGCTACAGTGTTCCAAGTTCTCCGACGAACTTGCTGGTTCCTGGAAGCTATTCGTGTGGGACGAATAAAGCTTTGAGCAACGGTGATCATTCACCCCAGCAGGAGTTTTTCCATCTTTCGCCTGTCACCTTCTTTGTTGGAATTATCAGGATTCTATTAGCGCACCTTCGGTGAAGTGTTTGCGTTGATATTATCAGAATTCTATTTGTGCACCTTCTGTGAAGTATAGCACTAGTGGAATTTCTCTTACGTACCTTCTGTGAAGTGTTACGTTCTGTGCACCTTCTGTGAAGTATAGCACTAGTTGAAATTTCTCTTACGTACCTTCTGTGAAGTGTTATGTAATAACGATTGTTTGTACAATTGTTACGATATTTCAAGTTTTCCATCGAAAAATTGTGCCCCGACATTAACAATCTCAAAGCTTTATTGCTACGATGGAAAACGTTAATGTTTCACTCTTCAATTCTGACTTTTGCAAGTTAGAAAAGTTTGATGAAGAATATTACCAAGTCTGGAAGAGGAAGGTATATCTAACCCTTCAACTCAAAGACGTAGATCACGTGCTTCTGGAGGAAGAACCTACTGTTCCAGATGTTGGGTCTGCTGCCGCAATTACCGTGGCTACTAAACTTCAAGCAAAATGGAGAAGGGAAAATAGTATTTGCAGGCTGCTTATCCTGAATGCTATGGAAGATTCCCTTGCAGAATCCTATTCTAAGAAGAATATCGCTAGAGACATATGGGAGTCTCTAGAAAAACTCTATGAAGAAGACAAAAACCGCAGTAAAATCTTTGTGGTTGAAAAATATCACAAGTGGTTCTTTGAGGACGAAAAGTCTATGCTGCCGCAGGTGAAGGAGTTCCTAAAACTGCGACAGAAGCTGGAAGACGAGGCGATGCCCCTCCCTGACAAGTTTGTTGTTGGAGGGATTGTCTCAAACCTCCCCGCTGGGTGGAGCAAGTTCGATGCAAACATGCATAGGAAGAAGCGGGAGATCACCCTTGAAGATCTCCTGCAGGAAATCTATGTTGAGGACCAGATACGGGCTCAACTGAAGGTGTACGCACTGTCCAAGCAATTGGCTAACACTAATATGGTTCATACCAAGGAACCAAGGGAAAAGCAGACGTCTTCCCATAGCAAGAAGAAGGACCCTGACAATTTAAAAGTCAAGGGAACTTCTATCAAGAAAAAGAAGCCAAAGTCTCAAATGCCTTGCTTCAAGTGTGGCAAGATGGGCCACTTTAAGAATGAGTGCAAAGCAAAAAACCAAGCAATCGGAGCAAGGAGAACCTAGTAAGGTAACTATGATTACTGATATTGTTGCTATGATTGTGCAGGTTGATGCGGTAGGAACTGATGCTGACTGGTGGGTAGATACTGGAGCCACCTGTCATATTTGCTCCAGCAAGGAGTGGTTCACCACCTACACCCCTACTTCTGATGTGGTTATGGTGGCGAACCAGGCACAAGCTGAAGTGCTCGGGATCGGGACGGTGGTGTTGAAGATGACTTCGGGGAAGTCTCTGACGCTTCAAGGCGTGAAGCACGTACCTGCTATCGCCAAGAACCTGATCTCAGGAGGCATACTCTGCATTGCAGGCCTCAGGATGGACATAAATGCTGGCCAGATGGTGATGTCTATCAAGGGAACATATTTCGAAAAAGCTTTTTATACCGAAGGAATGTTCAAGATTCAGCTTGTAAATCAGTTCAATGTTGTTAATACAATCACTCATTCTGCTTATACTTATGAGTTGTGGCATAATAGGCTAGGACATGTTCATTCTAAACGAATTAACAGAATGTCTAGTCTAGGGCTTATCTCCAAGTGTGGGGGTAAGGTAGAAAAATGTGAAGTTTGTGCTCAAACTAAGATCACAAGGAAACACTTTCCTCGGGTTAATCGAAGTACAGATCTTCTGGAGTTAGTACACTCAGATATCTGTGACTTCAAACAGTTCTCTACAAAGGCTGGGATGAAGTATTTTATAACCTTCATCGATGACTTCTCAAAGTATGCATTCGTCTATTTGCTGAAGGCTAAAGACGAAGCATTCGAGAAGTTCAAGGAGTTCAGAGCCGAAGTTGAGCGGCAGACTGGACAACAACTCAAAAGAATAAGAAGTGATCGAGATGGAGAGTACAGGTCTCATGAATTCGCATCGTTCTGCAAAGAAGATGGAATTGTCAATGAGACTACGGCTCCGTACTCTCCTCAATCAAACGGAGTAGCAGAGAGGAAGAACAGAACGTTAACAGAAATGATTAACTCAATGTTGTTGACTGCTGGCCTTCCTAAGTGCTACTGGGGTGAAGCTGCATTGACGGTCACTTTTATTCTAAATAGAGTGCCTCATGCAACTTCAGACGTTACTCCTCATGAACTCTGGTTCAAGGTCAGACCTAACTTGAATGTCATTCAAGTGTGGGGGTGTCTGGCATATATCAAGCTTCCAGATCTGAAGATTCAGAAGCTTGGGACAAGGACTACTAAGACGATCATCTTGGGGTATGCCGAGAAGAGTGATGCTCAAAGATTTCTTAATATTGAGTCAAATCATATTATTGAATCTCGCGATGCAGAATATTTTGAAGACAAATTTGCAAGGCACAAGAATATTGTTCTTGCGGATGTACCGGAGAACAATGAGGGTGCGCAGCAAACTAAAGTCTTCAATGAAGATGTGGTCCAAGAAGATGTTGTTGAAACAACATTTGAACCAGAATAAGGTGAGCCGTCAGCTAAGCGTGTGAGGAGGCCGAAGGACTTCGGAAGTGACTTTGTCACCTATCATGTGGAAGTAGATCCGCTTACCTATGATGAGGCGATGAAGACCAGAGACGCGGTTTTCTGGAAGGAGACGATTGATAATGAAATTGATTCCATTACCTCAAATAACACTTGGGTGTTGGTTGATCTTCCTGAAGGAGCGAAACCCATCGGATGCAAATGGATCTTCAAGAAGAAGATGAAAGCAGACGAAACTATTGACAAGTTCAAGGCTAGGTTGGTAGCCAAGGGGTTTTCTCAGAAGCAGGGGATTGACTATTTTGACATGTATGCTCCAGTTGTCCGGATGACTACCATCAGGATGTTGATTACTCTTGCAGCAATACATAAGATGGTGATACATCAGATGGATGTGAAAACGGCTTTCCTAAATGGCAAGCTGACCGAAGAGATTTACATGCAACAGCCAGAGGGATTTGTCGTCAAGGATCTTGAAGATAAAGTTTGCAAGTTGGTGAAATCTTTGTACGGTCTTAAACAGGCTTCCAAGATGTGGCATGAGAAATTTGACAAGGTTATAAGGTCAAATTGCTACATGGTCAGCGAGACGGACACGTGTGTTTACACGAAGTTCGCTGATGGAAGAGGTGTGATCGTTTGTCTGTACGTGGACGACATGCTTATCCTAGGTACGGATATGAGCTGTGTCACGGAGACAAAGAAGTTCATCTCGAGCAAGTTCAGTATGAAGGACTTGGAGGAAGCTGATGTGATCTTAGGGATCAAGATCATCCGGACAGACACTGGACTAGCGCTGTCACAGCCTCATTATATTGAGAAAATGATCACTCGTTATGGGTATCGGGATCTTCCAGGGATCGATACGCCGTACAGGTGTGATGTGAAGTTGAAGCCTAATTCAGAAAAAAATGTCAGGCATCTGGAGTATGCAAGCGTAATCGGGAGTTTGTTGTATGTTACTAATGCCACAAGGCCTGACATAGCTTTCACCGTGGGAATGCTGAGTCGTTTCACGAGCAATCCTGGTGTTGAACACTAGAAGGCTGTGAAACGGGTTATGAGATATCTCAAGAAGACTCAGACATATGCATTGTACTACAGCGGAGATCCGCAGGTAGTGGAAGGCTTCAGTGATGCCAGCTGGTGCTCCGATTTGGAGAGCGAGAGGTCCACAGGTGGATATATTTTCACAATGGGTGGAGCTGCTATATCGTAGAAATCGAAGAAGCAGACTATGCTCTCGCGGTCATCCATGGAATCTGAGTTCTTTGCACTTGATACCGCAGCCGAGGAAGTAGAATGGCTTCGGGAGCTCATGTATGATCTTCCAGTGGTTGGGGTACAAATACCGGCAATACCGATATACTGCGACAACCAGACGACTGCGACGGTGGCATCAAATGACCTTTTCAACGGAAAGAAGAGGACTGTGCGGTTAAAGCACAGGGCAGTACACGATCTTATTAAGAGAGGTGTAATTGCAGTAATTGATGTTCGGAGTCAGGAAAATCTGGCGGATCCGTTCACCAAGGGCCTCAAGCGCCAGCTGGTCGATGACTCAGCATGTAAAATGGACTTGAAGGCATTCTGATATTAGTTATTATATTCCTACCATAAAGTTTTATGCTATTAGTTCAAAGATTTATCTACTAGGCATCTAGCTTTTGGTTCAAAGGAGGACCATTAACTGGAAGAATATCAGAAACGGTGGGTCCATGTTCTATTGGGCATAGAGAGGTTACGGACCTACAACCACTGTTGTCTACTGTTATTTTCTGCGGAAAACGGTTCCTGTGGGAAGGTTGGCTTAATTGCCTTAATGAGTTCTCAGGCAGAGTGAATGCCTGGTGTGCTTTACAGGAAGCACGGTAGAGCAGCACTATAAGGAGTAAAACTCCATGCTACAGTGGGGTGACTCCACAATGAGGTTTCTATATGTGGGGTGCTGCCCAGAAATATGATAAAGTCTCGGCTTAGCAGGCCAAGTCACAGCGGCGTAGCACCGCAAACAGGCAGTTAGCCTAATGCTGTATGTTAAAAATAAAGAGGAGTGTAGTCAGCACTACAAAGAGGAGGAGTTCCTTATGTTACAGTGGCACGACACCACGATGAGGTACCCGGTTAGGGATAAAGCCTCGGCCTTGCAAGTCATGTCGTTGCGGCGTAACACAGCAAGGGAGCCTAAGGCTTCATGCTGGGTAGTTTGACACTACAAAGAGGCGGTTGCCTCATGCTACAGTAGTATGACACTACGATGAGGTTCCCGGTACGGGGTAAGGCCTCGGCTTTAAGCCATGTCATAGCGACGTAGCACCGCAAGGGAAGCGCAAAGCGTTTCATGCCATGTCTCTTTATAATGAACTCACCTATAGTGTATGGACAAAGAGATATCAGGCCGTCTCTTGAGGGTAAACTTGTAGACACCCGAAATTATACACTGAAACCAGGCTGGCACAGGGCCTTTAATGTGTAGCCAGAAGCACATATAACTACATTATGTGAGTGGAAAGAATTTCAGCTATGATACAGAATTCAAGGCTTAGTCCATTCTTGTATTATAGTATGATTTTTGACCCATGCGGGAAGATTCAAGTCGTCAGCGACATCTCTCCTAATGCATGATGGACAGTTACTGTGGAAAACACTTATACCCATATATAGAGATATGTGGAGAATTGTTGGAGTTTTGGCCTTTCCTTTAGAAACTTTAGTCCCACATCGGATAGGCCAAAGAGTTTGTATCTCTATATATTAACTTTGCTATTATTTGGGATGCACATGTGGTGTGGAGGTGCACATGGGTTTGCCATGTGGGGTTATTTTTCTAATGGGAAAAATGCTAAAATTAACAATTAAAGCATTCATGCTTTTTGCTCTTGGAAAATTTATTTCCATAGGAGCTAAGCCCCGTAGGGGCTTAGCGACTCGGACTCGGACTCGGGCTCGGGCTCGGGCTCGGGTTCGGACTCGGGCTCAATGGCTCATGAGGCGTAATGTGACGTTTTGTTGGCGCACTTTGCACTTAGCACGTCAGCATCGTCGCTAGGTGCATAGTGCGCTTAAGTTGCGCTCGTTGCGCGAGCCACTTGCGCGACCACGTTACGCGACCCGTTACGCGAGCCCAGTTACGCTGGCCAGTACGCAGCCCAGTACGCGCAGTGTGCGCAGCGTGCGTAGAGTACGCAGTGTGTGCAGCGTACGCAGCGTACGCAGTGTGCGTAGAGTACGTAGGGTGCGTAAAGGGGCTGTGTACGTAAAGTACAAATTATGCTGGTTACGTGAGTGGCACAACTTGTAGCAGAACGTGTCTTTACATGTTCTGAGCGGTTGCTCCATGTTCGGGGTGGTTACTACCACGTCCCTAACATTGTGCTAACCGGGCAGTTGTTGTTGGGGCTTATATAAGGCCTCTTTCTTCTCTCTTACAGGTTAGAACAGAGACACAAGCAGTAGACAGAAAGTTTACAAGTGTTTAGAGGCTGTGAGAGAGAAGAGAGGTTTTGTACCAATGTTAAGTTTTGTACGGGAGTTCGTGTTCATCCGAGGAGTCAGAAGAGCAACAGTGTTCCAAGTTTTCCGACGAACTTGCTGGTTCCTGGAAGCTATTCGTGTGGGACAAATAAAGCTTTGAGCAACGGTGATCATTCACCCCAACAGGAGTTTTTCCATCTTTCGCCTGTCACCTTCTTTGTTGGTATTATCAGGATTCTATTAGCGCACCTTCGGTGAAGTGTTTGCGTTGATATTATCAGAATTCTATTTGTGCACCTTCTGTGAAGTGTAGCACTAGTGGAATTTCTCTTACGTACCTTCTGTGAAGTGTTACGTTCTGTGCACCTTCTGTGAAGTGTAGCACTAGTTAAAATTTCTCTTACGTACCTTCTGTGAAGTGTTATGTAATAACGATTGTTTGTACAATTGTTACGATATTTCAAGTTTTCCATCGAAAAATTGTGCCCCGGCAATAACAATTTATGCATAGAGAACATGCCTGCGTTGAAGCTAGTTGGCTGTGATGGTGGTTTTCTGCAGCTTGAGATTTGATAATGAGAAGATTGGAACAATGGGAAGGGTGGTCGAGATCCGGGAAAGAGGTTAGCCAATGGTGTCCTTCCCTTCGTGTGCTCAGACTTGAGCAATGCCCGAAACTGAAGGTACTGCCCTGCCTTCCCCTTAGCCTCAGAGAATTGACAATACTGTTAGAATTCTCTAAAGACACCGCACAAGTGTATATTGGAAGAAGACTCTAATTTCTTGTTCATTTCTTTTCTCAAGGCAGAGATCCCATATTAATAGGAATACAAAGTGCTAGAATAAAGACCAGATACAAAATTCTAAAGAAAGGAAAGATCATTAAGGACTTTAATGACTTACCAAAAACTAAGAAAGGAAAATGACAACTAATTAACAACTAATTATTAACAATCAACCCCTAATTAGTTTGTATTTCACATCCCGCACTCGAAGTCGCTCCCGCATTTCAACGAACTTGTTCCTTGCAAGTGCTTTGGTGAGTATGTTAGCAAGTTGGTCGTTAGTGTGTACATATTCGACCTCGATCATCCCACGCTCCATGCAGTCGCTAATGTAATGGTAGCGAGTATCAATATGCTTTGAACGATCATGATACACGGGGTTCTTTGTTAGTGCAATGGCTGACTTGTTGTCAATCATAAGAGTTGCCTTGCACCTAATCCGCTTCCGAATATCATCAAGTAGGTTGAGTAACCATACTCCTTGCTGTGCCGCAATCGAAGCTGATATGTTTTCGGCCTCGCAAGAAGATAAGGCTACAACCCGTTGCTTCTGTGACATCCAAGTGATGATGTTCCGACCTAGGAAGTACGCAACTCCCGTAGTACTCTTCCTGTCATCAACACTCCCTCCATGATCACTGTCGCAGTAGCCAATTAGCTTTTGTCCTCCACGAGCATTCCTCTCATAGCAAAGTCCAAACCGGCTTGTGCCCTTTAAATACCGTAAGATATGCTTTACCACCGCAAGATGCTGGGTGTTGGGCTTCTCCATGAACCTGCTTGCTATCCCTACGGCATATGCAATATCCGGACGCGTATTCACCAAGTATCTCAAGCATCCTATTGCGCTCCTATACTCCGTAGGGTCCACCAAAGGATAATCGCCCGTCTTGCTCAACTTGAGCCTTGGTTCCATCGGAACTTGACTAGGGTTGCAGTCTTCCATCCCATACTTCTGAAGAATTTTTAATGTATACGAAGACTGACAAAGGGTAATTACCTGAGGTGTTTGGGATACCTCTATCCCCAAGTAGTAGGTGAGCAATCCAAGATCGCTCATGCTGAAGAGCTCCTTCATCTGAGTTTTGAACTTTTCAACTTCCACGCTGCTTGACCCGGTGATAATGAGATCATCAACATAGACTCCAACCAGCAGGTTGGAGTTCCCCACAACTTTCTTGTAGACGGCGTGTTCAGTCGGACTTTTTTCAAAGCCTAATGAGGATAGGCTCTGATCGAGCTTGAAATTCCAAGCCCGCGGGGCTTGTCGAAGACCATACAATGCCTTCTTGAGCTTCAACACCTTGTGCTCTTGTCTAGTAATGCCAAAACCTGGGGGTTGAGAGACATATACCTCCTCTTCCAGATCGCCATTCAAGAACGCCGATTTGACATCCATGTGATGGATGTCCCATCCCTCCTCCGCTGCTAAAGCAATGAGTAGTCGGACGGTTTCTATTCTCGCCACCGGTGCAAACACCTCGTTGAAGTCAACCCCTTGTCTCTACACATAGCCCTTCGCCACGAGCCGAGCTTTATGCTTCAAAATATTGCCATCCGGATCTTGCTTCGTCTTGAATACCCACTTCAATCCGATGGATTTTTGACCACTTGGGAGATTGGTGATTTCCCAAGTATCATTATCCCGGATCGAGGCTAACTCCTCCTCCATAGCTCTTCTCCAGCTTGGATCGTTTTTGGCCTCCTCGAACATTGCTGGCTCCCCTGCTGCAAAGAGGCAAAGCCCAGCATCTTCCTGCTGCAAGTCCATTTCTTCGGTCTCACCGTAGACCTCCTCAAGTGACCGGAACCGAATTGGTCTGCTCACAGTTGAAGAGGACCCGTTCTTTGATGAAGACAAAGAGCCCATAGAGGAAGTCGGTGGTGTAGTTGGGGAGTTGTCGTGCACTGGAGGAGATTCTTCAAAACTGGACTTCGAACTCGCCTCGGGAGCCACGTCTACAGAGGAGGGAGCTGCGGCCGCGGTGAGGGGTTGCTGGGCCGTGGTGGGGGTGGCCAACCCGTCGCCAGGAGGGAGGGTGGGGGGTGCATCCGTAGCCAGAGGAGTTGCTGCTCCTTCTGCCGTTGGCAGAATTTGATTTGAGACAGAGAGCTCATCTCCAATTTTTTCTTCCCAATCCCACTTCGCTTCTTCGTGAAAGGCAACGTCCCGGTTGATTACTAGCTTCCCGGTTGATGGATTGAACAATCGATAGGATTTAGAGCCCGTCTCATAGCCGATAAACACCATTCGCGTGCTTCTATCCGCTAGCTTCGCGAGATTTGGCTTCGTTGTTTTTGCATACGCAAGGCAACCGAAAGTGCGAAAATAGTGTACTTTCGGTTTCCTTCCGTAAATTGCCTCATAAGGCGTCTTTCCCACCACACTTTGAGTAGTTCCCGGTTGAGAAGATGCACTGCGGTTGCCACTGCTTCTCCCCAAAAATGCGCGGGCATGCTCTTGCATTTTAGAAGGCTCCGAACAGTCCCCATGACAGTTTGATTGTGGTGCTCCACCACGCCGTTCTGCTGTGGAGAATAAGGGGCTGTGAGGAATCGTTTGATCCCGACTTCCTCACAGTAGGCGTTGAACGCCTTGGATGTGAACTCCCCACCTCGATCGCTACGGAATCCCTTCACTTTGAGTTCTGTCTCTATCTCCGCTTTTGCTTTTAGTCTTTTGAAAGCATCCAAGGCCTCGTCCTTGGACTTTAATAACTCCACCCACATAAACCTGTTGTAATCGTCTACTAGCAAGAAGAAATATTGTTTACCTCCCGGGGTGGCAGGATTGATGGGTCCACAAAGATCCCCATGCACCAATTGAAGAGAGGTCGATGCACGGCCCGTTGCAGCCTTCGGGAATGATAATCGTCTTTGCTTTGCCACCAAGCACCCATCACAAAGCTCTTGTGAGTGCTCAATAGAGGGCATCCCCTCCACCATCTTGAGTCGCCCCATATCATGAAGTGCTCGAAAGTTGAGATGTCCCCATCTAGCGTGCCATAGCCACGCCTCGTCTTTGTACTTTTCTGCTAGCAGAGCCACCGGAGCGTCCGTCTTCATGTTGAGAATATAAAGTCGATTCTTGGACCTCTCCACCTTCGCCAAGAGTCACCTCTCTCGATCGAACAAATACAAGAATCCGTCCTCCATGACGACCTTGCATCCGTTCTCCTCCAACTGTCCCAAACTCGGAATATTGGTACGGAGTTTCGGGATATAGTAGACGTTGGTGAAGACTTTGTGCTTCTGTTTTTGGTCTTTGAAGAAGACTGCACCCCGACCACAGATCTCCACTGAAGAGCCATCGCCGAACATTACCTTCCCTTTCACTGTTTCGTCTAGATCGGAGAAAAAATCTTTGCACCCCGTCATGTGGTTGCTAGCTCCCGTATCAAGGTACCAACATGATTTCTCCAAGTCACTGGAAAAAATACTTGGTTGTACATTTTCTTCATTTAAAAGAAGGTTCGAGCATACCAGAGATGATTGTACTTCTTCGCTTTCCGCCATTAGAAGAGCCGGTTCATTGTCTTCAAATGCCTCAGCCATGTGCGCTCTTTCTTCGTTTTTCTTCTTCAAACGACATTCCGCAGCGTAATGGCCCATTTTGTGGCAATAAAAACACTCGACTTGTGTTTTATATTTACCACCTTCGTCACGATCTTGACCTTCTCGACGGTCGTGGTTGCGTTGTTGTTCGCCATGCCCTCGTCCGCGACCACGGCCTCTTCGGCCGCCGGTTTGGCGTCCTCTACCATACGAGAGCTTCTTATCACGAGCCATCAACTCCTTCATCATCAAGAGGAGTCTATCCTCTTCTTTGTTAGCAGTCCCACCAACGCGCTCTTCGTAGGTCTTTAGTCGACCGACGACCTCCTCCACGGTCATCGTCGTGAAGTCTCCAAATTGCTCTATCGTCGAAGCAATTTGGACGAACTTCGAGGGGACGGATCTCAAAAACTTCTTCACAACAGTAGTCTCCGCTACCGTTCCTCCCAACGCCCTTTGTGTGTTGACGTTTGTGGTGAGCCGCATGAAGAAATCGTCTATTGAATCCGTCACCTTCATGCGAAGCGTATCAAATTCTGACGCAGAGTTTGGATCTTTGCATCCTTGACTCGGTCCGAGCCATGGTACATGGTCTTAAGCATGTCCCACATCTCCTTTGCGGTTTTCTTCTCCGCAACCATCTGGAGTGCGTCATCAGGAAGTGCTTGTTGGATGGCCAAGTAGGCCGCTTTGTTCTTCTTCTCATCAATAGTCGTTGTCGGATCGCGTGGTTCTACAGCCTCCAATGCATCTAGGACATCGAGGATACCCTTCATTCTGATGGCCCAAATACCGTAGTTACTTCTCGCAAGCACTGGGTATTTGAAACTCCCATGGTTGTGGCCACCGGATTTCAAAGGTGACTCTGCTGAGTCGTTCACGCTTGAAGACGTCGACATGAAGAAGAACCAACAAATTTTGGCTTTGATACCAAATGTTAGAATTCTCTAAAGACACCGCACTAGTGTATATTGGAAGAAGACTCTAATTTCTTGTTCATTTCTTTTCTCAAGGCAGAGATCCCATATTAATAGGAATACAAAGTGCTAGAATAAAGACCAGATACAAAATTCTCAAGAAAGGAAAGATCATTAAGGACTTTAATGACTTACCAAAAACTAAGAAAGGAAAAATGACAACTAATTGACAACTAATTATTAACAAATACATGATGTAGGATTACTGAATCTTCGGCCATTATGGCGGAGTCGAGATGACAGTGGCAGCTGCAACTCCTTCCTCTCGAAACTGTACATACATACATGTTCGGATCTAAAGTCCCTAGCCGACATCTTCATCGAACAATGTCTTGTGGCTCTTGAGCATTTGGAAATCAAAGATTGTGAGCAGCTCGCACAATTACCAGTGGAAGGGCTCCGAAATCTTTGCTCCCTCAGAACACTCGAGTTTTCGAACTGTCCTATGTTGCTGACAGATGATGCGTTACTTGAAGGACTCACTTCTCTCTATTACTTGGAGCTAAATTCTTGCGACAGCATAACCTCCCTTCCCTCTGTAGAGGTGATGGGAAGCTAGGTTGCGCTCAAGGAAGTGGCGATACAAGCGTGTCGCGATACAAGCGTGTCGCGAGTTGTCGTCGTTGGAGGGTTTGCAAGCCCTTCCGCACCTCGGTCGTTTGGAAATTAGTGATTGCCCCAGGCTAGAGGTACTTTCGTCCCTGCCCCTTAGCCTGAAAGAACTGAGAGTAATAGGTGTCGGACTGACGAAGGTTCCGAAACTACGGTTCGACTGCTGCAGCACGAGCAGTTCCTATCCATCTCTTTCTACATTGTACATATGTGCATGCCAGAACTTGAAGTCCTTAGCTGACAGCTTCCTGGAAGAGCACCTTGTCAATCTCGAGCACATGCAGATCATAGATTGTCACGAGCTCACGCAAATGCCGGCAGAAGGGTTTCAAAATATCTGCGCCCTCAAAAGACTCGAGCTGTGGGGCTGTCCAAAGTTGGAAGCAGATGGCAATTTACTGCGAGGACTTGCCTCCCTTTCTGAACTGATACTGCACAGCTGCAACAGCATCACCACCCTTTCCTCTGCAGAGGTGCTGTTGAGTAGCAGATTGGCATCGCTCGAGTACTTGATGCTAGCGGGATGTACAGAGCTGACATCGTTAGGGAGTTTGCTACTGCACTCCCCACCCAGCCTCAGGATGTCGAGAATTTTCGGATGCCCCAAGCTCGTAGTGGGCTCTGTTGGGAAAGAAACGCGGAAACCTTTCCCCAAGCTAGAGAGTACCTGCGAGAGAACCGAACGCACAAACCAAAACACCAAACACAATCACGCAGACACAGAGAATTTTTGACGTGGAAAATCCTTGCGGGAAAAACCACGGGACGATCGGAGTCTAACCCTGAGAAGCCTCCACTAATGGAATAGAAGAATTACACCCTCTACAAACTTCTCCCGATCCAAATCGGATCCCCACAACACTTAGAAGCAAGAACAATGATTACAAGGCTACGAAGAACGAGAACGACGAGTAGAGATTACCCGAACGCGATCTCCTTCGAAAACTACCTTCAATCCTCCGTCTTCTCTCCCAAAGTTGCAAATGGCACTCTTGCCTCCTTCCTCCCTCTCCTCTCGTTATGTGCTACAATTGTGTTACAATCGATTAGGGTTTGGAAATCCCAACTTAACTCCCTAATCCCGCAACAAACCTGGACCGTTTGATTAGATCCAATGGTGAAAAATCACTCAGATTTCTGCCTCAGCCCCGACGACACAGAGTTCGGCCGGAACTCTGTGTCGGGCAACCAGAACTGTCCAGCAACATACTGGAACAGCCAGACCGAGTTCGGCCAGAACTCGGCCTGGGACCGAGTTCGGCCCGAACTCGGTGGCTCCAGTCCAGAACCCCCCTCTTGTTAGCAGCAGCAGCAACAACTCCTCGTTGCATACTTTTCGAGCTTCTTCGACATCGAACGGCGCTCGTCGCACTCCGGGATCTTCTCCACATAGGTTGGGTACCCCACCCACTCCAACAAATCTCCCCCTTCACAACTATGGGGAGGATATCGTCATCCCGACGATCTGCCTGCAGTACTCAAACTTTTCCCTTGGTAGAATCTTCGTGAACATATCAGCCCCGTTGTCATCTGTATGAACCTTCTCAAGCTCCGCGTCCTTCTTCTCAACCACATCCCGTATCCAATGATACCGAGTCTCGATGTGTTTGGACCGGCTATGAAACGTCTGATTCTTCACAAGGTGAATAGCACTCTGACTGTCGCAAAGCAAAGTATACTGCTCTTGCTTCAGTCACATTTCCTGCAGCAGCTTCTTCATCCACAGCAGCTCCTTGCAAGCCTCCGTCGTCGCAATGTATTCCGCCTCCGTCGTCGACAAGGTAACACACTTCTGCAACTGCGACTGCCACGACACCGCTCCTCCCGCAAACATCATCACGTAGCCTGAAGTCGATCGCCTCGTATCTTCATCTCCAGCCATATCAGCGTCGGTATACCCAACCATCTTCGGCTCGTCACCACCAAAGGAAAGTCTCCAACCAGCAGTGCCCTGAAGATATCGTAGAATCCACTTGACCGCACTCCAATGTACCCTTTCAGGATTTGAAAGATATCTGCTAACCGTACCAACTGTATGAGCAATATCTGGCCTCGTACACACCATGACATACATAAGGCTTCCCATAGCTGAGGCATATGGAACCTGCTCCATATCTTCCTTTTCGTCCTCGGTAGATGGACACTGCTCCTCAGTGAGCTTAAAATGAGCCGCAAGGGGGCAACTCACTTTCTTCGACCCGTCCATACCGAAACGCTGAAGTACCCGGTGAATGTACTTCTTTTGGGACAAGTGTAGCAGCTTGGACTCTCTCTCTCGGCTGATCTCCATCCCAAGAATTGTCTTCGCTGCACCCAAATCCTTCATAGAGAAGGTCGCACCCAGTTGGCGCTTCAGCTCCACTATCCTAGTTGCATTCCGACCCACTAATAGCATATCATCAACATAGAGCAATAAAATGATGAAATCATCATCGGCAAAATATCTCACAAATACACAGTGATCCGACGTCGTCCGTGCATAACCATGCTCCCTCATAAACGACTCGAACTTCCTGTACCACTGCCTCGGAGCCTGCTTCAGACCATACAAGCTCTTTCTCAACCGGCAGACCAAATATGACTTGCCCTTCTCACAGAATCCCTCTGACTGCTCCATGTACAACTCCTCCTCAAGATCACCGCGGAGGAATGTCGTCTTTACATCCATCTGCTCGACCTCCAAGTCGAGACTGGCTGCTAATGCTAGCACCACCCGAATAGACGAATGCTTCACGATAGGCGAAAAGATCTCATCATAATCCACGCCTTTCCGCTGACCGTAGCCTTTAACTACCAGCCTCGCTTTGTATCGAGGGCGAGTAGCATCATCCGTCTGCTTCACTCTAAACACCCATCGATTCTTCAAAGCCTTCTTGCCCTTTGGCAACCGCACCAGCTCATAAGTGGAATTAGTGTGCAAGAAACTCATCTCCTCCTATATGGCCTCCATCCACTCCTGTCTGTGTTCATCTTCCATAGCCTCTGCAAAGCTTTCGGGCTCTCCCTCGTCAGTCAATAGCACATACTTATTCGGTGAGTATCTCGTAGATGGTCGACGACCTCTGTCGCTCCTTTTCAGTGGAGCCACTGGTGCTGGCTGTATACCAACAGCCTCCTCCCCTTCAGGAACTGCCTCTCCGACATGCTCATCCTCCTGAGGGACACCCTGACCACCATCAACAGGCTGATGATCAAGGTTGGGAGCAACTCCATGTACTGGCTCCCCCATAATTGGATCCTCTGCGATGTCCTCTGGAAACTGCTCGAAGCGAAATGACTCTAACTCAGGCAATTCCTCAGCCTCAAAAGGCGTCTCGGAATCCTGAGTGTTGGTCAAAGTCTGATCCTCGATGAATATCACGTCTCTGCTTCTGTAGAGCTTTCTTCCCACCGGGTCGTAGAGTCTATAGCCAAACTCATCCCGACTGTAGCCGACAAAGACGCATCGCCTCGTCTTCGGCTCAAGTTTGGTCATCTCGTCCTTCGGTACATGCACGAAGGCCTTACAGCCAAACACTCGCAGGTGATTGTATGACGGCTCTTTGCCGTACCATAATTTGTCAGGCACATCACCCTGCAAAGGAGCACTAGGAGATAAATTAATAACATAAGCAGCTGTGAGAAGAGCCTCACTCCAATAACTGCCCGGCAAGTTTGCTTCTGACAGCAAACACCGCACCCTCTCCGTCAGTGTCCTGTTCATGCGCTCCGCTACACCATTGAGCTGAGGTGTCTTGGGCGGAGTCTTCTGGTGTCATATCCCTTGTTTTCTGCAATACACATCAAAGGGACCAATGTATTCGCCGCCATTGTCGGACCGAACACACAATAACTTCTTGTCCGTCTCTCTTTCAACAGAGGCCTGAAACTCTTTGAAAGTAGGTAGCACCTGATCCTTGGTCTTTAAGGCATAGACCCAAACCTTCCTGGAACAGTCATCAATAAAAGTTACAAAGTAAGATGCACCACCAATAGTTTTTACCTTCATAGGACCGCAGACATCCGAGTGAATCAACTCGAGCAACGCCGGCTTCCTTGAACTTGGATGACTTTGGAAAGACACCCTATTTTGCTTCCCAGCTAAGCAGTGCGTGCACTTTTCCAACTTTGTAGACTTAAGCCCTGGAATCACCTTCCTGTTCACCAAGTAGCTCATCCCCTTCTTGTTGATATGGCCGAGCCGCCTGTGCCACAACTCGGTAGACGCATCACTAACTGCGTTCACCTTCTGTGTCCCCTGTGCGCTCCCCTCCATATAGTAGAGACCGGACTTCTTGCTTCCTCTAGCAATCACCATCGAACCCCTGGAAAGCTTCCACTGACTATTCCAGAAGAGACCAAATTAAGAAACCCTCGTCATCCAACCTTCCAACCGACACCAGGTTGAAACGGATATCAGGGACATGACGAACATCTTTGAGAACAAGAACCGCACCCGTCTTCGTTCTCAAATGCACATCTCCAACGGCAACCGCCTTCGACACATCTCCATTGCCCATCTTCAACACTCCACAGTCGCCTGTTGTGTAAATGGCAAATAGTGCCCTGTTGTGAGATACATGTGCTGAAGCCCCTGAGTCCACCAGCCAAGAATTATCATTGCAGGCGAGGTTTGTAATGACCTCATCACCTACGACGATCACATCGCCTCCATGCATCGAGGCCGCCGCTGTAGTGTTCTCTTCTTGCTTCCCCTTGTCGCCTTTCTTCTCTCTCTTCCAAGCGAAACAGTTCCGCTTGATGTGGCCCTTCTTACCACAATGGTAACACTCTGAGTCCTCGTAACGACCCTTGGACTTCCCCCTGCTCTTGTCTCTGCCACCACCTGGACCCCTGTTTTTGCCCCTTCCGCGACTCTCTGAAACCAATACCTCTGAGTGATGGGATGTAGATGAAGTGCCCTGAGAACGTCTCCGTATCTCTTCATTCAGCACCCCGCTCTTGGCAAACTCCAGACTGACCATGCCCTCTGGAGCAGAAGCGATCATAAATACTCGTACGGTCTCCCACGAGTCTGGCAATGTACACAGCAGCCATAGTCCCTGAACTTCGTTGTCAAACTTGACTCCCATTGAAGACAGCTGGTCAACCACGCCCTGAAAATCACTCAAGTGATCCATAATAGACGCCCCATCTTTGTACCGCAGACCCATCATCGTTCGGATCAGGAACAACTTGTTTACCCCGGTCTTCTTCGCGTACAGAGATTCCAGCTTATCCCATAACGTCTTCGCGTGCTCAATGTTGGCAACGTGGTTGTACACGTTCTCGTCAACGAACTGCCTGATGTATCCGCACACCTGTATATGCTCGAATTTCCAGTCCTCCTCGGATTTATCACTGGGCTTCTCGGATACAAATACGGGCAGATGCAGCTTCTTGACAAACAGCAAATCTTTCATCTTGCTCCGCCAATAGTGATAGTTGGTGCCGTTCAGATTCACCATGCGCACCAGCTTCGCGTCCATCTCTCCTCTCTAGTTTCTGTCAACTCCTGACACCCTTCTGAATTCCAGAACCTGGCACTGATACCACTTTGTTGGGAAAGAAACGCGGAAACTTTTCTCCAAACTAGAGAGTACCTGCGAGAGAACCGAGCAAACAACGTACAAACCAAACCACCAAACACAATCACGCAGACACAGAGAATTTTTGACGTGAAAAATCCTTGCGGGAAAAACCACGGGACGATCGGAGTCCAACCCAGAGAAGCCTCCACTAATGGAATAGAAGAATTACACCCTCTACAAACTTCTTCCGATCCAAATCGGATCCCCACAACACTTAGAAGCAAGAACAATGATTACAAGGCTACGAAGAACGAGAACGACGAGTAGAGATTACCCGAACGTGATCTCCTTCGAAAACTACATTCAATCCTCCGTCTTCTCTCCCAAAGTTGCAAATGGCACTCTTGCCTCCTTTCTCTCTCTCTCCTCTCGTTGTGTGCTACAATTGTGTTACAATTGATTAGGGTTTAGAAATTCCAACTTAACTCCCTAATCCCGCAACAAAACTGGACCGTTTGATTAGATCCAATGGTGAAAAATCACCCAGATTTCTGTCTCAGCCCCGACGACACAGAGTTCGGCCAGAACTCTGTGTCGGGCAACCAGAACTGTCCAGCAACATTCTGGAACAGCCAGACCGAGTTCGGCCAGAACTCGGCCTGGGACCGAGTTCGGCCCGAACTCGATGGCTTCAGTCCAGAACCCCCCTCTTGTTAGCAGCAGCAGCAGCAACTCCTCGTTGCCTACTTCCCGAGCTTCTTCGACATCGAACGGCTCTCGTCGCACTCCGGGATCTTCTCCACATAGGTTGGGAACCCCACCCACTCCAACAGGTTCGCCTCCAGCCGACTCTCTCTTTATCGACCGTCCCTCCCAGCTGCTTACAGAGCCGTACAAAAGCCTCGCCTCCGTGAGGGAGTTGAGAATCGGTGTTTGCAGCCAGTTGGAGTCTTTGAGTGGTGAGGTGGAGGGAGCAAAGGATCTTCAGTTTCTGCCGAGATTCTGCCCTCTCCCTGCGCTCTCTGCCTGACAGCCTGCAGAGCTTGTTCTCCCTCAAGATTTTAGATGTGGAGGGAGCAAAGGATCTTCAGTTTCTGCCGAGATTCCCTCGCTCGATGGATGTACTCTGGATCTCCGGCTGCAACCAGATGTTGAAGGACCGGAGAAAGATCTACGAAGGCGCAGATTGGCCTAAGATCTCACGCATACTTATAGTTGATATAAGCTAGATGATATTGTTACTCAAGGTACCAACACAAACATACAACTGATCACTCTTTTGTTACTTCTTTCTGTCCGTGTACAAATTTTCAAACTTGGATCTAATGTACATTTTAACAGTCTAATGTGTATCCATTAGTAATTGCTATGGGCAACCTACGCGTCCTTACGGTTGGGAAGCTCGAATCCTGCCGGTCCTGTCTGGTGTCCGCACTGCTTTCCACATGATCTACAAGCGTCGTTGGACAACATCACAGTTAAGAGCTCAAAATAATAACTTACAATATGAATGTGACACGTGGATTTCACTAACATTGAGAGGATATTTATTTTACGAGTCCATTTTTGTTCACCCACCAAAACTAGGTGGATGTTCACCTCCCACTAAAAACATGACACGTGTTACAAAACCACTTTGGTGGGTGAACAAAACCACTTACAAAGTAGTTTGTGTGGGATAAAAATGTCACGTGCTATATTTTTTTATTGGGAGGTGAACATTCCATCTTAGTTTTGGTGGGTGAACAAAAATGGACTCTCTATTTTACTCTTTAGCCCCTTGAGAGAAAAAAAACAAAAAATCAGGGACCTAGAGCCAGATGAGACATGCAGAGCATAATCTGTTCCTTGTCGATACACTGAGATCAACATTGTTGGAAATGCGGTGTGACCAGAACTAGAGTTTGTCCATGAGGTGCGATATTGAAAGACAATTCTCATGTAAGGTCTGAACCAATTCCACTTATCTGAACCAATTCCACTTATCTCGTTTCCGGTTGAACGCTCAAAAGGGGATGATAATGTAGTTGATAATTTAGTTTCACCTCAGGTAGAAGGTGGGATCATTAGGTTTAGATAGTTGAGATTGGTTCAAGCCTTACACGGAAATTCTTATTTAAGGCATATGGGCCCAATTCAACATCGCACATCATGGGTTAACTCCGATTCGGGTCACACCGCGTTTCCAACAAGTAGTTTCAGAGCCCAAGATTACGAGGGTTGTTTGGACGGCTCTAATTGGTTCGAGACAGATGATGCTAACATTCATGCGTATAATCTAATTATATAGGAGCATCCTCCATAAGGTGGTATAGGTGTCAAAAATTTGCAGACGGAAGCTGGATCAGACATAATGTTGGTGGCAATTACACAAATTGGTTTCAAAGGTGGGTCCGACATGTTGAAGGTGGAGCAAGACGTTGTGGTTGGCACACAAATATAGTGTGGATGAACGTGTCGGTTTAGTTCTATGGTCGAACGGATCGAGATGACAATATGTTGGATCTCCTAGGTGTTCGGCTGGCGGGAACGAGCAAAGGTAGCAAGGGTGCTAAGGTTGTTCAGCTGGTGGGGGAACAAGCAGAGGTAGTAGGGGTGCTAAGGTTGTTCGGCTAGCGCAAACGAGCTAAGGTGGAGATTGTTGGATTTTATCTTGTTTTCGATTGAGCTCTCAAACGGAGGAGACAATGGAGCTGGTAATTTAGTCAACATTGAGTAGGAGGTGGGATCATTAGCGGTAGATAATTGGAATTGGTTCATACCTTACATTGAGATTCTTTTTTAAGACATATGGGCCCAATTTAATATCTCATATCATGTGTCAAATTCGGTTCGGATCACACCGTATTTTCAACAACAGCAGTGCATTAGAGAAATCAGAGGAACAACTTAGTGCGTCTCCAACCCTATTGTCTTGTTTTGTGTTGTAATTCCTATGTGACATGAGGCACAAGACAATGTATTTCCTATGTGACAAGATGACATTTACACAAGACAATTAGATAAAAAAAGTGTTCTCCAATGCAAAAGTTTGAGAAGACAGTAAAATTATTTTTTTTCCAACTTCCAAGATAACTTTTTCGCTTCTTCCTTTTTTTGATAAATATTTTTATTCATAATTAATGATGTGGAAGTAGAGCATTGTGAAATCTATTGTCTAGATCTAGACAACCAACTTCACATTGTCTTTGACATGTCATTGTCATATCAACTTTACAATTTATTTCACATTTACATTGGAGAAGAAATTTTGAAATAAGAAATGGTGATTCCTATGTGGCAACCAATTTTTTTTTCAAACTCACAATGGGTTAAAGATGCTCTTAGATTAGCTTCAATTCAATTCAGACTCGTAGAAGTGTACCAGCTCAGTATCAAAGTATTACAACAATTCAAATTCATCTACTACGTTCTTCGGAATTAGTAGGTTGGTCAGCAAGACTAGTCAGTTAGCCTAGCCAGCTAAGCACAGAAGGCCACATCAATAAGGTGGTTAGTAGAGTTTGTTACAATATCAGTGTATACATGTTCTTCCCCAATTTTTGTTCTTGATCAGTCTTCTCCATGGCAAATTCTGCTGCTCGATCTTCTCCAATTCCAAGTTCGACGGGAAGGAGATGCATCATCATCCCTCGGAACGGTCTAGTCACAAATAAGAAATGTCTAATTGTTCAGATAGTGGAATTTGAAATTGAACGCATTGAGATGTTCGGTTGACGTGATGGTAAGACTTAGACCATCTCCAATGGTGATTTCTAAAATTGAGTTCTTATCCTACTTGGCATTGTACTTTAAGGAGATTTCTATCCTAGTTAGAAGAGTTTCTATATAGAAATTGTACACATACAAAAATGTTCCACAATGGTTCTCCATTTCTATCCTATGTGACACATAGTAAAAGGACCAATTTAATGGTGTGGGACTTAATAATAATTGTCATGAGAGATAGGAGAATTTCTATGAAAGTTTCTACATGTAGAAACCCTCTTAGAAAGTTTTCATCCTATATCATTGCCACCTAGGATAGAAATGGTGATAGAAACTATCATTGGGAGAAATTTTTTCTAAAATGAATTTCTTCCATAGAAATAGGAAAGATAGAAACCCCCATTGGAGATGGTCTTAGAAGTTTTGCAAGAAAAGTCGGTGTCATAATAGAATATCTTTGTTATTCCATTATTATGTTGCAATACCCACATAAGGTAGTAGAGTAAAGCCATAGCACCTTCTTCTCTCGGTCCGAATCATTCTCGATCAAAACATGTTGTTTCTCTTTGCTCGGTGAATAGAAGCAATGCTGCTCTGCGTTGTCTAGCTACAACTTGGCGTACTTCCTGAAGGTCTCTCCAGCATTCTTGGCGTCCTGCGGCACGGGCATATTGGACAGGAAAGTGACCTTGGATGACGCTATTAGCACCTTCTTCTCTCGGTCCGAATCATTCTCGATCTTCCACAAGTGCACCTCCCATACCTGTGATCTTGGAACGCCAACAAGTAAGAACGCTAACGAGGTAGATGATCATATATGCGCTTAAGTTTTTTTTTTTTTTTTTGAAATTCTACACATACACACGATTGTGGGGCTTGACCATGTCAGCCCCTCCAGGTGTCCTCCCCACTTCTACTAGGTTAGAGAGCTTCGACATCATATATGCTCTTATTTGCAAATTACACAGACATACAATAAATCTAAGAAGAGAAAAATGTTTGATTTAGTTACGGGCCTTTTGACCATTTATTTTAACTTTAGTATGATACACTTTGAAACAACTACAATATATATATACTATTATATAATACAAAATGTTAGAATTCGTTGTAGAATTATTTTTGTCAAATATGTTCTTCCTCAACATTTAGTAATTACAATGGTCATTAAAATTAAGAGGAATAACTAGATAATTTAGAATAAGAGGGTTGACCAGATAATAAATATATAAGAATCTGAAGCACTAAGTCTCATCTTTCCATACAAGTCTTCATGTCCATTGGTAAAAAATTATTATGTTCTAACCATTTTTTATTTTTTTTGATGCCTGACGATACGTACGAAATTTAGTGTACGCTCATTGCATGCATTTGGGCCCACTGTCTCCAACTCCTACTAAATAAATGAAAGAAATAGTACATCCCCGTGGCTCGATCCACTGATCTTCTGCCACCCAGCCGGGATCTTGTACCTCTCCACAGTAATCACAAGAGTCACTTGAGTTCGGTAAATGAACAAAAAAGAACAAATTTTGTACTCTGAATCCTTTGACACTGTAAAAAGAAAGCATACGTAATTAAATAGTCACCTGGAAAGACGATAGAAAATTCTAATTAAAATACGTGAGTATTTGTAAACTAAAATTTTTATATAACGTCACCCTCTAACTTGAATTACCGAATTTAAAAAAGAGGTTATCATTGTAAAAAAAATGGTCTTGTCCAGTGTCCATTAGTATATATATATATATATATATATATATATATATATATATATATATATATATATATATATATATATATAAAAGTTAGATATAGCGATTCTAGTACATTTTTGTTCACCCACTAAAGTCTGAAGAATTGACACGTGTCAAATCTTTTAGTAAAAATCACTTTGAATGTTTACAAAATTATTTTCAAATTAGTTTATGTTAAATGAATTTAATATATATCAATTTTTTGTTGAAAGGTGAACAAATATTTTAGTTTTGATAGGTAAACAAAAATAGACGATTGTGTCTATCTTATATTTAACGGTCGGTGAAAGGCTGGTACCCCACTCTCTCTCTCTCTCTCTCTCTCACACACACACACACTAAAAATCAACTGGGAGATGACAAATGATTGGACAATTTAAACTATCCCCTATTTTTGTTATTAACATGATATCACCAACTTTTACATCATAAACGCACGCCTGTTGTACAAACTAAAAGATACTCTGTGACAAATGGTAACACAAGCATGTGGCTACAATATATTCCTTTAATGGGTTGGCAGAAAAAACTGTAGAAAAGATGTCAAACAAAAATAGTTCCGTTGAATTTTCGTACACGAATACATGACAGGACATATGCTGAGGTCCATCCTGAGTTTATGAAAGTTCTAGACAAATTTTTAAAATAGGATCCATATAAAAAAATTAAAGTAAAAATAAATTTTAAAAAATATTATAATTAAGAATTGAATCTATGATCTCCAGTATGCAAGTTTAACATACTAACGCTACACTACAATTATTTTGTAATAAAGAAAGATTATGTTACATATTAGTTCTATTTTTCGATATAAAATTATTAGTGTATATATATATATATATATATATATATATATATATATATATATATATATATAAAAATATATATATATATATATATATATATATATATATATATATATATATATATATATATATTAATTTTTTTTGGTTCCGAATTCTATGGGGTCCTGAACGGTCGTCCTGGCCGTCCTGGGTCAGGGCTGGCCATACATATCCTATATAGCGGGCCTAAGAGCATCTCCAACCCTATTGTCTTGTTAAGTGTTGTGAGTCTTAGGTGGCTCCTATGTGGCATGAGCCACAAGACAATGTCTTGTTTATGTGGCAAAATTATCAAAAAGTCTTGCCAGACCGAAAGATTGGACCGAAAAAACAAACCGCGCGACACGTGTCAGCACGGTATTGGACAAAATAAAAAAAAATAAAAAACACTCTGCCCCCTGCTAACTTCGGCCAATGAGAAACCGACACGTGGCGTCGGTTCACGTGCGGTTTCTCTGGCGGTCTGGGAAGAAGCTTTGCAAAATTATATCTCAAAAGACAATGAGATAGAAAAACTATCTCCAATGCAAAAGTATTGTGGAGACAATAAAAAGTATCTTTTTCAACTTCCAAGACAACTCCTCCACTTCTTCAACTTTTTATAAATATTTCTATTCATAATTGATGATGTGGAGACAAAGTCATTGTGAAGTGCATTGTCTAGATCTAGACAACCAACTTCACATTCTCCTTGCCATGTTATTGCCATGTCAACTTCATGTTTTATTCTACATTTGCAATGGAGAAGAATTTTTGGAATGAAAATTTGTCATTCCTATGTGGCAACCATTTTTTCTAAACTCACAGTAGGGTTGGAGATGCTCTAAAGGTTCTTTTATTGAATAAGTTTAACACAAAAGTTAAAGAGAGTTTTGTTTTTCTTCTTTATTTTTGTGGTAGAGAGTTCAAGAAAGCAGCAACAAGAATAGAAGTGTTGAAAAAACTATTGTAATTTATTTTCTTCTTTACATTGGAACTAAATGAAGTAGACATTTTGGCCGAACTAATTTTTTTTTTTTTTTTTGCAGTTGTGAATTTTCTTTGAACTGTTTTCTGATTTCTTCCATGCCCCAACAAAAATTAATAATTGTAGGCTGGTCGCCACTTGTGAGGAGTCTTTTTCTTTCACTTGGCTGTAAATGGAACAGTAGGAAGGAGGAGGAGAAGAAGAAGAAGAAGGCACCTGTATGGTTTTGCCGACTTGCACCGGCTTGGCGCTGGCGAAGACGTGGTCGCCAAGGCGGGCGGTGCGGTGGTGGTTGATGCAGAGCTGGATTCCGGCGATCCTATTGAACCCGGAGGCGGTGTGCGCCCCGATGCTCGCGAGCGCTTCCGCTACCAGAGCGGATATTCCCCCGTGCAGAACTTTGAAAGGCTGATAGCATGAGTACTACAAATTAAGACACTGACGGACACAATTATCCTTACTTTTTAAGTTTCCTTGGATATATGTAACGTACGTAGGTACGTACGTACGTACCTGGCAAGTTGCCCCGGTGACCGTGAAGCTGCCGTTGACCTCGCTTGGCGCTACGAGGTCGATCGCGAACCCGATGGCGTGGAGGGGCGCATCGAGCTTGGCGGTCTTCGAGTCCGATGGCATGATGATGACCGAAGAAGAAGAAGAAGAAGAAGAAGAAGAAGAAGAAGGAGGAGGAGGCAATGGGTGGACCGACAACAAAGGAGAAAGAGGATGTAGGAACGGTTGGTTTAGTCAACTTTCGATTGCATAAGAATTTCTTAAATAAGGGAGTTAAGGTCCAAGTCCATCTAAGCTAGGATAGCTTGCTTCACGCATCATGTTTTCCTAAGCAGTGCCTAGCTTAATCAAATGAAAATAATAAGAAAAAATTTATAAAATGTCCAAAAATTACAAAAGTTTTATGAAAAATTTATCACAAAATAACAATTCGTGTGTCCAGAATTAGCGAAAAATATATAAAGGAGTTTTTGAATGACCTTTTTGCCCTTCTAATTTATTGAAAACACTTCTGAACCCTACTCTTCAAAAAAAAGTTTCGATACTTTCTCTTCTTTTATACGCTGCTCAGTTTCGAATCTAGGTTTTCTCCTCCAAAATCTTCAAACCTTCCTTCAAAAACTCGTCGAAAAATTTCGGAAAGGCCGACAAACGGTAAACTGTTAAAACGGAGGTCCAAACATCATTTTTTTCGTGATTCTAAAATTTCGGTAGGCCGACTAAAAAAAATTTGTTAATCTCCAGCTCCTCGGAAATACGCTCTTTTTGCGACAAACCATGCCTCGTTTCGACCTCCCAGTCAAAAGTTATGGTCCTTCAAAGTTTCAACTGTACATAAAATGCAGGAGAATGATCATTCTCCGTGGTAATATCACGGAGAATGGCCATTCTCCGTGCT
Organism: Iris pallida; assembly: GCA_029216955.1. Taxonomy (NCBI): domain Eukaryota; kingdom Viridiplantae; phylum Streptophyta; class Magnoliopsida; order Asparagales; family Iridaceae; genus Iris; species Iris pallida. Next base: position 6,447,148 of record JANAVB010031416.1, on the reverse strand, counting down.
AAAACCACGAAGAATGGCCATTCTCCGTGCTAAAACCACGGAGAATGACCATTCTTCTTGTTAAATTGACAAAGAATAGCCATTCTCCGTGTTAGAATGAAGGAGAATGGCCATTCTTCGTCAATTTAACAAGGAGAATGACCATTCTCCGTGGTTTTAGCACGGAGAATGACCATTCACCGTGCCAAAACCACGAAGAATGGCCATACTTAAATTGACAAAGAATAGCCATTTTTCGTGTTAAAAGACGGAGAATAGTCATTCTCCGTCAATTTAACAAGGAGAATGGTCATTCTTCGTCATTTTAACATGGAGAATGGCCATTATCCGTGTTAGAATGACGGAGAATGGCCATTCTCAGTCATTTTATCACGAAGCCATTCTCCGTTGTTTTAACACAGAGAATGGCCATTCTCCGTCATTTTGACACGGATAAGGCCATTCTCCGTGGTTTTAGCATGGAGAGTGGTCATTTTTCGTGATTTTAGCACGGAGAATGGTCATTCTCCGTGATTTTAACACGGAGAATGGCTATTCTCCGTGTTAGAATGACGGAGAATAGTCATTCTCAGTCATTTTATCACGGAGCCATTCTCCGTCATTTTAATACGGAGAATGGCCATTCTCCATGGTTTTAACACAGAGAATGACCATTCTCCGTCATTTTGATATGAAAAATGGCCATTCTCCATCATTTTGACATGGATAAGGTCATTCTCCGTGGTTTTAGCACGGAGAATGGTCACTCTCCGTAATTTTAGCACGGGGAATGGTAGAATGGTCATTCTCCGTGATTTTAACACGGAGAATGATCATTCTCCATGTTAAAATCACGGAGAACGATGGAGAACAGTCGACAGAAACCTAAAACATAATTTTTTATTTTTTTGTTGAAAAAAGTTTGCAGGAAATTTTTTTTAAGAGTTTTCGTTCTTCTTTTCAAAACTATGCTAAGTCTTATGGAAAAGAAGAAGAAGATCTTCTCTCCACAATTTGACCTAACGTCGAAAAACTTCAAATCTCTCAACGATGATGATGATGATGATGAGCGATGATCGGAGTTCGACTGAAGAAAAGCACAGTGAACTACGAACGATCTTTGCGATCTCTGCTGAAGATGAGAGCAATAGAATTCAGATCTCTCGTGAAGAAGAAGAAGAAGAAGACGAAAATCGTAATCCAAATCTGAGTTTGTGCGAAGGATAGTTATGGTATTATAAAGATGGCAATTTTGTAAATACAGAGCATCTAAAGGAAATCTTAGAATATTTAACGTGGAAATATAAAATTCTGGGCATTTCATAAAATCCATCATGCGGGTGGATTTTTCATACAAACCAACCCCGAAATTGGGTTTCTCTGTAATTTTTAGAAATAATAAAATATTTATTACTATGATTAGAATTATGTATTAGTCACATATGGGTATATACGTGATTTTATTAATTGACCTTTTTTTATTCATGCCCAGCAACGCTACCTCCAACTCCCACCATTTTTTTTATAAAAATGTAAGAAATAATATGCGTCCATCTCGATTCGAATCCGGATTCTTGGGACAAATGCCTCCTACCTTATCCACTAGGCTAGAGGTGATTAGCAATTATAGTTGTTATTTAGAAAATTTTCTTATGATATACTGGCCTAATTGTCTGAGCAAACATGTAACTCGCAAAAAAATCTAATGTATATCGGAAGAAATCCACGAAGATCCAAAGAGAATCGCACACCTTTGTACGATATCTAAATTCACACAATAAGCACAACATGAACACAAACAATTTTTTCTTTTTTTCTTTTTTTTGGGGGGGGGGGGGGGTTCAGAGTCAAATCCGAAAAAACTTCCACTAAGAAATAAAGAAGTACAACTCCTCAACAAACTTCGCCATTGATCCAACACGGATAACTTTGAGAACACCTCTCCTTGCTAATTGATGTATGAATTATAGTTAGAAAATCTTATTTAAGTCATCATAATCCCGAGACAATCATGAACATCCACCATGGTATGCTGCGAGAATACAACACCATGGTATATTGTAGTTGGTTATAGTTACTATAAATGTTTATAACAATGTTTTGTTGCAGGAACGAATTTATATAGAGTATAAGGAGGGCCACGGCCCCCCATTTAAAAATATATATTAATTACTATATAGATTTTTTTACAATTTTAACACACACACCCCTCCCCCCCACAACACACACACACACACACACACACACACACACACACACACACACACACACACACATATTTATATTTGTTTGACCTTTCCATGCACAAATAATATGTTGGCTCTAGTAGCATCACTTTGACTTTTAAAATAAAAGACATGAGTTCGAATCTCATCTTTGTTGAAAGTTTTATTTTTGTTTCATCTTTTATATATTTTTTGTGTTGGTGTAAAAGCTTCGTGGAATAGAACTCATAATCGTTGAGGCGTGTGAATCACTATCCTCAAGAAAAGATTCGTCCCTTAACGTAACTGTAAGGCTCGAACGGTGACTTTCCTCCAGGATACAACAACGAGTTACAGATAGCAGTACCTATCTGCAACCTACAATCGAACAGAGAAGAAGACAAACGACAACGTTTCTGATCTCTCTCTCATGTGGTTTTGGATATCAGTGGTGTGTTCTTTCTGTAAAGAACGAATGAATAAATAGAGTTGCAAAACTCTAATTCCGTTAGATCATGAACCAAATATCAGGAGTAGAATCAGGAACGTGTATGAGACGTGTTGAATGAGAAGTAGCGGTCAAATAATGGGCCGCATAAATTGTGGGCGCACTACAAAGAGAAAGTGCAAAAAGTAGGGTCATGTCCCGCCTACGCGCGAGGCTAAACGGCCCGGATTTGCACCCCCCCGTGCGTGCGACGTGCCCGCACATGCGCATTAAGATTTTCTGGAGCTTTCCTCCAAACCGGGTACATTCTAGCCCAATGCCCCCCGGGCGCGCGAGCACCCCTCTTACTACCCACTCATCACAACCATGTAAAAGGTGTAAACATATATGTACCCATTCACAAGTGTGGGTTTTAAGCGATGTGGGACTAAACAAAAGTCTCTTTCCTTTTGTCTATGGTGTATTTGAAATACTCACAAAGTGGAACTAAAACAAAAGTTCCAACAGAACTAAAACAAAAGTTCCAACAATCCTCCACTATTTCAAAATACATCACACATGCTATGCCTATACCGACTACACCTCCCCCACATATTTTGAAATATGTGGTTGTCTCATCTGCTAGCCGTAGCACGAACACAACGCCTAAGTACTGGTGCCTTTCAGCTATGAACCAGCCATTAGGATAGCAAAACTTGTTCACATGTGGTTGGTGAAACAAGTTTCTATGAACCAACAACCTTAAATATGAACAGAGGACTCGCATCCACATTGTAATTCTTAGTACTTCACTGTTCTGCGATTTTGCGCTTTTTGGCCCTGCGCTGATTCCTGGTTTTTCATGAGTGCTCTAGAAAGCCTGCCAAAAGCTTTCATATGAACCGACCCAGTTCCTCACTCGTATAGGTAGATTTCCATCAAGTGTGTACTGCAGTTTAGACACACCACCTCAAGATTTGGGATATGGATTCTATTAAGAGCAAAGCTCAATCTTCTCACTGCAGTAGTTGTATTCATAAATACAGTACTATCTCGTCATAAGAATGGAACATCTCAAATACAATAGTCGATAGTACACAAAAACAACCAGTGACTTGTTCTTACCCCTATGAACCTAAGTCATGGGATCACCAATCAAATAGGTGGGGTTACCATCACTCTTGTCTTCTATTTTAGGCATAAGTCCCATTCTACTCGACGTATCTTCCACTTGCCTCCTATTAAGTGGTTTAGTCAGAGGATCGGCTAAATTCAACTCTGACCTCACATAATCCAAGGATATAACTCCAGATTTTAATAGTTATTTTACCACTGTATGTCTTAGACGTATATGTCTACTTTTCCTATTGTAAATCTTGCTCTTTGCCTTTGCGATAGCAGCTTGACAATCACAATGCATAGGCACAGGAGGAGGAGCATTTACACTAATGGGAAGATCTGCTAAGAGGTTTCTAAGCCACTCAGCCTCAGAACATGTCTTCTTTAAGGCGATTAGCTCTGACTCCATGGTTGAACGAGCTATACATGTTTGCTTGGTAGATTTCTAAGACACTGCACCCCCACCAAGGGTAAACACATAACCACTAGTGGATTTGATCTCATCTGAATCTGAGATCCAGTTAGCATCACAATAACCCTCTAGCACAGGTGGGGACCCTTTGAAAGATATCCCATGATTAATGGTACCTTTTAAGTACTTGGCTAATATCTCAATGGCAACCCAGTGTTCCTTACTAGGACTCTGAGTATATCTGCTCAGTCTGCCGACAGCATAAGCTATGTCAGGCCTCGTACAGTTCATCAAGTACATTAAGCTACCAATAATTTGGACATATTCTTTCTGAGAGACACTACGTCCTTTATTTTTCTTAAGATGGATATTGGCATCATATGACGTCGACATCCTCTTACAGTCATAATATCCAAATCTTTTCAAAAACTTCTCGACATAGTGTTCTTGACACAATGTAAGACTATCTTTTGTCTTCATAATTTTAATACCTAAGATTACATCAGCTTCACCAAGATCTTTCATATCAAAATTTGAAGCTAAAAATCTTTTGGTCTCATTTATAATATCAAGGTTAGGTCCCAAAATAAGCATGTCATCCACATAGAGACAAAGCATAATATAAGAATTATTAAAATACTTATAGTATACGTATTTGTCTGCATCATTGATCAGGTATCCATTAGACACCATCACAGAATCAAATTTCTTATGCCATTGTTTAGGTGCATGTTTCAACCCATATAAAGACTTAACTAGTTTGCATACTTTCTTCTCACTACCCGGTACAATAGTACCTTCTGGCTGTGACATATAAATCTCCTCCTCTAAATTACCATTTAAGAAAGCAGTTTTCACATCCATTTGATGGATAATTAACTTGTGAACTGCTGCCAATACAATTAAGATCCTAATAGAAGAGATTCGTGTCACAGGGGCGAAAGTGTCAAAATAGTCTATGTCTTTCTTCTGGGAGAATCCCTTCGCAACCAACCTAGCCTTGTATTTCTCAATAGAGCCATCTGCTCTTAGTTTCTTCTTGAAGATCCATTTGCAACCTATAGCTTTAGCACCAGGAGGTAAATCAACAACTTCCCAAGTATGATTAGACATAATTGAGGTTAACTCACTGTTGATTGCTTCTATCCAGAAAGGTGCGTCTCTAGAATGCATAGCATTATCATAGGTTATCGGATCATTATCCACAAGAAACATGTGAAAATCATCACCAAAATTGGTGGATATCTTCACTCTTTTACTCCTTCTCAATTCAAATTCTGAATTTTTAGGAGTCTCAGAGATACGTTCAGTATGGTTAACAGTTCTTTCGAGACTAGTCTTCCAAGGAAAAATTGTTTCGAAGAAATCAGCATTTTTGGTTTCCAGAGTTGTATTTACATCAACCTGGTCAGAGTCACTTTTAACAACCAAAAATCTATAAGCAGCACTATTGTTAGCATAACCAATGAACGCACAATCAACAGTTCTAGAACCTAATTTCATCTTTTTAGGTCCTACTAACAGAACTTTGGCGAGGCACTCCCACATTCTGAAATAATTTAGGTTAGGCGTATAGCCTTTCCATAGCTCATAGGGTGTCTTGCCAGTTGCCTTATACGGTATTCTGTTCTGAATAAAACAAGCAGATAGGATAGTTTCTCCCCACAAATTTAGGGGTGCTCCTGAATTAACCAGCATAGCATTCATCATCTCTTTCAAGGTTCTATTCTTTCTTTCAGCTACCCCATTCGATTCAGGTGAATATGGCGGGGTAGTCTCATGAATTATGCTAAGTTGTTCACAATAGTCAGCAAAGGGATTAGACTCATATTCAGCTCCCCTATCCGACCTAAGCCTTTTAATTCTCCTATCTAGTTGATTTTCAACTTCAGCTTTATATTTCAGAAACATCTCACCTGCTTCATGCTTGTTTCTAAGGAGATATACCTTCGTGTATCTAGAGTAATCATCTATAAAGATAATATAATAATATTTCCCCCCTCTAGACATTAAACTCCTAAATTCAGCAAGATCGGTGTGAACTAAGGAGAGCAAATTATTATTATCTCTAGAAATAACAGGTAAACAACTCTTTTTGATGGCTTTAACTTCAGCACATATTTCGCACTTATCATCCATTGGTTTAGTGATGTTAGGCAATAAACCAGTTTTTCTCATTTCCTTAATATAAGGTGCAGAAACATGTCCTAGTCTACCATGCCACAAATCAAAAGAGTCAACCATATAAGTAAAAGAAGCAGAATTTTCATTAATAACAGTTTTGAGTACATTCAAAAGAAATAAACCCTGGTTACAATACCCTTTCCCTATGAATGTCTCATTCTTAGAAAGCACTACCTTATTGCATTCCATGTTCACTTTGATTCCAGCTTGAACCAAAAGTGACACAGAGATCAGATTGCAGCGAATGTCAGGAACATGCAGTACATTACCCAGTGAAAGGGTTTTCCCAGAAGTCAAGTTGAGAAGAACTGTGCCTTTTCCAAGGATGGGTACAGGCCTAGAGTCACCCATATAGACTCGTTCTTCTCCATCTTTCACTTGGGTGTACTCTGAGAAAGACTTAAATCACCACAGATGTGACGAGTTGCTCCAGAATCAATAATCCAGTCTTTTTTCTCAGCCACCATGTTCACAACAGAGATAACAGCAGCAAAGACATCATCCTTCACTATATTAGCTTTCGGAGTGACATCTTTGTTGTCTCCATCCTTCTTGTGTCTGTACTGAAAAGCATGATGTCCGGGTTTTCCACAAACATAACAATTTCCTTTATTCTTCTTAAAAGGACGAGAATTGTTAGTCTTCGGAATAGAAGATTTCTTATCGATTTTCTTAGGATTTCTCCTAAACCGATTAGAACTAGAACTGGGATTACCTTCCACAATATTAGCCTTAGAGTCAAACTCCGTAGCTAATCTTGCGTCAAGTTTCCGATTTTTCTCTTCAATCCGGACATGAATAATCACGTCTTCCAGACTCATCTGCCTCCTTTTGTGCTTCACTTTGTCCTTGTAGTCTTTCCATGATTCAGGTAGTTTCTCAACCAAAAAACCAGAGACGAAAGCGACAGGGAGTTCAATATCCTCAGTTTTCAAATCATTTAAAAGAACTTGAAATTCAATGATTTGAGAAGAGATATCTCTAGAGTCAACAAACTGGAATTTAAGATAATTCCCAATAACATACTTTTGAGTACCAGCATCTTCGATTATATACTTCTTATTCATATTTTTCCAGATTTTGTAAGCTGATTTATATGAATAGTATATCGAAGATCTCATTCGATAGGGTATTTAGAATAGTGTATCGGCATACCTTGTTTCCTTGCTGCCACTCATCGTACAGCTTTTGGAAATCATCGTAAGCGTTGGCAGCATCTTCTATGTTAGTTGAATCGAACTCCATAGCCGCCGGCTCTTTTGGTTCAGGTTCAGTTAGGTACTTCGCATAGTTGAGCACGCCCACCCAGGCGTCCTCTTCTTTGGACGCTCGCTACGACGACATGTTCGTAGATACCGTCGGCGGCTTTAGGAAAGGGCACATCTATGGATACGGCTCCCTGGCGTCGCTGCAGGCGTCTTTCCACCGCCCCCGTCTCCTCCTTTCGCGACCCCGACAGGTGATTATGTGAGAACACAGCTTGCGAATCTGACCGAGACAGTGTCGTCCTTGCGGGAGCATGTGACCACGTGCTATCCGTGTCCTTTTACTGCTCCCGGTTCTTCTGCTCCCGGTCCGTCTAATGCTGCTCCCGGTGCTTCGAATATTCCCGATTATTCTTCCGTCGGACGTCTTTCTTTTGACCCTACTGCCCCTCTGGTACCGCCTCCTGCTGTGACAATACTCCTTGACATGATGTCGCCAGAGCAACTACGCCAACTTCCAAACCATGTCTTTGATACCCTGCCGGCATATATGGTGGAGGAGTATTTTCGTCGAGCGCAGTAGGGAGTACCACCAGTGAATGATCCACCTCATCCTTCTCATTGATGTATTGTATTTGAATGTTTTGAAATGTTTTGAAATATTGAATATTTGTGAATTTCGGATATTGTCACGTGGATATTAGTTTTTGATGAATGTTTTGGATAATGGTGAATGTTTGGATATTAGTTTGTGATGGATATTTGTATATTGGTGTGTGATGTATGTTCGTTTATGTGATGTATTTGTGATGGATATTTGTATATTGGTGTGTGATATATTGGTTTGTTGATTTATGTGATGTGTGATGCATATTGTGATGTTTTGATGTTTCAGATGTTGTATGAACAGGGAATGCTCTGTTTTATGTAAAAAAATTCAAAAAATTTCCAGTTAGCGACTACCAAGCGACGGAAAGTGACGGCTAAGCGACGGAATATCCGTCGCTAACTGGAGAATTTCTAGTTAGCGACGGATGGCGACTACCAAGCGACGGATTATCCGTCGACAAGGTTCTGGAAATATGAAAGATTTTCAGAAGCTAAGCGACGGATTATCCGCCGCAATTCCGTCGCTAGTAGTCGGTAGGTATTTTTCGACGGATAATCCGTCGCCAATGCCGCGACTAATTGGCGACAACGTAGCGACAACCGGTGACGGATTAGCGACGGAATATCCGTCGCTTAGGTTCTGAAAATACGAAAGATTTCCAGAACCTAAGCGACGAATATTCCGTCGCTAATCTGTCGCAAATCCAGCGAGTATTAGCGACGGATTGGCGATGAATTTTGTGTATCAGAAACTCTCTGATATGCGTTTACCAACATATTACCGACGGACTTGTCCGTCGCTAAAAAGTAGTATCCCTAACTTCCTGATACTTGAATTGACGAAAGTCCGTCGGCTAACCGTCGTTAAATATACGAATCTTGCTGACGGCAATCCGTCGCTAAGTCGTCGAATGGCGACAACTTAGTGACAGATATTTTTAGCGACGGGATATTTTCCAACGGATTTTTCAGCCAAAATCTGCCGGCAGTCTGTCGCTAAATCTATTTATCGACGAATTAGCGACGGATACGGCCATCGCTAATCCGTTAATTTTTTGTTGTGAAACTTGATATTGATGAAATATTCCATATTTAGGTCTTCGAGGCGTCGTATCGGACGTCGCTGAGGTTTCACATTTGATCTCAGGCGAGTACATTCTTTGATAATTTTTTGTTTTATGATATCTTCTATGTTTCTTGTATTTAGTGTAGATATCCTTGATTTTTTGACACATTGTTCACACGAATTGGTATTTCTGGATCCCGTCATGAGATGTTATTACTTGTATATATTGGCGTATCTTGTGCAAGCCTCGTTGTTGTTCTTGTGCATTGTATGGACACCAATTTTTGCGAAGGCTCGTGACCTTCTCAGAGAATTTGGTGTCGTAACATGTCATGGTTGGATCCACTATACTAGTCGGGGGCGGAGAGTATTAGCTTAGATATATGATCAATACCCGCCTTGCATCAAGTCTTGAACCTTGAACAATGTTAATCATACACCGCACATATGATTAACCAGGCCTTAAACTCTTGTATCAAGTTTCTAAGCCGATCACAAGTTGAAACTAGTGCTCACTCACATAGAGAGTATTTTTTTTATTCTTGTACATGATCACTACCAAAATATGTCGATTTAGCGACGGCCAGATCCGTCGCCCGTCCATCGGAAATTTGTATTAGCGACCGATCACTAACGGGTCTTGGCCAAAATAATCCGTCGGCAATCAGCTCGTCGCTAATAACGGTCCGTCACTAGGCAGTCGTCAAGCGACGGAATAGCGACGATTTTTCGACTTCACAATATGAAGCATTAGCGACGACTTTCCGTCGGGCTTTCGTCCATTTCAAGTATTAAATACTGAACTGTGTAGACACTAGCGACGTAATGGTCAGTCGGTAAACTGTCGTAATAGCGTATCAGAGTGTATCGTTCCGTCGTTATTCCGTCGATCGCCGTCGCTAACAAAGGACGGAGTAGCGACGGAATACTGACGGATTATCCGTCGACCATGTTCTGAAAATGCTTGGCATTTCCAGAACCTTGGCGACGGATACATCGTCGCTACTCCGTCGCTACGCCGTCGACAGAGCGACTTATTAGTGGCTGATTATCCGTCGCCATGGTTCTGGAAATGTCCAACATTTCTGGAACCTTGTCGACGGAGTGTCCGTCGCTACGCCGTCGAGAGAGCGACTGATTAGTGGCTGATTATCCGTCGCCTTGGCGACGAATTTTCCGTCGCGATTCCGTCGAAGTATATACCACCAGAACCATGCCGACGAATATTCTGTCGGCCACCCGTCGCTACCTGGAAACAGTTTTAAATTTCCAGTTGGCGACGGAAATTCCGTCAAAAATTAGTCGAAAACTGGTAATATCCGTCACTAACCGGTCACTAGTCCGCCGCTAACTGAGATTTTTTTGAAAAAAATTGCAGCACTTTCCCTGTTCACAAAAATATGCATAAACCAAACCAATATATAATGCACGCCAATTATCCAACAATCACATAGACCAAATATATAATGCACACCAATTATCCAAGAATCACATAGACCAAATATGCACATACGAATTTAATGCACATCAATTATCCAAGAATCTCATAGACCAAACCAAATTAATAGAAAATAGACATCAATTATCCTGAAGAGTAACCTAATATCCGTCGTTATAATCCGATCATAGCACAAATAATCCAAAATTGCCACAAATATTCCAAATTTTTTTAATTACAATATTTTAAGAAGGAAGAGGAGTTCGATTGCCCGGTGGTGGTAATCCCTGCTGCGACCGACGAATATACTCCTCCACTAGGTACGGCGGTAAGCCGTCGTAGACACTGCTCGGAAGTCGGCGTAGCTGCTCTGGCAACATGAGATCTAGGAGTGCCGTCACAGTCGGAGGCGGTACCAAAGGTCATCAGGGTTGAAAGAAAGATGACCCACGGAAGAAGGACCGACACCAGCAGTCGACGGACCGACACCAGTAGAAGACGAACCGACACCAACAGTAGACGGACCGGCAGCAGCAGACGGAGGCAGAAAGTACGTGGCAAATTGGTCCTGCAAGGACGACACCGCCTCGTGCAGCTGCGTAAGCTGCGACCTAACATCATCGTCTGCCGGGGCCACGGGAGGAGGCGGTGTCGGTAGAAATCTCTGCGTCGCCATGTGCAACGGCCCTAGGGAGCCGACTCCGTACAGGAGCCCTTTCTTAAAGCCACCGACGGTATCTACGAACAAGTCGTTACCATCTGCAATAAGTAAATAATCGAATAAAAAAAACATGAATTCACGTAATTGCTTTTATGAGGTCAAACTTAATTCACGTAATTGGAAGTGTTTTAAATATACAACAATATTTAACCTAATCATCGTCTTCGTTCTCATCTTCAGCCTCGTCTTCATCATCATCCTCCTCCTCATCCTCATCCTCATCCTCATCCTCATCCTTATCTTCATTGTCGATTTCATCTGTATCCTCATCCCCATCATCGTCGATTTTATCTAACAATATAAAGGTACCTGTACAGTATATACACTCCGAATGGAGGTGACATAGCAAATACAGTCTCAATCACATCTAAGGTAGTGCATGATAAAAGATAGATAAAATATGAAATCCACAAAGAGATACCCAGATAGAAGTCTAAGTGTCTAAGATACACAAACCCAGAAAATATCTCAAATCTCAAATACAGTAATCCATAAAGTAAATACAACTCAAGACAACTAAAATAACTATCTATACAACCTCTACTGTGTCTCCTCTAGGCTAGCAGGCAACCTCCAAGCTATCTGTAAAATTTATCAACAGGTCCAGTCAGGACAGGAACGAGCACATCTCATCTAGAAAACCCAAATAAATGACAAAGAACTATAAAACAATTACAGACAATTGTATTGATGAACATGGCAGTTTATATTCAGGTGATGGTATAGAAAGACAAATAAGGTACAAGGAAAGTAAGTAACTAAAACAAGAGAAGAATCATGGCAATAAAGACTGTAAAAATAGAAACTAGCTAAACTAGAGTAACATGATATAAGTCCAGACAGTAAATATAAACAAGTGTAAGACCAACGTAAATCCAGACAACATGAATCTGATACCAGGTGATTCCAGTACAAGATGAGTCCGGTATGAGATGATTCCAGTCAGTAATCAAAGATTCCAGGGTGAGTCCAGACTATACTCTAACAGTGTGTTTTAAAATACCGAGATCGACATGTAAACGGCTATAGGTAATCCGGCACATCACACACTCGGCCGGGTGTGAGATGGCTATCATTCCAGTAGATTCCAGCATGTGGGGTGATTCCAGAATTGGGGTATGTCTACATGTCTTACTCAAGTATTTCCCCTCCCAGCAAGTACAAGTGAATCCAGAATACGACACGAGAATCGAGATGAGTCCAGCCAAACGTGATGATACCAGCAAGTGATTCCAGGGTGATTCCAGTAGGTGATTCCAGTAATAGAAGCCAGATATGATGATACCAGTAATAGAGGCTAGACAATAATGTATGTGTGTCGCATACATGAATCCAGAATATCCATACGTGTTGTAACAGAGAATCACATACAACTAACTAGAACTGAAGTACAGTAATTGACAATTAAATGAGAGAACTATCAGAGAATAACTCGCCTGATAACCGGAACAGCTGATAGGTAAGAGGTCCAAACTGAAGCCACAGAGTCCTATTTAGAGCAACACAGGTCAAGATGTATACGAGAGATGATAAATGAATTGTACAATACATCTGCATGCTGTCTAGGTCAAACTAAACTAAAGTCAACACTTGGTCAACTCTAGTCAACCACACTAGTGAAATTAGGTCAACTAGGTCAAGTCCTAGCCCAAACAAGTCTAACAAGTCTCACCAGGCCTAACCAAGCCTAGGCTAGCACTCACACAATCACAAGACAATATGAACCACAACAATGTATAATATAAAATAGATAATATATATAAATACATACCTTCATACATACATGCATATCCACATTACATACATATTTATATATATAGGCACATACATATATATATAGGGAGAGAAAGAGAGGTAAAAGAGTAAGTGAGTATGTGTGTGTTTGGCATGTGTGTGAAAGGATATGTGTTAATGTTCTAAAATTTTGTGATAGGTAGGTGTATGTGACATGGGATACATGATGTCAAAGGGTGTATGAATGCATGTGTGTAAAAGGTTATAGGTTAACTCAGTTTATAGAAATGCATACATACATACTTACCTTGTATACATGCATACATACATATAATGTATATTACATTTATATGATACATACATGTATACTTGTATTATATTATACTTACATTCATGCATATTAGATACTTGTATTTATAATAACATATTGCAAACATTCATTTCATTCATGCATCTATGCATTACCTACATGTTTTATACATATGCATACATTGTATATTCATATCATTTCATACATTAACATAGAGACATACAAACATGTACACATTATATATTTCATACCTTGCATTACCTTACATATCATGTATTACATACTCTATATTCATTTAATATCCATACTACATAGGCTCATAGGTTACACAAAATGCATATATCGTATAGTCACTCTTCTACTTAAAACCAATACTGTACCAATTGGGCATTCACTAAATTCTAGGATTAAAGTATGTCATAGCCCTTTGTGTTAGCTTTCCGAAACTTTAAACGGATCGCATTTTCGTGTCCGGAAGCTCCCGAAATCGCGAAAATACCGAAACACGTTCGTCTTTCGTACAGCTGACACTCAAATAATTCTACAGAAAGTTACAGAAAGAACTTGGCTTATTAAAATATATATTTGGAAAGCTAACTTCGATACGGTTCTTTTAAAAAAACGGAAGATAAATCAGAGTTCTAAGCTAAAAGTTATGATATTTTTAAGTTGCTTTGGTTAATAAAAACGTGGATGAATATTATGACGAATTTGAGTTGTTTTGGACAAAAGGACACATATAGGCCAAGATACTTGGATACAAACATAGGTATCCAAATGAAACCCATTCTAACCATCCTAACTAAGATCAATCCACTCTCCAACCATTCTAAAACTGAATTTAAATATCTATTTAAACTATTATCATACATACATACACATGGGGTGTCCTAATTTGGGATCTATCAAGTAGGACACAAGACACATATCTAAAATCCTCAAGAGAGCTCCAAATGGCCTCAAATTTTTATCTAAATGGGACACATGCATGAGGATGGATCCTACGGATTCAAAACTAATTTATATGCAAAAGAAATCGATTTAGAGGATGGGTTTTACCTATTGGGAGTGGAATCACAATAAAATCCTTTAGGACACGGCTCCGATACGAAGATCCATCAAAGTGGACACTCCTCCTTGCACTCCTCTTCCAATCCTTGGTAGCACCCTTCCCTTGGAGAATGGGAATGATTGAGGGATGGTTTGGTGAAGGAATGATTTGATTTGGAGATCAAATCAATGGGAAGGCTCTCTAAAATTGGGGAAGAACAAAAGGAAAATAAAAGAGGCAAGATTGTAATGAGTAAAATGAATCATTCTTCCCTAAAGGTGGCTGCCATAAAGAGTCCATTAGGGCTATTGGAAAATGTCCTAATTGCCCCTCTCTAGTCTCATATGGTTAAGTCTAGACTAGGTTCAAGTTTGGGGTCAAAATGATCTAGTTTTGAGTCTCTAACTTAACCATTCTAACATGATAAAAATTAGTTTAATTAACTAACTTAAATGTTGGGTCTTGTGAGCCATGCTTAACTTAATATTGGGTCCCATCTAGAGTTTAAGCTACCCGGGTCACAATACAAGTCGAAACGAGACGAAACTCAAACCCGACTAAACAAATCCAATAAAAACAATATTAAAAATATAAAATTTTCTAAAATATTAAAATATGAAAATGACCAAAATCATAATACATCAATTTAAATATTGTTAAAATAATCTAAAATTCACCAATTAATCAAAATCCTAAATAATTCAAAAGTCACAAAATGACCAAAATACCCTTAGCCTAAAAAGTTATAAATAGCCATTCTAATCACATGGTTAGGTCCCCATGGTCATAGTTAGTCTCTAGGCTCAACAATTCTAGAGTTCAATAGCTAACGCATCAAAATTATAATTTACCAATTTTAAATAGTATTAAATTAATTAAAAAAAATTCCCATAAATCATAAATCCTATTATTAAATAATAAACTTTTACAAAAGTTCAAAATTACCCTCATTTTAGAAAAGTGGGTGTTACAAGTCTACCCTTCTTAGAAAATTTTGTCCTCGAAATTAAGATGGTCGTACTTCTTCTAGAGTCTCGTTCCCCAACAATCAAAGTCTCAGAACTTACCTAAATCATACAATTTAAAAGAATGGCATACAGGGTCATGGCATACGGTGGTAGTGAAAGTCTTATCTAGGTATACTAGTCATGTTAAACCAAAATGGTCATAGGGTATTGTCACGACCCGCTACCCAAATTGTTGGGCCAGGCCGAGTCATGCCCAGCCTACGTTGAGATAAAACGTAGTAAGCTGTTCTAAAGACAACATGATAAGACTAAATGTACTAACAGTTCTATAAGTGAAAAAGAATCATAAATGCTCCAAACACAAAAGTCATCGTATATAGTAAACGTCCAAGTACAAGTAAACTGAAATGTAAAACTGGATACATGTCCAGTTATAAAATGATATGGTCTAATACATGTCTACTCTCAAAAGTCTAAGTAAACAAAAGACAACTAGGCGAGGTTCTCCGCAGGAACATCCTCGTAAAGCAGAGCCGGGTCCTCGGCAGTAATCTCATAATATGTGTCGCAGAGTAACTCCTCCTCAGTAAGGACACCTACAACGTTATCCTGTCAGGACGGGAGCAAGTACTAAATCTAGCAAACTAGCATATGAAACATGGAAATGAACATGAGAGGAATAACTGAAAAGCATGGCATCACATAGTCTATCATGGCAAGGACACATATGTCATAGAGACAGATGTATATGTAATGTTTAAAACTGTAGTAGGTACGTGATCGGTCAATAGATGTACAATGTGCTGGGGCACATAATGAAATATACATACGTACAAGTGTAAAGGCGGTAGATGTACATACGCACAAATACAGCTTTGAGATAAAGGCCTACGGCATAGTAACATATAAAATGAAACTTTGCTCGGTACTGTAGAGGGGGATATGATCACGTACACTACTATCAGTTTCCCCATAACCCATATTCTAATCATGTGAGAGATACATCAAGACTGTTCTAAGCATGAAAGTAACTGAAAGTACAATATGTAGAGATCTAACTTGCTACCCCATGGATCAGCATTTAACATGGTGGGGTTTGCAGTTCATTTATGTGACAATATGTAAAGTTCGTAGAAAGTACTTGCCTCTAGCAAAGCAAAACAAAATAAGCTGCGATAACAGTGCTATAGATGTCCAGTAACTCGTCGCTGTAGAAGTAAATACAATAACTTAGTTTTTACACTAAGCTAAAACACTAGGACACTAATTGGTGAAACACGACTTGTGATTGGGCACCTAGCCAAAATGATGTCTTTGGCATAGGAGACCAATGTGGGGTGACACACTATGTTAACTAACTTTCTAGGGTCTTTACACTAGTGAGGGATGGGGTTCAACATGACTAAAACTCCAAATAACACAAAAAGCTACAAGTCGTAATTAATCAATAAATAAACCAAAAGATCATTGTGTTCTAACAATTTTAGAGATAGACAAAAAGCCTAGTTTTTCTTAAAGTAAAGTACTAAAGTGATCCTTGTTAATCATAGAAATTTATTATAATTTTTCTGGAATTTATTAACCAGTACAAGTATTTTATAAAAATCAGTTTTCCTAAGTATACAGAAAATGAGTTTTTGTTTCATATGCCAAACTAGTGGCAAAATAGTAAATTAAATACTACAAAAATTATAATAAATTAGCTAACTTAACATAGTATCTAAATACTATTTTTCCATAATTTTAGCAGTACTTTAAGTATTTTTAGAAAATCAAAAACAGCATTGCACACAATAGTTAATTATCTGCGTATTTTGTCCATGTATATAATTTGAACCAAAGTTCAAATACAGGACCCAATACCATGAATCAAGTCCAATATAACTTGTACAGGTCTTGAATGTGTGAAAACACATTTGGGCCCAAATACCCATGCTAGGCTTGGACACCAAATGGTTGCAGTAATTTAAATACAATAAAAATATAATTTGGTAATAGTCAAAATAAATATTATTATTTTAATAAGGTAAAGTTTTACATAGTAACTATAAAAGTATGAATATTATCTTATAAAGATAATTTACACTAAGCTAAGTAAAATACATATATAAGATAATATATATATACATTAATATAGGGATATTTACATAATGGATATATATATATGTAAAAATTATATATATATATATATATATATATATATAAGAAAAATACTCAACTATATAATATATATATATATATATATACAAAATTAATGTATACATATACATATAATAGTATATATATGATAATATATATACACAAGGAAATATATATACATAAATATATATGTATACATAAGACATATATATATATATATATATATATATATAAACAGCAACTATATATACCTAAATATAGTATATATATTAATACATATATATATACAAAAATATGTATATACATATATATATAAATAGATATATATATATATATATATAAAAGAAAAAGGAAAAAGGAAAAGAAAAAGAAAAGAAAAAGAATACAGCAGTGGCAGGGTTCGAACCCAGGCCAACTGAGCGCGGGGGGGGGGGGGGGGGGGGTTTAGGTCGAGTCTGGCTGGCCAGGGGGTCAGCCCGTTGGCTTTGTTAAGGGTTAGGGTTTTAATTCATTTATTTAGGTTAGATTAGCATTTATATATAAAAAAAAAACTGTCCTGTGTCCTGACAGTTAGGGACACAGGTGTCTTGTATCCTAGGCTAGCACGACACGCACGAAATGACTTGGCCGTGTCCAAGCTAGCCCTAGTATTGCCCGTGTCCTGGCGAGTCTCATATGTGAAGACGAGACTCGCACGACACGAAACTCGCACGACACGAAATGAAGCTGACACTTACGTGTCCGATCAACTCAGGGTGAATCGAAGGTCGGGGACGGCGGAGGAGACGTCGGGGTCGGGGCACTCCGGTGGCGCTGGGGTCGCCTCGTCATCGCGCGTCGACTGATGGTGGTTGGGGGCGGTGGAAGTCGACGGTGGGGCTGGGCGGAGCTCGTCGGAGTAGGGTTAGGGTTTGTGGGTTTGTTGGGGAAGAGGGGTCGTCGGTGGCTGTGGTGAGAGTTTAGGGTTAGGGTTTAGGTCAGGGGAGAGAGGGGGAGTTTTATAGAGGGTTTTTGTGGCGGTCGGGCAGCCGGATTCGGCGGGGGCAGCCGGTCGTAGTCGGTCGGGGCAGTCGTCGGGGGTGGGTGAGAGTCAGAGGAGAGAGAGAGTTGGTCGGAGGGGGGTTTGGTAATTAGCAGTTAGGTCCCTCAGTTTAGGAAAATTGCATAAAGGCTTCTAACAGTATAAAATACAAAATAACATTTGCATTCCATAATTAAAAACAAATCATTTATTACAAACTGATATATAATAAACTCTAAAAATTGCAAAACCTATTTAATTAATTTCAAATAATTTGCAAAGTGATATTTTTATATTTAAAACTCATTTAAAAATATAGAAAAAATTCCTAAAAATCCCAATAATTACTTTAAGGCTAAAAATTATCATTAAAAATTAATTAGCACGAATAAAACTAAAATTGAAAAACAGGGGCTTACAAGTCTTCCCTCCTTGAAAAATTTCGTCCTCAAAATTCACAAGGATTGAAGACCTAACAATATTCTAACATAGCAAGCAATGCAACAAAATGACTAAGGCTACGTTCGAAACTAACCTCTAAGGTATCAAGCGGGAACGGGTGGTTCCCTCGCAGCGGTTGGGTCGAACAAGTAGGGGTATCTCTCTCTCATGTCCGACTCCCTCTCCCAAGTAGATTCACCTGGGGAGTGACGGCTCCAAGCTACTCGCACTAGGGGTATAACCTTGTTCCTCAGCCTCTTCTCTCTCCTGTCTAATATCTCCACTGGCTGCTCAAAAACTGTAAGGCTCGGTCCGACCTCTAACTCTGAATGATCTAGCACATGACTGGGGTCTGGAACATATCTCCTCAGCTGAGATACGTGAAAGACGTCGTGAACTCCTGCTAGGTTGGGTGGAAGTGCAACCCTGTAAGCTACCTCTCCGATCCTGCCAAGTACCTCGAACGGCCCAATGTATCTGGGGCTCAGCTTCCCTCCTCGTCCGAACCGGATCGTCCTCTAGTAGGTGATATCTTCACCAGCACCATATCACCGTCTGTGAACTCCATCGGTCTGCGACTAGCATCAGCCCAGTGTTTCTACCTATCCTGAGCTACTCTGAGCCTGTCTCTGATCATTCCGACTTTCTCTGCTGTATCCGTGATCATCTCTGGCCCAAGCATGACTCTGTCTCCGACATCATCCCAAAAGAGCGGTGTGCGACATCGTCGTCCATATAGCACCTCGAAAGGAGACATACCAATACTGGCCTGGTAGCTGTTGTTGTATGAAAACTCTACCAAGTGCAGATGGCTCTCCCATGATCCTCCGAAGTCCAGCACGCAAGTCCTCAGCATATCCTCCAGTGTCTGTATCGTCCTCTCGGACTGCCCATCTGTCTGCGGGTGGTACGCCGTACTGAACTTGAGCCTACTGCCCAACTCCTCCTGCAAGCTCCTCCAGTAGTGGGATGTAAATCTGCTGTCTCTGTCTGACACGATGCTCACCGGCACTCCGTGTAGGCGAACTATCTGCTGCATGTATAGCTCCGCCAACTTCTCGGTAGAAAGCCCCACCTTGAAGGGTATGAAGTGCGCACACTTCGTCAGCCTGTCTACGATGACCCAGATGGTATCCTTCCCTCCTTGGGAACGAGGAAGCCCTGAAACGAAGTCCATCGTAATATGTTCCCACTTCCACTCAGGAATGGGTAACGGCTGCAACAAACCAGCTGGCCTCTGGCGCTCCGCCTTGACCTGCTGGCAAACTAGGCATCTCGAGATGAAACGTGATACATCCCTCTTCATCCCGTGCCACCAAAGATGTTCCCGCAAGTCACGATACATCTTGTTAGCACCAGGGTGAATAGAATATCTCGATCGGTGCGCCTCCTGCAAGACTGCCTCTACCAGCTCTCCCTTCGGCACGCACAATCGGCTGCCATGCCTTAGGGATCCATCCTCTGCTATAGTGAAGTCATCCAGCAATCCAGCTAATGCCTGGGGTCGAAGTCTGCGAAGGCTCTCATCTGTAGACTGTGCCTCCCGGATCTGCTCCATCAAACCTGACTGAATGTCAAGCGTCATCATCTGTATCACTAATCCTGGCCGAACTAGCTCGATACCGAGCTTCTCCAGATCCTCCCGCAAATGCCGATCAATCATCAGGTACCATGCCATCGGATGCCTGCTCAGCGCATCTGCCACCACATTCGCCTTCCCGGGGTGATACTGTAAATCGATGTCGAAGTCCTTCATCAACTCCAACCATCGTCTTTGCCTCATGTTCAGCTCTTTCTGCGTGAACACATACTTCAAGCTTTTATGGTCAGTAAAGATTTCCATACGCTCTCCGTATAAGTGATGTTTTCATAACTTGAGTGCAAAGATCACCGCAGCTAACTCGAGGTCATGGGTAGGATAATTTCTCTCATGAGTTCGTAATTGCCTAGACGCATAAGCAATTACTTTCCCATGCTGCTGTAGGACACATCCTAGCCCCTTCCCAGAAGCATCACTATATATGGTGAAACCTCCAGAACCTGAAGGTAAAGTCAGAACTGGAGCGGTCGCCAGCCTCCTCTTCAGCTCCTCAAATGCCGTCTGGCAGTCCTCTGACCAGATGTACTCTGCGTCCTTCCACGTCAGCTTCGTCATGGGTTCAGCTATCCTAGCAAAGTCCTGGACGAACTTTCTGTAATAGCCTGCTAAGCCCAGAAAACTCCTGATCTCTGAAACTGACGTCGGAGCCTTCCACGTCTCAACTGCAGCAATCTTCCTGGGATCCACCGAGATTCCATCTCCAGTGACTACATGGCCGAGAAACTCCACTCGATCTAAAAAGAACTCACACTTCGGCAATTTGGCAAACAATCTCTCCTGCCTCAGAATCCCCAAAACTATCCGCAAGTGCTCTGCATGCTCCTCCGGCGTCTTCGAGTATATCAGGATGTCGTCGATAAACACTACGACGAACTTATCCAGATACTGGTGAAATGTCTTATTCATCAAGTTCATAAAGATAGCTGGCGTATTTGTGAGACCAAATGGCATCACCAGAAACTCGTACTGCCCGTACTTCGTGTTGAACGCCGTCTTCTGGATGTCTGCTGGCCTAACCTTCACCTGGTGGTACCCGAATCTCAAGTCTATCCTGGAAAATACCTTCACCCTGCTCAACTGGTCGAACAAATCATCTATCCTGGATAGAGGATATTTGTTCTTGATGGTGATGGCATTCAAGGCCCGGTAGTCAATACATAACCGGACTGTACCATCCTTCTTAGGCACAAAGAGCACTGGTGCTCCCCATGGAGAAGCACTTGATCGAATGAAACCCTTTTTCAACAGGTCATCAATCTGCTCTTTCATCTCTATGGCCTCCTTGGGATTCACTCTATAGCAAGCCCGGGATACCGGTGATGAACCCGGCACTAAATCTATAGTGAACTCGACATCTCTGTCAGGCGAAAGTCCTGGAAGATCCTCTGGAAATACATCCATAAACTCCCTAATGATAGGGTGTGGCGGTGCTACGTCCCCGACTGTAGCACAACAGTTCGGCTCTAGGCTGATCTCCGGCCCTGTCCTCCTGACACTGAATGGTGCTGTGCCTGGGGGACTGAACAAAATACTACCCTCATGGCAATCTATAGATGCATGGGCATAGCTAAGCCAGTCCATCCCCAATATGATATCATAATCGGGGAGTGGCATCACAAAGAATCGCCCCTCGAACTCTCTCCCGTCTATCATAATAGAGCATCTATAGCTAGCTCTAATAGGCACTGGTCCTCCTCCCGTCATTACTCTACTAATCTCCGCAGTAGGTGTAGATACTAGATGATGTTCTTGCATAAACTCTAATGATAGAAAGCTATGAGATGCACCAGAATCAAACAAACATAGAGCTAGAAAAGTATGCAAATAGACATGACCTGTAATGACGTCAGCTAAGTAATCCGGCTCCGGCTCCGGCTCAATGGCTAGACTATAAACCTTCCCCTGAGGTCCCTTCTGCTGCTGCAGATGCTGCCCAAACCTCTGCTGCTGAGTCGGAAGCGATCCTCTAGGCTTCGCCGCTGGGCAGTTCCGAAGCTGATGGGTGGCAGACCCACAAGCCAAACACTGGCCCAACCTCTTCCTGCAGACTGTAAAATCATGACCTGGTCTTTCGCAGAAAGAACATATAGCTCCCTTCTGCTGCTGCTGCTGTCGGGGTCCCGGGGCTCGAACTGGCGGGGTCTGATGGTGGGGTGTAGGGGGACGGTAAGTCTGCTGGGGTGGCGTCGGTGCTCTCTGCTGGAAAGCCTGACGCTTGGACGGTCCCTCATGATGTACAGAAGCCGGCCTCTTGCATGACAGAAGACGCTCCTCAATACTCCGGGCCAACTCTAGGCTCTGGTAGTAGTCAGTCGTACCGTTTGCCACTATAAGAATGCCAATGTCTGGAACTAGACCATGGCAAAACCTACGGGTCATCTCCTCTGGATCAGCAACCAGACTAGGAGCAAAATGGCTCAGGCGACTAAACTCTGCCGCATAGTCATCAACAGAACGGTTCCCCTGCTGGATGTTTTGGAATCGTAGCCCCATGGCTACTCTAGCAGTGGTCGAGAAGAACTTCTTCTTGAACTGGGTCTTGAACTGGTCCCAAGTGGCTCTACCTCTCGCGAACAATGGCTCATTCCTGAACCAGACTCCGGCTAAGTCTATCAGCAGAAATCCTGCTGCCTCGACCTGAAGGTCATCCGACATCCTAACTCCCAGAAGCTTTCTCTCTACCGAATCTAGCCAGTCATCAGCTACTACTATGCCCTCAGTCCCTGAGAACTCCTTGGGATTCAGACCCATGAAGTCCTTGATCGTCCCCGCTCTCTGCCGTGGCTTTACATGTGGTGGGACCACGGGACGTCCCTCAGAACGCTCTATGCTCTGGCGGAGTAGGGTAGTCTGCTCCTGATGGGTTGTTAGGAACCCCTGGATTAGTGTGAGCAGCTGGGTCCCGTCGAGTGTGACGGAAGCCTGAGTGGGTATAGTGATAGGGGGTGGTGGAAGTATCGGGGCCTGCTGGGATTGGGATATGGAAGGTGGTATCTGGGTCTGTGGATCTGTGGAGTGGGGGAATGTGGTAGGTGGAGGTGTATCAGTCAACTGGTCAGCTGACTGGATATGGAAGGCCCCATTCTCGGGGGTAACATACTGGGATGAACGAGTAAGCACCATCTAAATTACACATAAAAAGACTTATAAGGACTTATTTAAAGTAAGTAATCATATGCAAGAAAATCTAATTATAATAGCAAATATGTGATGTATTTTCTATGTTGCAATCCTAGCATTTCTCTAAGTGTTCTAAGCGTCTTTCCTAATGTTGTTTAATTACCTTAAGTTCCTAATTGCAGGCATGCTTGGTATAATAACGTAACCAAACAGTTTAGTCAGGACCTGCATGGGCCACCACTAAAAACATGTCACGACCCGCTACCCAAATTGTTGGGCCAGGCCGAGTCATGCCCAGCCTACGTTGAGATAAAACGTAGTAAGCTGTTCTAAAGACAACAGGATAAGACTAAATGTACTAACAGTTCTATAAGTGAAGAAGAATCATAAATGCTCCAAACACAAAAGTCATCGTATATAGTAAACGTCCAAGTACAAGTAAACTGAAATGTAAAACTGGATACATGTCCAGTTACAAAATGATATGGTATAATACATGTCTACTCTCAAAAGTCTAAGTAAACAAAAGACAACTAGGCGAGGTTCCCTGCAGGAACATCCTCGTAAAGCAGAGCCGGGTCCTCGGCAGTAATCCCATAATATGTGTCGCAGAGTAACTCCTCCTCAGTAAGGACACCTACAACGTTATCCTGTCAGGACGGGAGCAAGTACTAAATCTAGCAAACTAGCATATGAAACATGGAAATGAACATGAGAGGAATAACTGGAAAGCATGGCATCACATAGTCTATCATGGCAAGGACACATATGTCATAGAGACAGATGTATATGTAATGTTTAAAACTGTAGTAGGTACGTGATCGATCAATAGATGTACAATGTGCTGGGGCACATAATGAAATGTACATATGTACAAGTGTAAAGGCGGTAGATGTACATACGCACAAATACAGCTTTGAGATAAAGGCCTACGGCGTAGTAACATATAAAATGAAACTTTGCTCGGTACTGTAGAGGGGGATATGATCACGTACACTACTATCAGTTTCCCCATAACCTATATTCTAATCATGTGAGAGATACATCAAGACTGTTCTAAGCATGGTAGTAACTGAAAGTACAACATGTAGAGATCTAACTTGCTACCCCAAGGATCAGCATTTAACATGGTGGGGTTTGCAGTTCATTTATGTGACAATATGTAAAGTTCGCTTGCCTCTAGCAAAGCAAAATAAAACAAGCTGCGATAACAGTGCTATGGATGTCCAGTAACTCGTCGCTGTAGAAGTAAATACAATAACTTAGTTTTTACACTAAGCTAAAACACTAGGACACTAATTGGTGAAACACGACTTGTGATTGGGCACCTAGCCAAAATGATGTCTTTGGCATAGGAGACCAATGTGGGGTGACACACTATGTTAACTAACTTTCTAGGGTCTTTACACTAGTGAGGGATGGGGTTCAACATGACTAAAACTCCAAATAACACAAAAAGCTACAAGTCGTAATTAATCAATAAATAAATCAAAAGATCATTGTGTTCTAACAATTTTAGAGATAGACAAAAAGCCTAGTTTTTCTTAAAGTAAAGTACTAAAGTGATCCTTGTTAATCATAGAAATTTATTATAATTTTTCTGGAATTTATTAACCAGTACAAGTATTTTATAAAAATCAGTTTTCCTAAGTATACAGAAAATAACTTTTTGTTTCATATGCCAAACTAGTGGCAAAATAGTAAATTAAATACTACAAAAATTATAATAAATTAGCTAACTTAACATAGTATCTAAATACTATTTTTCCATAATTTTAGCAGTACTTTAAGTATTTTTAGAAAATCAAAAACAGCATTGCACACAATAATTAATTATCTGCGTATTTTGTCCATGTATATAATTTGAACCAAAGTTCAAATACAGGACCCAAGGCCATGAATCAAGTCCAATATGATTTGTACAGGTCTTGAATGTGTGAAAACACATTTGGGCACAAATACCCATGCTAGGCTTGGACACCAAATGGTTGCAGTAATTTAAATACAATAAAAATACAATTTGGTAATAGTCAAAATAAATATTATTATTTTAATAAGGTAAAGTTTTACATAGTAACTATAAAAGTATGAATATTATCTTATAAAGATAATTTACACTAAGCTAAGTAAAATACATATATAAGATAATATATATACATTAATATAGGGATATTTACATAATATATATATATATATATATATATATATATATATATATATATATATATATATATATATATATATATATATATATGTAATTTATATATATATATATATATATATATATATATATATATATATATATATATATATATATATATATATATATATATATATATATATATATATATATAAATTACATAAAAAAAATATATATATATATATATATATATAAATTACATATATATATATATATATATATATATATATATATATATATATATATATATATATATATATATATAAGAAAAATACTCAACTATATATATATATATATATATATATATATATATATATACAAAATTAATGTATACATATACATATAATAGTATATATGATAATATATATACACAAGGAAATATATATACATAAATATATATGTATACATAAGACATTATATATATATATATATATATATATATATATATATATATATATATATATATATATATATATATATATATATATATATATATATATATATAAAACAACAACTATATATACCTAAATATAGTATATATATTAATACATATATATACAAAAATATGTAAAATATATATATATATATATATATATATATATATATATATATATACAAAAATATGTATATACATATATATAAATAGATATATATATATAAAAGAAAAAGGAAAAAGGAAAAGAAAAAGAAAAGAAAAAGAATACAGCAGTGGCAGGGTTCGAACCCAGGCCAACTGAGCGCCGGGGGGGGGGGTGTTTAGGTCGAGTCTGGCTGGCCAGGGGGTCAGCTCGTTGGCTTTGTTAAGGGTTAGGGTTTTAATTCATTTATTTAGGTTGGATTAGCATTTATATAAAAAAAAACTGTCCTGTGTCCTGACAGTTAGGGACACAGGTGTCTTGTATCCTAGGCTAGCATGACACGCACGAAGCGACTTGGCCGTGTCCAAGCTAGCCCTAGTATTGCCCGTGTCCGGGCGAGTCTCATATGTGAAGACGAGACTCGCACGACATGAAACGAAGCTGACACTTACGTGTCCGATCAGCTCAGGGTGAATCGAAGGTCGGGGACGGCGGAGGAGACGTCGGGGTCGGGACGCTCCGGTGGCGCTGGGGTCGCCTCGTCACCGCGCGTCGACTGATGGTGGTTGGGGGCGGTGGAAGTCGACGGTGGGGCTGGGCGGAGCTCGTCGGAGTAGGGTTAGGGTTTGTGGGTTCGTCGGGGAAGAGGGGTCGTCGGTGGCTGTGGTGAGAGTTTAGGGTTAGGGTTTAGGTCAGGGGAGAGAGGGAGAGTTTTATAGAGGGTTTTTGTGGCGGTCGGGCAGCCGGATTCGGCGGAGGCAGCCGGTCGTAGTCGGTCGGGGCAGTCGTCGGGGGTGGGTGAGAGTCAGAGGAGAGAGAGAGTTGGTCGGGGGGGTTTGGTAATTAGCAGTTAGGTCCCTCAGTTTAGGAAAATTGCATAAAGGCTTCTAACAGTATAAAATACAAAATAACATTTGCATTCCATAATTAAAAACAAATCATTTATTACAAACTGATATATAATAAACTCTAAAAATTGTAAAACCTATTTAATTAATTTCAAATAATTTGCAAAGTGATATTTTTATATTTAAAACTCATTTAAAAATATAGAAAAAATTCCTAAAAATCCCAATAATTACTTTAAGGCTAAAAATTATCATCAAAAATTAATTAGCACTAATAAACTAAAATTGAAAAACAGGGACTTACAGGTATCAAAACATACAAGCAATCAGGGGTCACTACTAAAATAACCCAGTTTAGCGACGTCAGGAGACGTCGCTAAAAAAGAAAAATACGTCGCTAAAACAAGTTTGCAACGTATTTAGCGACGAATAACGGACGTCGCTTATAGGCAAGTCGCAGATGGCAATTTAGTCGCCAAACGTCGCTATTTGCGACGCGTAGTTAATTGTCGCTAGACGTTGCAAAATGAGCGACAGATAGCGACGTATCTGTACGTCACCAACATTGCGACGTAAAGCGACCACTAGCAACGCTTCAAAAGTTTATAAATGATGACGAAGCATGGCATCCACGTGGCCACGTGGGCAATGTAGCGACGTATAGTAGCGACATCGAGCGACGTAACGTTGCTAGTTAGCGACGTATAGCGACGTCTCTGTGACGTCGCAGTACGTCGCAGAACGTCGCTATCCATCGCTAATATTAAAAAAAATTTTAAAAATATAATTGATATTTTTGTTATGCTGTGTGTCTGTGTTTACAGTGTGTGTGAAGTGCAGTGTTCGAACCATCGACAGTTTCGCTTACTGTTCTATGTTTTATCTTGGATAGAAAGAGCAACAGTTCAGGGTGCACTTCTCAGAGCTTCCTCTTCACGTCCTTCACCTTCTCGGGAACCTTTACGACGTCCGAGAAAGTGAAGGACGTGAAAATGAAGCTCTCAGAAGTGCACCCTGAACTGTTGCTATTTCTATCCAAGATAAAACATACAACAGTAATCGAAACTGTCGATGATTCCGAACACTGTATTTCACATTCACTGTAAACACAGACACACATCATAACAAAAATACACAATATTTTTTTAAAATTTCGGCAGCATCTCCTTTGTATATCAGATCATCGCTTATAACCTAGCGTAGGTATATTTGTCATCCCGTCGCAGATATCACAAAGTAAATATCACAATAAAAATAGGAAGCAGTGCAAAGTAAATATCACAGACACACATCCTCACAAACATCCAATAGAGTCAAATAAAAATGAAAGATGATAAAAAGTCTCCCACCAAGTGTATAAACAACAGTGTATGAATAAACAATTTGCCCATAGGGCCAATACATACAAGTCATAAAAAAACTAATAAAATCACTGCGGACCCCTGCCGCCCAACTGGGATAGAATGTAGTCATACTACTCCTGGGTGAGCTGTACCGTAGGGGCAGTAGGAGGCAGTACAATGTCTGGAGTCGGCGCCGGAGGCAGTGCAGTATCTGGAGTCGGCGCCGTCGATGGACCCGGAGGACGTACCTGCTCCAGCTCTCGCAGTCGCTCACCATGCGCAGCAAGGGTACTCACCACCTTCTCAGTATACTGAGCGAGTGAGAGAGAAAGGCTCCTCTGCGATCCGTCCAGCTCGACCTGTCTACGCTCCGTGCACTGCGTAGACTCGGTGAGCGTCTGCAAGTTGGCAGCTGCAGCCTGATGCAGACTCATCAGCTCCTGTATACTGCGCTCGACCGCATCAAATCGTCCGGTGACGATCGGAGGGTCGGATCGTCGCTCGTCCGCATCAGAAATTTGCTGCTGCAACTCGCGACGCAGCTCCTCGATCTGACGACGAACATCCTCAGCTCGTGACGACGCCTGCGTAGCCGGAGACTGCGCACTGACAGAGGGGGCCCGGGATGACTCCGAAGCCAAATACGTGCCGTCGGATCCCGTACCGTAGTACGTACCCTTCTGAAGACCGCCAACGGCGGTCATCCAGAGCTCGTCCGACGATGGCTCTGCAGGTGGCTGGGAGAAAGTACCAGCCCCTCCCTCTGCTTGGGTACTAGCAGCAGCAGCAGCATCAGCCGCCTCCTTCTGTAGCCGAACAAACTCGGCCTAGAACATGTTTGCTACGTGTAAGTGTTTACTAAAGTCTATATTGATATCTATTTTCCTGTTTTCTAAATTATAGTCAGTTAATATTAGTTGAATAGAACGTACATATGCCTGCGTCGTCCTCTCGTCAATGAAGTCCCCAGCCCTCCGATGGGTGACCAGGAAGACGGTCACCATGTTCGGGTCCTCACCCTTCTTTACCTGTTAAAATATATTATCTATTATTAGTATTAAACATTATATCGAACTATATATAAATTAATGTCCGTCATAGGAAACGTACCAGACGACGAAAATGCTCCATCATCGGAATGGAGCCACCACACCACTTACCGGCGCTCGACCGCGCCACCTTGGCCTTCTCAGACCGCTCCTGGTACTGGCGCTCGCTGAATCTAGCCTTCATTGCAGTCCACTGCTCTGGCGTAATCCAACCCTGGATCGGACGTCCGGCACGATCACGACGCTTCTGGTCGTCAATCGCATCAGGGATGAGCTTGGCTATGACGGCAGGAAATTGGCCCTCGATCCTCGCCGCCCGGTGTGGTGGATAGAAATAGGTCCTCTACAAGAAGTAAAATACAAAAGTTGTATAATATACACAAATGATTATTAAAATTTAAAAATAAACAAATTTTTTACCTTGAAGTGGGCGAACCAAAAGGCCTTCCTATCTGCGGGAGCATCTGAGTAGTTGAGCCAAGGCCCACCATAGTTCTGCCTCACAACCCCAGCTGTCTCTGTACTGCAGAAGGCCGATATCTATACAATAATAATTTTTCATGAATATATATGTACATATAATCATTTGAGAAATATATAATTAATTAACTTACTTCATAGGCCCGTCCATCCAAATCTCCATACGCGTCTCGCCCGGGGGAGCGCATGGAGGGTCGCTCTCACCTCCTGCCTGGGCAGGATCAGTCTGATTGCCGTCCTCCATATGATCGGCGTGGGCTCCCTCCATAGAGCCGTCGACAGTAGGAATGCTGGACGGGGGATCAGGAATGCTGGACGTGGGATCAGGAAGGCTGGACGACGAGGGAGGAGTCGCCAACCTGCTAGAACTGCCCTGTCCCGGTAATGGACCAGGAACAGGAAGGCTGGACGACGAGGGAGGAGTCGCCAACCTGCTAGAACTAGCCTGTCCCGGTAATGGACCGGGAACAGAATGGTACACTGGCATACTCGAAGATGAGGATGAGGGTACGGAACTGCCCTCTCCATCCCCAGCCCGAGGCTGACGGGACTGCCTAATATATAATCCTCCGCGTCGTCCAGATGGTCTAGTCATACCTGACAATAAAACATATGACAATAAAACAAAAAAACATATTTATATGATAGACATCACAGATTTTTGAAAAATATCATTGTCAAAAAGTGTCACTGAAGTGTCAATAAAAGTGTCAATAAAGTGTCACTGAAGTGTCACAGATTTATATGATAGAAGTGTCACTAAAGTGTCAAATATGATGATAAAACAAACGTACAGATTTAATCCTCTTCTGAAAATTCATCTAGTTCATTTAGCTCATCTACTTCTTCTTCTTCTTCTTCTTCTTCTTCTTCTTCTTCCTCCTCTACATCTTCACTTTCATCTGCATCTTCCTCTTCAGATAATTCTACTTCTTCTACACAATTAGATGTGTAATAGGGAACTTCCGTCGTGTCCACTTCTATAATATTTGTTACAAGAGGTAGTTCATCCTGTTGATAAGCTATATCGTCAACCTCAAAGGTATTTCTAGCTTTGGTCTTGCATACTGCCCACCAGTCCGACCTTGTTGTTCCCCGTTTAGGATAACTTGTGAAGTACACGAGCTGAGCCTGACTTGATAGGACAAATGGTTCATAGGCTTGATATCGACGCCGATAGTTTATATCAACAAGACCGTGCTTGTCTACTTTCCAACCTTGACCTTCAATCGGATCGAACCAATCACACCTGAATAACACAATCTTAGCAGGCTCTATTCCATAACTATATGTCAGCTCCACGATCTCCCGTAACACGCCATAGAAATCGTTGCCCGCATCAACATCTTTGTAGTTCGAAGATCTGATACACAAACAGCTATTTTTGGTGGAATCGAGATCCACAAAGTTGTCTCTGATCGGGCAAGTTGTTGACTTGAACCTAAACCCATTAACACAGTAGCTTGGCCATATTTTTGTAGCATAAATTGGTCCCTTGGCTAGCGTTCTAATAGACTCATTCTCAAGTCTTGCGTATGGACGATCGACCTAAATACCACGAAAGAAGCAATTAAGCTCATTCTCAATCAAGTGCATATACAAAAAGGTAATTACAGAGTTCTCAAGTCTTACATATGCACTCAACCATGATGGAAAATAATGCCTTATTTCTTGTTCTAGTTCTTCTTCTGTTATGTGTGGCCTACCCGACCTCACATCATCATTAAATATGCTGAAAACAACATCGTTCAATTAATGTAATAGTATAATAATTAACACTATTAAAATAATATAGACGTATTAATTACTTACCCCTCCAGTTTCTCTACTTCCTCCTCGTCGCAGTTGAGTAATACATACACCTGAGCAGCCCTTAGCTCATCATCGTTCAGATATCTCTTTTTCATCTTACCCGATGGCTTTCCTGGAGCATTGAATACCTTCAGTATTGTATCATTACTTTCATGATCTCCCTCGTCGTTTCTGGAAGCTCTCGTTCTATTAGTTGCAACATGAGGCTTGAAATACATCGAACAAAAGTTTGTAATCTCCTCGAGAACATAGGCTTCACAAATAGAACCCTCGACCCGTGCCTTATTTTTCACCTTTCTTTTTAGGTGATTCAAATGTCGCTCGAACGGGTACATCCATCGATATTCGACGGGTCCACCAACACGTGCCTCATAGGATAGATGAATCGGCAAATGCTCCATAGAGTCGAAGAATCCAGGAGGAAATACCCTCTCTAGCTTGCATAGTGTTACCGCAATATCCTTCTCTTACTTTTCTAGACGATCAACGAGCAATTTCTTAGAACAAAGATCCCTGAAGAATTTGCTAAGCTCCGTCAATGGATCCCAAACTGCCTGCGGTAAGAATTCCCGAAATGCAATCGGAATTAACCTAATCGTGGCTCTTCATACCCGTCAATTTATTTTCCTTCGGATCGACACATCTTCTCAGATTTGACACATATCCGTCTGAAAATTTTAGGCCCTGGATCCACCGACAAAGTCTCACTTTATCCTCCTTGTCCAGCGAGAAAATTGACTTCGGCAGGAACTGTTTTCCATTCTGCTGTATCAAATACAACGCAGGACGTTTGCATATTTCTTTTAAGTCCAACTTGGCCTTGGGATTGTCTTTCGTTTTTTCCTTTACGTCCATCACAGTATTAATTATGTTATCAAACACATTCTTCTCAATATATATGACATCAAGATTATGTCTGATCAGATTGGTACTCCAGTATGGCAGATCCCAGAATATGCTCCTCTTTGTCCAGTTATGAACTCTACCAAATCCATCGCACTTGTACCCAGTTGTAGGATCTTCGATAGCACTTAGAAAATCTTTAACCTCCTCCCATATCGTGTCTCCGCACCACCTTGGCGGTGGATCACCCTTCTCTACAACGCCGGCACGGAAAGCATTCCTGTTCCTTCTGAACGGATGATCTTTTGGCAAAAATTGCCGATGACAATCAAAGAAGCACGATTTTCCGTCGTGTTTCAAGCGGAAAGCCTTACTACGGTCCATGCAATACGGACATGAGAGACGGCCATGAGTGCTCCATCCAGATAACATTCCATAGGCCGGAAAGTCGTTGATGGTCCACATAAGGGTTGCCTTCATCTGAAAATTCTGTTTCCTGGAAACATCGTACGTGTTAGCGCCTACTTCCCATAACTGATTCAACTCATCTATCAAAGACTGTAAGTACACGTCAATGTTCCTCTTAGGATTGTTCGGACCAGAAATTATAACGGTTAGAAACATGTACTGAGTCTTCATGCACATCCAAGGCGGTAGGTTATACGGAGTGACAATCACAGGCCAGCACGAATACTGGGATCCCGAAAGACCGAAAGGAGTAAAACCGTCAGAATATAGTCCCAACCTGACATTTCGCGGATCTGAAGCAAAATCTGGATACACTCGATCAAAGTGCTTCCACGCTTCTCCATCGGATGGGTGATCCAACACTCCTTCAATCTATTCTCGCATGTGCCAACTCATATTTTCGGCCGTCTCTTTCACCATAAATAATCTTTGCAACCGCGACGTTAAAGGCAAGTAGTACATTGAATCGGTCGATCTTCTTGCACCGGTAGACCTTCCTGTACTAGTTGTCTTATAGCGATCAGCACCACAAAATCTGCACACATCTGCGTCCTTGTCGTCTTTGTAGTACAGCATGCACCCATTGCGACAGGAATCGATTTTCTCGTATCCCATCCAGAGCGATCTCACCATCCTCTTAGACCGGTAGAAGTCTTTAGGCAACTTAGCACCCGCCGGCAAGATCT
The DNA here is from genome assembly GCA_029216955.1 of Iris pallida. Lineage (NCBI taxonomy): Eukaryota > Viridiplantae > Streptophyta > Magnoliopsida > Asparagales > Iridaceae > Iris > Iris pallida. Next base: position 6,413,093 of record JANAVB010031416.1, on the reverse strand, counting down.
CTATAATCAACTCCAACACTCGGTTGTAGCATTCTTGCGACATGTTAAAATCTGACTTAATGCTCAACAGTCTTGTAACCACCTCCAACGGTGAATGATCCTCACAACCAGGATACAATAGAGTCCTTGCATTCTCCAACAACTCCATGAACTGTGCAGCATCGGCGTTCGGTGCCTCCTCAGGTGCATCATGAACGAAACTAGGCCCCGCAGCGTCGAAAACCATGTTCACGTACCCGTCGTCGTATGCATGATTATCTGAAACAAAATTAGGTCCCGTATGCATATACGGCTCAACATAAGGCTCCGGCTCTGATGCTAAAGACACAAGTTCTCCATGTGCGGTCCACTGATAGTAATTAGACGTGAAACCCCTCGAGTACAAATGATATGTCACTTCCACTTCTGGATAATATTTCACGTTATGACATTTCACACACGGACACTTAATTTTGGTGCCGTCTATGTACTGAGGGAACGCCTTAGCAAACTGCAGGAACTGCTCTACTCCCGCTATGTATTCATCCCGCATACCACACATATCATCAGCACGACGATTGTACATCTATGAACGATTCCGCAAGTAGTAATTCATATCCATTTGGAAATAATTCTGCAAAGATGGACACACATTATCCAACAGGCACAAATTCGTATATTATGTCTTATTATGGGACACACATTAGTAGCGGACAGTTACTAATAACAATGATATGCAATCTAGGTCAAACTAGGTTGTACTAAGTCAAACAAGGTCAAACAAAGTCAAACAAAGTCAAACAAAGTCAAACAAGGTCAAACTAGGTCAAACTAGGTTGTACTAAGGTCAAATAGTCAACCTTGGTCAAACAAGGTCAAATCTAAGTCAAATATCCTATTTCTAGTCATGACCTACCAAGGTACCCTTTACCTTATCGCTATTGGTATCCCAATACTAGCTAGCACACACCATTCAAGGCTATACAAGCTATCTCATACAAGTACCAATAATGACCAGAGTCAACTCAAGCTATCTCATACACACAAGTAATATCTGGGTGTCATTTGTTTAGTCTTAAAAAAACACAATCAACTAAAACTAGTACCAAGTAATGAGCAATAGTTAGTTACCAAAGCAAACTGAAACTAAAACTAGTATCTGGGTGTCATTTAAACAACTAAAACTAGTATCTGGGTGTCATTTAACAAACATGAAGACAACAAAGTCAAACAAGGTCAAGCTAAGTCAAACAAAGTCAAACAAGGTCAAACTAGGTCAAGGGTTGACCTATAGTTGACTTTGTCAACTCTTAGTCCAATCTAGGTCAGATGTTTACTCTACTTTGACTTTCAGTCCATCTAGGCCGATACCGATCCGATACGGCCGATACCGATACGGTTTGGCATGTTCCGATCCGATACCGACCGATACCAAATATTGACCGATACCGACATTGGGGGTCTTTGTTCCGATCAATTATTCAAGTACCAATAATGACCAAAGTCAACTCAAGCTATCTCATACACACAAGTAATATCTATATAGATATATACATATAATGTATATATATAGGCATGTATATACTATATGCCTATATTACAAGACAAGGCAACTTTCATGCATTCATATATTTAGACACTCTAACATAGGCTATATGCCTATATCACATATGAGTTACATGATATAGTTATGTATATATGTATACAATACCATCTATCAAACATATATATATATATAGAGAGAGAAGTAGAGAGTGGGTGGTGTGTGTACATGCACATGTGAATGGGGGGTGAGTGTGTTGACTGTTACATGTGACAGTCACATATACGTGTATATGAGGGAGGCTAACATGCTTGTATTAGGCTATATGCGTGTGTGTACCTAGGCAAGAGTGAGTGAGTGAGTGAGTGATATGAACTATAGGTCAGTCCAATCTGGATAGTAAGGGGATTTACTGTGTTCAGTCAAATAGGAAAGGAAAAGAAAGGAAATCAGTTCATTTCACACAATATTACATACTCCTATAACATATTTCAGACCCATTCACCTCAAACCCAAATCGAGAACCAAAACTCTAACCAAATCACCCAAAACTTGAAACTCAGTCAGCACACATATAGATACACTACACTAGGGTTTTAAACATCTAAATTAAAGGTTGGTAAAGGATCTAGGCTATGTGTACGTGTCCAACATAGTGTCTCGTGTCCACCACAACATGACACAGTGTGTCCAGTGTGTGTGTGTGTGTCCATCTGTGTGTGTGTCCGTGTGTCCGTGTGTGTGTGTGTGTCCATCTGTGTGTGTGTCCGTGTGTCCGTGTGTCCGTGTGTCCGTGTGTGTGTGTGTGTGTCTCTGTGTGTGTGTGCGTGTGTGTCCGTGTGTGTGTGTGTCTCTGTGTGTGTGTACGTGTGTGTCCGTGTGTGTGTGTGTCCGTGGGAGAGGAGGAGGAGGAGGAGGAGGAGTTAGGGTTTACCTGAGCTCGAGGAGGAGGAGCTCGACGGGGGGGGGGGGGGGGGGGGGTACGGGTCGCCGGAGAGGGAGGGAGTCGCCGGGTGGGGGGAGGGAGTCGCCGGGGGGGGGGGAAGGGGTCGCCGAAGGAATCGCCGGAGGGGGGGAAGGAGTAGTGGGAAAAATTTGAAATTTCGAGTGAGTGGGAAAAACGAAACGCTGTGCCCTAAGTAAAAATATTAGCGACGTCACATGAGGACGTCGCTAAACGTCGTAAACTGGCGACATATTTTAATAATCCAGCGACGTAACGTCGCTATTCAGCGACGTAATTTTATACATGTCGCTGAACGTCGCTATTCAGCGACATTTTGCGATGTTTATATAAAGGAGTCGCTGAATTCCATATATAGCGACGTTATTTTGGTCCGTCGCTAAACTTACGTCGCTAATAGAGCATATTTTAGTAGTGGGTGCTAAACTAGAAAAGTTACAGAAATAACAATCATCAAAACTGTAAGGTAGTCTACCATCCCACATAAAAACTGGTACTCATAAAAAAAATAAAGATAACTACCAATTATCTATAAAGGGGTACTATTCAAGAAAGAAAGAAAAATCAAAATCAGAAGTTAAAGAATGAAAGTCAATTGCATGGAAATCCAATCACAATATATATTAAGAATATTTAGTCTCGATACGATCTAAGTTGATCAAATTGGGACAATCAAGATTTGGGCAATATAGAGGACGGGTTCAACAAAGTCTGAGAACGAGCATACAAGGATGGAGATTCAGGTCACAATTAAATTTAATTCAATTGAGTACAACCTACGATATTAATATGATAAGAAAAGATAATCGAAGTCGATTTGGTCGTGATTAAGGAAACTAGGATTCAATGATATTGAAAAATCCTTTTAGGGAAAAACAAGAAAGATTTCATACGAAAGTCAGTTAATCATCTCTCTCTGATACTATCAGTTTACCATTTGCCAATCATATTTTTCTCACAAATCCCAATATAAAAATCAACCGTTATATGACTACCCTCAAAAATTTTATAACTTCCGTCATCTAAACCTTTACCACGATCACCATAAACAAAATTCCAAACTTCTAAAACATTTCCCACGAAGCATACCCCTCTTAATTAGGTATCAACACTTATTCATTTAATCAAATTTCCAAATTCCTTCACCTCGTTCTAAATTAGATCCGAAACCTCTAAATCGAGTTTATAAAATCCTTGTACTTGTTTCAATCAAGTCTCATTTTTACTCAACTCTAATACCACTATGTCATACAAATTTATTCGTGTTTATAAATCAACCTTCATATTTTCTTCAACGTTCACCTTCAATTATTATTCTTTTTGAATTCTACTTTTTTTTTCCTCTAAAAATAATTCCTATAACTTAAAATCCTTGTGTTCTCTCTGTCTCTAGTCACCCTCTTACAATATCTAGTTCAATTTCGCAAGATCATCGAATACAATTAAATTCTCTTTTCCATTACTAAATTTCTACATAGTCTTAGAGTAGAAGTTCCCAAGAATCAATAACCAAGATTTTCTAAGTTCTCAAAACTAGGTTGACCTCTAATATCCTCATTAGTTTTTTTTTTTTTGAAACACATCCATGAATTACTCATAACCAAAATTTTATGTGATTGTTTCTAAATTGATAACATTTATCTCTCGATTTTATTCTAAACCTTTACCACATCTCCATCTCAAATTTTCATATTTGACATCCAACATTTTGATTCCTACAACATCGTCATATGATAACCAATTACGTCATTTTCGAACTAGATAATTTACGTCACTTCCTCAACATTTCTCAGGTAAAATGATATGAAGATTCAAGGGTTTCAAAGTATAGCTGATCGAATTAGATACGAGACAGAGAATTGATGTAATCAGGACAGTTATATAAGACAAAGAATGATGGTAATAAAATATTGGCATGAAGAGAAATGATAATAGAATCTGTTCTGCTTATCTGTTTAAAAGAAGGAACCATTTTGAAACCAGAGCTATAATATCAAATCCAAGATAAGGTCTAGCAAAATTATCGATTCATTGTATTAAGAAAAAAATTCATAGTAAGAAGTTACACAAAGGTTTATAAAAACAGCTAAACCTACTCCTAAGTTAAATAATAAGAAACAAAACAAAACAAACAAATAATAATTCTTTTTTTTGAAGGACTGGAACAAAAGTAGAGAAAACATGTTCGAAAACAATTAAGGTACAATCTGATAATCATATGCGTCTATCCAAAATCATGGTGCTCTAAATCCTCGTCATACTAGTAAGCAAGGCTACGATAATCACAGAGTCCTCGACTAAGGCACATACCTCTAGAATCATGGTATTTAAAATTTTTGCGATGCCGCTAGCTTGGCTGCGAAAACCTTAAATTCCCACACCCAAAAAATATATCCAAATCCAGACTATATGTCCTCACCATGCTGGCTAATGTGACTGTAGAAGACTAGATTCCATAACTTAGATGACCTAGCCCATATAATTTCATCTTGACAAAAATTAAATTAAATCAACAATGGATACCCAAAAATCAAATTTATCAACGAACATCAAGATTCAAAAATGAACAAAAATCCATCAAATCATATAAATACAAACTCGGATGCCACAGCTAACATCAAGATTCAAAATTCAACAATCATCCATCAAAATCAATAAATACAAACTCGAATTCAACAATAATCCATCAAAATCAAATTCAACAACAGAAAGTAAAGATAAATCAAATCAAGGGAAGAAGAATTTTCAAATCGAAGTTAAAATAAGATTCTCAAGAGTCGTCCCAGGAATCTCTCAAGAGATCCTAACTGTGATTGAGTACCTTCAAAATATATCCTAATCCTACTGCAGGCTGTAGTAGTACTCTAGTTCGAATACCACTACACAAACTCGACCTGCATGGGCCACCACTAAAAACGTGTCACGACCCGCACCCTAGAGTAAGGGCAAGAGAAGTGGGTACGTCCAGCCTACGCCGCAGTGTCGGCGGTAGAACGCTGTCCTAGGTCAAACATCTAACAATATAAAGGTACCTGTACAGTATATACACTCCGAATGGAGGTGACATAGCAAATGCAGTCTCAATCACATCTAAGGTAGAGCATGATAAAAGATAGATAAAATATGAAATCCACAAAGAGATACCGCAGATAGAAGTCTAAGTGTCTAAGATACACAAACCCAGAAAATATCTCAAATCTCAAATACAGTAATCCATAAAGTAAATACAACTCAAGACAACTAAAATAACTATCTATACAACCTCTACTGTGTCTCCTCTAGGCTAGCAGGCAACCTCCAAGCTATCTGTAAAATTTATCAACAGGTCCAGTCAGGACAGGAACGAGCACATCTCATCTAGAAAACCCAAGTAAATGACAGAGAACTATAAAACAATTATAGACAATTATATTGATGAACATGGCAGTTTATATTCAGGTGATGGTATAGAAAGACAAATAAGGTACAAGGAAAGTAAGTAACTAAAACAAAAGAAAAATCATGGCAATAAAGACTGTAAAAATAAAAACTAGCTGAACTAGAGTAACATGATATAAGTCCAGACAGTAAATGTAAACAAGTGTAAGACCAACGTAAATCCAGACAACATGAATCTGATACCAGGTGATTCCAGTACAAGATGAGTCCGGTATGAGATGATTCCAGTCAGTGATCAAAGATTCCAGGGTGAGTCCAGACTATACTCTAACAGTGTGTTTTAAAATACCGAGATCGACATGTAAACGGCTATAGGTAATCCGGCACATCACACACTCGGCCGGGTGTGAGATGGCTATCATTCCAGTAGATTCCAGCATGTGGGGTGATTCCAGAATTGGGGTATGTCTACATGTCTTGCTCAAGTATTTCCCCTCCCAGCAAGTACAAGTGAATCCAAAATACGACACGAGAATCGAGATGAGTCCAGCCAAACGTGATGATACCAGCAAGTGATTCCAGGGTGATTCCAGTAGGTGATTCCAGTAATAGAAGCCAGACATGATGATACCAGTAATAGAGGCTAGACAATAATGTATGTGTGTCGCATACATAAATCCAGAATATCCATACGTGTTGTAATAGAGAATCACATACAACTAACTAGAACTGAAGTACAGTAATTGACAATTAAATGAGAGAACTATCAGAGAATGTACTCACCTGATAACCTAAACAGCTGATAGGTATAGAGGTCCAAACTGAAGCCACAGAGTCCTATTTAGAGCAACACAGGTCAAGATGTATACGAGAGATGATAAATGAAATGTACAATGCATCTGCATGCTGTCTAGGTCAAACTAGACTAAAGTCAACACTTGGTCAACTCTAGTCAACCACACTAGTCAAATTAGGTCAACTAGGTCAAGTCCTAGCCCAAACAAGTCTAACAAGTCTCACTAGGCCTAACCAAGCCTAGGCTAGCACTCACACAATCACAAGACAATATGAACCACAACAATGCATAATATAAAATAGATAATATATATAAATACATACCTTCATACATACATGCATATCCACATTACATACATATTTATATATATAGGCACATACATATATATATATAGGGAGAGAAAGAGAGGTAAAAGAGTAAGTGAGTATGTGTGTATTTGGCATGTGTGTGAAAGGATATGTGTTAATGTTCTAAAATTTAGTGATAGGTAGGTGTATGTGACATGGGATACATGATGTCAAAGGGTGTATGAATGCATGTGTGTAAAAGGTTATAGGTTAACTCAGTTTATAGAAATACATACATACATACTTACCTTGTATACATGCATACATACATATCATGTATATTACATTTACATGATACATACATGTATACTTGTATTATATTATACTTACATTCATGCATATTAGATACTTGTATTTATAATAACATATTGTAAACATTCATTTCATTCATGCATCTATGCATTACCTACATGTTTTATACATATGCATACATTGTATATTCATATCATTTTATACATTAACATAGAGACATACAAACATGCACACATCATATATTTCATACCTTGCATTACCTTACATATCATGTATTACATACTCTATATTCATTTAATATCCATACTACATAGGCTCATAGGTTACACAAAATGCATATATCGTATAGTCACTCTTCTACTTAAAACCAATACTGTACCAATTGGGCATTCACTAAATTCTAGGATTAAAGTATGTCGTAGCCCTTTGTGTTAGCTTTTCGAAACTTTAAACGGATCACATTTTCGTGTCCGGAAGCTCCCAAAATTGCGAAAATACCGAAACACGTTCGTCTTTCGTACAGCTGACACTCAAATAATTCTACAGAAAGTTACAGAAAGAACTTGGCTTATTAAAATATATATTTGGAAAGCTAACTTCGATATGGTTCTTTTAAAAAAAATGGAAGATAAATCGGAGTTCTAAGCTAAAAGTTATGACATTTCTAAGTTGCTTTGGTTAATAAAAACGTGGATGAATATTATGACGAATTTGAGTTGTTTTGGACAAAAGGACACATATAGGCCAAGATACTTAGATACAAACATAGGTATCTAAATGAAACTCATTCTAACCATCCTAACTAAGATCAATCCACTCTCTAACCATTCTAAAACTGAATTTAAATATCTATTTAAACTATTATCATACATACATACACATGGGGTGTCCTAATTTGGGATCTATCAAGTAGGACACAAGACACATATCTAAAATCCTCAAGAGAGCTCCAAATGGCCTCAAATTTGAATCTAAATGGGACACATGCATGAGGATGGATCCTACGGATTCAAAACTAATTTATATGCAAAGGAAATCGATTTATAGGATAGGTTTTACCTATTGGGAGTGGAATCCCAATAAAATCCTTTAGGACACGGCTCCGATACGAAGATCCATCAAAGTGGACACTCCTCCTTGCACTCATCTTCCAATCCTTGGTAGCACCCTTCCCTTGGAGAATAGGAATGATTGAGGGATGGTTTGGTGAAGTAATGATTTGATTTGGAGATCGAATCAATGGGAAGGCTCTCTAAAATTGGGGAAGAACAAAAGGAAAATAAAAGAGGCAAGATTGTAATGAATGAAATGAATCATTCTCCCCTAAAGGTGGCTGCCATAAAGAGTCTATTAGGGCTAATGGGAAATGTCCTAATTGCCCCTCTCTAGTCTCATATGGTTAAGTCTAGACTAGGTTCAAGTTTGGGGTCAAAATGATCTAGTTTTGAGTCTCTAACTTAACCATTCTAACATGATAAAAATTAGTTTAATTAACTAACTTAAATGTTGGGTCTTGTGAGCCATGCTTAACTTAATATTGGGTCCCATCTAGAGTTTAAGCTATCCGGGTCACAATACAAGTCGGAACGAGATGAAACTCAAACCCGACTAAACAAATCCAATAAAAACAATATTAAAAATATAAAATTTTCCAAAATATTAAAATATGAAAAATAACCAAAATTATAATACATCAATTTAAATATTGTTAAAATAATCTAAAATTCACCAATTAATCAAAATCCTAAATAATTCAAAAGTCACAAAATGACCAAAATATCCTTAGCCTAAAAAGTTGTAAATAGTCATTCTAATCACATGGTTAGGTCCCCATGGTCATAGTTAGTCTCTAGGCTCAACAATTCTAGAGTTCACTAGCTAACACATCAAAATTATAATTTATCAATTTTAAATAGTATTAAATTAATTAAAAAAATTCCCATAAATCATAAATCCTACTATTAAATAATAAACTTTTACAAAAGTTCAAAATTATCCTCATTTTAGAAAAGTGGGTGTTACACCATGAGTACTCCATCCTGACAGCATACCGTATGCGGAAAAATTATTGATTGTCCACATCAGTGAAGCTCTCATCTGAAAGTTATGTTTCCTGGAAATATCTTAGGTCGTGACGCCGATCTCCCACAGCTGTTTCAGCTCATCCACCAACGGCTGTAAATATATATCGATATTCTTCGCCAGATTTTCGGGACCCGGTATGATAACTGTCAAGAACATATAAGGAGTCTTCATACACATCCATGGTGGCAGATTGTAAGGGGTCAGAATGACCGGCCAGCAGTAGTATTGAGATCCCGACTGCCCGAAAGGGGTGAAGCCATCAGAACATAGCCCCATGCGTACATTTCTAGGCTCTACAGCAAAATCTGGATGACAAAAATCAAAATATTTCCACGCCTCTCCATCCGAAGGATGTGACAATTCTCCATCGTCCTTTGTGCGTTCTTCGTTGTGCCACGTCATGTGTTCTGCTGTATTCTGAGACATATACATCCTCTGTAAGCGCTTCATGATCGACAAGTAATGCATATACTTGTAAGGACATCATTTTCTAGTTGACTTTTCTTTTCTCCTGACTGGCTTGTAACGATCCGTATTACAGAAGCTGCAACTTTCTATATCCTCGTTCTCCTTATAGTACAACATGCATCCGTTGCAAAAAAAATCTATCTTGTCGTACCCCAGTCCCAGTTGTCGGACCATCATCTTCGACTTGTAGAAGTTTTTTGGAAGCTCTTTTGATTCCTTCGGTAACACCTCCTTCATTAGTTGTGTAATCCGATCATAGAAAATTTGTGGCAAGTTAAAATTGGACTTTATGTTCAACAACCGCATCGTCACTGACAGTACGGAATGTGGCTCATAACCAGGATATAAAGAAGTTTCAGCATCCTGAAACATATCATAGAACTCCTTCGCCTCGGGATTAGGATCCTCCGGATCAAAATTAGGCCCTGTCGCATCGTACACCATATCTCGTGCAAGGTTCTGCACGTCTCCATAATCAACAGAGCATTCGTCGTCATCGACGACAAAATCCGCTGCAGCATTATCATCAAAAGCATAAGTAGCAGCATTCGCAACCTGTCTTTCCGCATATAGTTCACCTTACGATGACCATAGGCCGTAATCACGTACGAAACCCTTACGGGTCAAATGATCTCTTACACTCACCACTTCTTCGTAACGTCTATTGCGATAATTACGACATGGACACTTGATTTTGTTACCGTCCATAAACTGAGCTTTGCTCATGGCATACTTAAGAAACACTTTCACGCCTGCCTGAAAATCGTCACTCACACCTATTCTGCTCTCGTGTTGTCGTTTGTACATCCATATACGATCAACGAAATAACGATCCATCACAGATTGGATGTAAAAATCTGTATAGTAAGACAAACTAAATAGAATTAGTATATAATCATGTAACTGGTGGATCCGCTGGTATTCTAGCTCGAGAAGAGAAAAATCTAAGTACAGTTGTTACTAATAGTTCGATACCGATACCGATAGTTCGATACCGATACCGATAGTGCGATACCGATATTGATAGTCCGATACCGATAGTGCGATACCGATACCGATAGTGCGATAACGATAGTTCGATACCGATACCGATAGTCCGATAGTCTGATAGTCCGCTAGCAATACCGATAGTTCGATACCGATACCGATAGTCCGATAGTTCGATACCGATACCGATACCGATAGTCCGATACCGATTCTTCGATAGTCCACTAAGTCGAAATGATTCCTCTTACGCGTCGAGCATGTTGTACACGGTTCAACTTGACGAGTCAGTAAATATTTTTGTGGTGTTGTATGCTTGCAGCAGCAAATCAAGTTTTAGAGTCATTATAGGTCAATTAATCAAACTGAGTCAATCTATCTATTTCTAAATTGCAAGAGTCCACTTCTAGGATATGGGAGCTATATCCTAAATATCTAGGCTAAAATTAACTTGGTTAGGATACTAGAGTGTCCTTACTATCTAGCAAGCACTACCTTAGTCTAGTTACACTAGCATTACCTATATTTCCTACCATGCCTACACTCACACATTACACCCCAAGCCGTCCTGCATGCTAATAAGCATGGTAGGCCTGCCTTCATTCCTCACTCTCTAAAGCACACATACACATATGTATATCACAGTTAGATGTATAGATATATACATCTATATAGAAGCACACGACTAATACACTCTAAGGGTCGGTTTTCCAGGAAAAACTTCACTTATTCAGTGACTTTGGTGAAGCGAATGTCCCAAGGATATTCTTAACAAAGAAGGCAGATGAAGAACTCGCACTGTCCTTGACACAGTGAACATATACACCATGAACCCAAACTCCATATTCACATTTACTAATCCAAACACCACCAAACTAATGGATAACACCCAATATGGAAAACACATTATTTAGCCAATATATAAACTCAAATAAATTTGAGAAGCAAAGCTCCCCGCCGCCCTCGACCAAAGCCCGCCGCCCCAAGTCCGTCGTCCAGCCCCCGACGCCCCCGCCCCAAGCCTGCCGCCCAGCCCCCGACGCCCCCGCCCCAAGTCCGCCGCCCCCCGCAGCCCCGCCACCCACAACCCCCCACCCACCGCCGCCCCCCGCCGTCCAGCCCCCGACGCCCCCACCCCAAGCCCGTCACCCCCGCTGCCCCTACGACACCGCAAGAGAGAGAGAGAGAGGGGATTACCTTCGGGAGAGAGAGAGAGGAGAGGACGCCGACGCCGATCACCGAAGCCGCGGAAGAGAGAAAGAGAGAGGAGAGAGAGTGAATTTGAGGGGAATATGAAAAGTTACCCCCGTTGTTTCAATTTAAGTCTGGAACATATATTTAGCGACGGACTGGCGACGGATTTTTATCCGTCGCCCGTTAGTCGCTTTTTTTGATGCTTGCCGACGCAATATCCGTCGCTACGTAGTCGAAGAATTGTCCCGCCAATTCTCCCCACAATTTCCGCCAAATAATCGACTGCATAGCGACGGCTAAATATCCGTCGCTATATCTCTGACGCCCTAGCGACGGATGAGCGATCTTTTCTCCTCCTAAAAATAAAATAAAAAATGTAACGGCTTGTCGTCGGTACTCCGTCGGCTAGTTGCCACAAAGCCGTCGCTAACGCCGACGGACAATATCCTTCGCTAATGTTCCGTCGCTAATTTACTGTATTTTGGTAGTGGATATATCATGTTCTCCTGCTCTTACACTCATTTATTGTTTTACTTATGCCTTACAATGTTCATGTAAAGGTCACTTTACCTTGTATATTCTCTCTATTTAGTGCTACATATTTTTTATCATTTTACTGGAACTGTTATTAGAAATGTACTTCGCTCCAATCCTGACTGGATATATTTTTCAGATGACGTAGAGGACGACTGTCCTACTTATTACGGCCCTTCGGATGTAGTAGGTATAAATTGGAAGACTCTAATTCAGGAGGGACTAGTCCCGGCCGAGGAGACTTACTTAGCGATTCAGTAGACTAGATTTGTACTGGACTTTCTCTCCAGTTGATGACTCTTGACATGTTTATTATTTAGAGATTTGTATTTTGAGATTGTTGACTCTTAGACTATCTGGTCTTGTATTATTTTACATTAGACTTTTCTGGACATTTTATATCTTGTTGTTTTTATCTTTTCGTATCTTTTATCTTCCTTTTAGATTTGTGATTGGTATGATATATTGTCATTACTTGTCATCCGTTTGGAGTTGACTATCTCGATAGGTTATGATATTTATAATTGTTACTCAGTTAGTTATATATAGACAGCGTTCTACCGCCGATGCCACGGTGTAAGCTGGACGCTGTCACACACTCGTGCCCTTATACCGGATGCGGGTTGTGACAACTGTCAACACTTTTGACAGTCCTAAATTTAGGACTGTCATACTTTTTGGAATGCCTGTAAAATATTTGACAGTCCTAAAAAAAATTGGACAGTTCTGAGTAAATTTTTTCGGTAACAAACTTATAAATAAAATAAAAAAATATTTGGACTATTCTTAATAAAATATGTAGTGCTTTTAGTAATTGCCAAAATCTATTGTCATGTTTTGTTTAGCTAAAATTTTGGAAATATATTGTCTTACCAGACGCGTCAATGGCTTGTGTTCACACACAAACGTCAACAACTATAGCCTCGATATCTCTACCGCTGGTATTAGCTTCTTGGCCTTGAACAAATTAATCGAGATCTGCAATCAAGAACTCAATCCATGGTGATCATCGGGGACTCGTTGGTCTCGTCGGTCATCGACAAATTGGTAGAGATTGGCCTCTCCTACCTATCGAGCCAGTGCCAATGGCAGACTGGCATGAAGGACAAGCTCGAAAGTCTGAGGGAGTCCGTTCCTCGAATCCAAGCCGTGGTGGACGCAGCCGAGGGGGGTCAGCTGCAGCTCACAGGTCCACTGAAACAATGGCTGGACCGGCTCAAAGAGGCACTCTGCGACGCCGATGATGTGATCGACACGTTTGACTACCTCCGCCTCGAGGCGGCAGTGAAGTCGGCTGAGAGGAAAGAAGACAACCTGCGCGGCTTCCTCTCCCACTCTAGAGATTTCATCATAAAATCTGGCAAGCGCGCAATCGGACGAGATGAATGCCTGAAGAGGTTGAGGAGTGTTGTGAAGATGTTAGATAGAGTTACAGCCGATGTGCCCAACTTCCTCGTGTTAGTAGCCGATGCACGACAGCAGAGGCAGAACCTGCGAGAGCAGACCGGGGACAGGCGCGATACCGGCTGTCTGTTAAATGACAGCATAGTATCGGGGCGAGACGAGGAGTTGGAGCAGATACTTGGATGGCTGCTCACATCTGATGGTGATGCCGCAGATAGCAGCAATGTCGCTCTTGCTTCCATTGTCGGCATAGGAGGGGTGGGGAAGACTACTCTTGCCCAGCTCGTGTACAACTGCGAGAGCGTGACGGAAGCCTTCGATCTGAGGATTTGGCATTGCGTATCTACTAGTTTCAATGCCAAAGGGCTTACGAAAGCTATACTGGCATCTGCGACTCGGGTTACGCCTCGAGTTGATAGCCTCGCCGACCTTCAGGTTGATCTCACAGACTTGGTGTCCTCGAGGAAATTTCTGCTGGTCCTGGATGATGTGTGGAACGATGACGACGACTTGTTGAACTGGAAGACCTTGTTTGCCCCGCTAAGGTCTGGTCGCAAGGGAAGCAAAATCTTGTTAACGACTCGAATAGGTCAGGTTGCAAGAGCAGCCACAAGAGCATTGGGAGGAGATGTTGGCAAGGTGATCAACTTGACAGGTTTAGGAGGGAAGGACTTCTTGAAGCTTTTCTACCGATACGCATTTTCAGATGTTAACGCCGAAGAGCACAAGAATCTGCAACCTATCGGGAATAAGATTGCACAAAGGCTTGGGGGCTCGCCGTTGGCTGCAAGGATGGTGGGAGGACTACTGAACTCCAATTTGGATGTAGTGCACTGGAGCAACATCCTGCATGGTAATCTCTCGGATGACATCGTAGCGACACTGAAATTGAGCTATTATCATCTGCCCAAGCATTTGAGGCCGTGTTTTGCTTTCTGCGGCATCTTTCCTCAAGATTATGAGTTCGACAAAGATAGTCTGGTACATATGTGGATGGCTGCTGGGCTGATCCAGCAATCTCAAAATCAGACACTCGAGTACGCGGGAGGCTGCTATTTTGATGAGTTACTAAAGAAGTCCTTCTTCAAGAGATCTTTCTCATCACACACCTATATTATGCACGATCTGTTGAACGATCTTGCACAATCAGTGTCTAATGGTGAATGCTCAAGGCTTACAGGTACTACTACTACTTCACTTGGGGACATCAAAAGTTGTGTTCGCCACTTATACATCGATACCAACAGTCTAGATGTACTCGAGAAGGTGTGTAGATGCACACACTTGCATACCCTTCACTTGTCATTCTCTGGTCGATATAGTCTTGGACATGCTAAGGTCTTCAAGGAGATGCTTAAAGCATTAAAAAGAGTCCGCATATTGAGTTTATCGGTATGTGGCATGGAGAATCTACCGGCTGAAATTGGTGATCTGAAACATATCCGATACTTGGAGCTTCGCGATGCTTTCAACCAGCTTCCGAGTTCTATATGCAAACTCTATCACCTACAGGTCCTTAAAATGGATAGAACAGGGACGCCCCATCTTATACCAAAGGGCATGAGCAATCTTATTTGCTTGCGACACCTACTCGTGCCATCGCGTGTTTCTGATACGATCACTGGAATCGGGAAAATGACTTCCCTTCAAGGGCTTGGTTTCAGCATCAATGCAAGGGTTGGAAACAAGATCGGAGATCTTAAGGGCATGAGGGAGCTCAGGGAGCTGAAGATTGAAGGTCTTGAGAACGTAATGAATCCCGAAGAGGCTAACGATGCTATGTTATGCAACAAGGAGCAACTTAGCACGCTGCAGTTGACCTGGTGTGCAAATGGCCCCAGTGAGCGAAACCAAAGGCGGCTTACAACGGATAAACAGGTACTTGATGGCCTCAGACCGCATTCGAACGTTCGGAAGCTAACTGTTAGAGGATACGCAGGTTCCAGGTTCGCGGACTGGATGACTCATCAATCGATGAACAATCTAGAACATGTAAATCTTGAAAATTGTTCGGGTTTGGCACACCTCCCTCCACTTGAGAAGCTCCCATTTCTCAAGTATTTATGCATAGAGAACATGCCTGCGTTGAAGCTAGTTGGCTGTGATGGTGGTTTTCTGCAGCTTGAGATTTTGATAATGAGAAGATTGGAACAATGGGAAGGGTGGTCGAGATCCGGGAAAGAGGTTAGCCAATGGTGTCCTTCCCTTCGTGTGCTCAGACTTGAGCAATGCCCGAAATTGAAGGTACTGCCCTGCCTTCCCCTTAGCCTCAGAGAATTGACAATACATGATGTAGGATTACTGAATCTTCCGCCATTATGGCGGAGTCGAGATGACAGTGGCAGCTGCAACTCCTTCCTCTCGAAACTGTACATACATACATGTTCGGATCTAAAGTCCCTAGCCGACATATTCATCGAACAATGTCTTGTGGCTCTTGAGCATTTGGAAATCAAAGATTGTGAGCAGCTCGCACAATTACCAGTGGAAGGGCTCCGAAATCTTTGCTCCCTCAAAACACTCGAGTTTTCGAACTGTCCTATGTTGCTGACAGATGATGCGTTACTTGAAGGACTCACTTCTCTCTATTACTTGGAGCTAAATTCTTGTGACAGCATAACCTCCCTTCCCTCTGTAGAGGTGATGGGAAGCTTGGTTGCGCTCAAGGAAGTGGCGATACAAGCGTGTCGCGAGCTGTCGTCGTTGGAGGGTTTGCAAGCCCTTCCGCACCTCGGTCGTTTGGAAATTAGTGATTGCCCCAGGCTAGAGGTACTTTCGTCCCTGCCCCTTAGCCTGAAAGAACTGAGAGTAATAGGTGTCGGACTGACGAAGCTTCCGACACTACGGTTGGACTGCTGCAGCACGAGCAGTTCCCATCCATCTCTTTCTACGTTGTACATATGTGCATGCCAGAACTTGAAGTCCTTAGCTGACAGCTTCCTGGAAGAGCACCTTGTCAATCTCGAGCACTTGCAGATCATAGACTGTCACGAGCTCACGCAAATGCCGGCAGAAGGGTTTCAAAATCTCTGCGCCCTCAAAAGACTCGAGCTGTGGGGCTGTCCAAAGTTGGAAGCAGACGGCAATTTACTGCGAGGACTTGCCTCCCTTTCTGAACTGATACTGCACAGCTGCAACAGCATCACCACCCTTTCCTCTGCAGAGGTGCTGTTGAGTAGTAGATTGGCATCGCTCGAGTACTTGATGCTAGCGGGATGTACAGAGCTGACATCGTTAGGGAGTTTGCTACTGCACTCCCTTCCCAGCCTCAGGATGTCGAGAATTTTCGGATGCCCCAAGCTCGTAGTAGGCTCGCCCCCAGCCGACTCTCTCTTTATCGACCGTCCCTCCCAGCTGCTTACAGAGCCGTACAAAAGCCTCGCCTCCGTGAGGGAGTTGAGAATCGGCGATTGCAGCCAGTTGGAGTCTTTGAGTGGTGAGGTGGAGCAATGGTTGCTGCTTAACCGCGCCTCCCTACGACAACTATCTTTGTATTCTGCCCTCTCCCTGCGCTCTCTGCCTGACAGCCTGCAGAGCTTGTTCTCCCTCAAGATTTTAGATGTGGAGGGAGCAAAGGATCTTCAGTTTCTTCCGAGATTCCCTCGCTCGATGGAAGTACTCTGGATCTCCGGCTGCAACCAGATGTTGAAGGACCGGAGCAAGATCTACGAAGGCGCAGATTGGCATAAGATCTCACGCATACTTATAGTTGATATAAGCTAGATAATATTGTTACTCCAGGTGCCAACACAAACATACAACAGGGTCACTCTTTTGTTACTTCTTTCGGTCCGTGTACAAGTTTTCAAACTAGGATCTAATGTACATTTTAACAGTCTAATGTGCATCCATTAGTAATTGCTACGGGCAACCTACACGTTCTTACGGTTGGGGAGTCCGAATCATGTCGGTCTTGTCTGATGTTCGCACTGCTTTCCACATAATCTACAAGCGTCTTTGGACAACATCACATTTAAGAGTTCAAAATAATAACTTACAATGTGAATGTGACACGTGGATTTCACTAACATTGAGAGTATATTTATTTTACGAGTCCATTTTTGTTCACCCACCAAAACTAGGTGGATGTTCACCTCCCACTAAAAACATGACACTTGTTACAAAACCACTTTGGTGGGTGAACAAAACCACTTACAAAGTAGTTTGTGTGGGATAAAAATGTCACGTGCTATATTTTTATTGGGAGGTGAACATTCCATCTTAGTTTTGGTGGGTGAACAAAAATGGACTCTCTATTTTACTCTTTAGCCCCTTGAGAGAAAAAAAAAACAAAAAATCAGGGACCTAGAGCCAGATGAGACATGCAGAGCATAATTTGTTCCTTGTTGATACACTGAGATCAACATTGTTGGAAACGCGGTGTGACCAGAACTAGAGTTGGTCCATGAGGTACGATATTGAAAGACAATTCTCATGTAAGGCCTGAACCAATTCCAATTATCTACACATACTTATCCCATCGTCTACCAGATGTGAGACTAAATTACCAACTCCATTATCATCCCCTTCTGAAACGAGATACTATCCAACAAACTGTTGGGTGGTCCCGCCTTAATTGGAGAGAGGATTTGGAGTTCCCAAGGTTCATTCACCTTGGAGAAAGTCTAAAGACTTGTGGAGTTTCCAAGGTTCATTCATCTTGCATGAATGAATCTTGGAGGAGAATGTTCATTCCCTTATGGCTATATAAGGAGATGGTTTGGGAGATGTTTGGGTTAATCCTCCCTTGTGATCTTGGTGCTAGAAGTGTTGGTGCTCCTTGCTTACGGTGTTCTTCCGGGCGGTGCTTCTACCTCGGGTGCTTCTTCACCAAAGTGTTTTCCATACTTGTGTATGAGAGAGATCATCTTGAGTGTATCCAAGAGAGAGTTTGTAACTCTGTAATCCCACTATTCTTAGTGGAAGAAGAAAGAAAAGAACTATTGTTGTCCGAGGACGTAGGCACATAGCCGAACCTCGTTAATTCTCTTGTCTTTTGTATGTTTGTTTTTTTTTTCTTTTCTCTAGCCTCCGTGTTAAGCGGATAAGCTAAACTTCAACTCATTGTAGCTCCCACTTTATGTGGGTAAGCTATCTCCATCCCAATCAGCGGTATCAGTGCATACCCAACAATTGGTATCAGAGCCACACAAGCTTATTGATCGTGATGGCGGAATCATTGTCTTCTACCTCCTCAACCATGATCAAGCTTACGTCTTCAAACTATTCCATATGGAGGCCGCGGATGGAAGATATCCTCTATTGTAAGGATTTGTACGAAGTGTTACTCTGCAATGGACAGAAGACAAATCTGAAAAAGATTGGACCATTCTAAATCGAAAAGCTATTGGAGAGATCCGTCCTTGGATCGACCAAAGCGTTTTTCACCATGTTTCCAAAGAAACCGATGCTCATCAAATGTTGATGAAGTTAGCATCGATGTACGAACGAGAGACTCCTCAAAACAAAGCGTCACTCATTCGACGTTTGGTGAACCTGAAATACAAAGACGGACGAAGTGTTTCTGAACACTTGAGTGATTTCCAAGAGTTGGTAAATCAACTTTCAACCATGAAGCTGGTGCTGGAAGATGAGTTATTGGCACTTTTGCTACTCAGCTCATTGCCGGATAGTTGGAACACACTTATGGTTTCCTTAAGCAACTCTGCTCCTCAAGGCGTCATCACTTTAACCTTAGTGAAGGATAGTTTATTGAATGAAGAAGCGAGGCGGAAAGAACAAGGCATAACAACTGAGTCAGATGCTCTTGTTTCTGAGAATCGTGGAAGAACTCATCAAAGAAAATTTCACAACCGTGACCGCTCCAAAAGCAGGCCAAAAGATCATTCCAGAGGCGCTTTCAAACCAAGAAAGGAGATAGAATGCTTTCATTGTGGTCTTAAGGGTCATATGAAAAGAGAATGCAGAAAACTCAAAAAGGAAAAGAGAAATGAATCAAATGAGAAGAATGAAGCTAAAAACACAACTGCCACTGCTTCAAAAGGCGATGAGATAATCATCATTTGTGATGATGGTCTGGTTAATCTAACCTCTCAAGATTCATGCTGGATTATAGACTCTGGTGCATCATTCCATGTTACTTCCAGAAAGGAATTCTTCACAACCTACACAAGCGGAGACTTTGGAAATGTGAGGATGGGAAATGAA
The DNA here is from genome assembly GCA_029216955.1 of Iris pallida. Taxonomy (NCBI): domain Eukaryota; kingdom Viridiplantae; phylum Streptophyta; class Magnoliopsida; order Asparagales; family Iridaceae; genus Iris; species Iris pallida. The sequence continues at coordinate 6,392,997 of JANAVB010031416.1, read as the reverse complement.
AAAGTTTCCAAGATTGTGGAAAAAGGAGAAATAGCTCTTGAGACCAACACTGGCTGTCCCTTGATTCTCAAGAATGTGAGACATGTTCCAGACATGCGTCTCAACTTGATATCCACTGGCCTGATGGATGATGAAGGCTACACCAATATTTTTGGTGGAGGCAAATGGAAACTCAGCAAAAACTCCCTAGTGCTTGCTAGAGGGAAGAAGGAGAACACACTCTATACGACATATGCTAAGATCAACAATCAGCATGTTAATGCAGCAATCAACCAATCAGGATCAACGATTGGGTTATGGCACAAGCGACTGGGTCATATGAGTGAGAAGGGATTGCAAATTCTAGCCAAAAGAGAGGTATTGACCGGGCTGAAATTGAAAGGTACACCTCTTGAACCTTGCACTGATTGTTTGGCTGGAAAACAACATAGAGTTTCATTTCATTATAAGACTGCAACTAGAAAACCCAATGTACTGGATGTTGTTTACTCTGATGTTTGTGGGCCTATGACTACTAACACTCTTGGTGGTGCAAGATACTTTGTCACCTTCATTGATGATCATTCCAGGAAGGTATGGGCATATGCAATCAAATCCAAAGATCAAGTCTTTGATGTGTTCAAGCAGTTTCACGCCAGCGTTGAACGTGAGACTAGTACAACTCTGAAGTGCATCCGTACTGACAATGGTGGAGAGTACATAGGAGACTTCAGAATCTATTGCAAGAATAATGGGATCAGACATGAAAGATCGGTTCCAAAGACCCCTCAGCACAACGGATTGGCGGAGAGGATGAACAGAACGATCGTTGAGCGGATCAGAACCATGTTATCTCACTCCAAGCTGCCAAAGGGTTTCTGGGGTGAAGCATTAATGACAGCAGTTCACTTAATCAACTTATCTCCATCAGCTCCACTCAATGGTGATGTACCGAACAAGTTCTGGACATGAAAAAATGTGTCCTACCAACACTTGAAGGTGTTTGGGTGTAGAGCATTTGTGCACATTCCCAAAGACGAGAGGTCCAAGCTTGATGTCAAATCAAAAGAATGTATTTTTCTTGGCTATGGAGATGAAGAGTTTGGCTACAGACTCTGGGATCCTGTCAATAAGAAGATTGTCAGAAGCAGAGATGTGGTCTTCTTTGAAGATCAAACTATTGAAGATTGTCAGAAGGAAGAAAATGTTGATAGCTCCAGGGAATTTTCTGTCAACCTAAATCCAGTGTCTCGACCCCGGGAACAAAGGGGAGATCCGGTCGAGAACAATGAAGCTGAAATCCATGATCATGTCGAGGACAATCATGATGATGATATTGTACATGAAAATGTTCAAGAAGAGCAAGCTCCTGAAGGACCTCAACTGAGAAGATCAAACAGACAACCGAAGCCTAACAGTCTCTACAGTCCACAACAGTATGTATTGTAAACAGATGCAGGAGAACCTGAAAACTATCAAGAAGCCGTGACACACGAGAAAAAGGGGGAGTGGCTGGAAGCCATGCAAGATGAGATGAAGTCCTTGCATGAGAATCACACTTATGATTTGGTAAAATTACCAAAAGGAAGAAGGGCACTCAAGAACAAATGGGTGTATAAGCTGAAGACAGAAGAAAACAAATCACAACCAAGATACAAGGCGAGGCTAGTTGTGAAAGGTTTTAGTCAGAAGCAAGGAATTGACTATGAAGAGATTTTCTCACCAGTGGTGAAGATGACATCTATCAGAGTAGTGCTCAGCTTGGCTGCAAGTCTAAATCTAGAAGTGGAACAACTAGATGTGAAGACTGCATTCCTTCACGGAGAGATTGAAGAAGAAATCTACATAGAGCAGCCAGAGGGTTTCAAAGTCAAAGGAAAAGAAGATCTAGTCTGTCGACTAAAGAAGAGCCTGTATGGACTGAAATAGACACCACGCCAATGGTATAAGAAGTTTGATCTCTTCATGACCAAGCAAGGATACCTGAGGACCACTTCTGATCATTGTGTGTTTGTCAAAAGGTACTCTGATGGTGAACTGATTATACTCCTTCTATATGTTGATGATATGTTGATCGTAGGTCGTGACAATGACAAGATCAGCAAGTTAAAGAAAGAGCTCAGCAAGTCCTTTGCAATGAAGGACTTAGGTCCAGCAAAGCAAATTCTCGGTATGCATATCTCCCGTGATCGAAGGAATGGGAAGCTGTGGTTATCACAAGAGCGCTATATCGAGAAGGTGTTGAAGAAGTTCAACATGGACAAGGCAAAGCCTGTAGCAACTCCACTTGCTAATCAATTTTTGCTCAACTCAAGACAGTGCCCTACAAGCAACAAAGAAAAAGAAGAGATGGCATCGGTGCCATATGCCTCAGCAGTTGGCAGTCTTATGCATATGATGGTGTGCACTAGACCTGACATAGCACATGCAGTTGGTGTCGTCAGCAGATTCTTATCCAATTCGGAAAAAGAGCATTGGAAAGCGGTGAAGTGGATTTTGAGATACCTCAGAGGTACTTCCAAAATGAGATTGTGCTTTGGAAATGACAAGCCTGTGTTGATTAGTTACACAGATGCAGATATGGCTGGAGATTTTGACTCCAGAAAATCTACTTCAGGATATTTGGTTACTCTTTCAGGGAGAGCTGTGTCTTGGCAGTCAAAGTTACAGAAGTGTGTTGCTCTGTCGACTACAGAAGCAGAATATATCGCAGCGACAGAAGCATGCAAGGAACTACTGTGGATGAAAAGATTCCTACAAGAGTTGGGTCAAGAACAACGAGAATATGTTCTTTATTGTGATAGCCAGAGTGCTATCCATTTGAGCAAGAATTCGAGTTTTCACTCAAGGACAAAGCATATTGACGTAAGATATCATTGGATTCGTAACGTGGTGGAATCCAAGCAACTTCAGATTGAGAAGATCCATACCAATGACAACGGCTCAGACATGATGACTAAATCTCTACCTAAAGACAAGCACATCTTTTGCATAAGTGCAGCTGGTATGACGGAGCCTTCCACTTAAGTCGGGAAGGGGGAAATTGTTGGGTGGTCCCTCCTTAATTGGAGAGAGGATTTGGAGTTCCCAAGGTTCATTCACCTTGGAGAAAGTCTAAAGACTTGTGGAGTTCCCAAGGTTCATTCATCTTGCATGAATGAATCTTGGAGGAGAATGTTCATTCCCTTATGGCTATATAAGGAGATGGTTTGGGAGATGTTTGGGTTAAACCTCCCTTGTGATCTTGGTGCTAGAAGTGTTGGTGCTCCTTGCTTACGGTGTTCTTCTGGGCGGTGCTTCTACCTCGGGTGCTTCTTCACCAAAGTGTTTTCCATACTTGTGTATGAGAGAGATCCTCTTGAGTGTATCCAAGAGAGAGTTTGTAACTCTGTAATCCCACTATTCTTAGTGGAAGAAGAAAGAAAAAAACTATTGTTGTCCGAGAACGTAGGCACATAGCCGAACCTCGTTAATTCTCTTGTCTTTTGTATGTTTATTTTTCTTTTCTTTTCTCTAGCCTCCGTGTTAAGCGGATAAGCTAAACTTCAACTCATTGTAGCTCCCACTTTATGTGGGTAAGCTATCTCCATCCCAATTAGCGGTATCAGTGCATACCCAACACAAACACCTCCTCTATTTCAAGAAAACACTTTGCAACTCAGCTCCCCATATATTTGTCTCTCTGCTCCCCATATTGTGTCCTGGAATGGTCTTGGCAAATGCATAGATGATGTACTCTGCGACTTCGGCAGACCATTAACACGTTTGTAAGTAGCAGAGCGGATCAGGGGATTGGGTTATCCGAATCGGAGATTGTTTTAGTTGTCTCTTGATCCTTCTCGTAGACTGGTTCAGGGCACACTTAACCTGAAAGGTTGTTCTAAGCAGACTTGGGGTTGTCCGAGTCCGAACTCTTGTCGGATTTACCCGTGAGCCAGTAGTAGAACTTGGGCTTGTAGGGAGCTCCCTTTTCTTTTCATGTTACAATTTTTTTTTGTTTTCGATTATTCTCAAGGAAGTTTTCTTCTCCATCTCCAAAGATTTGTTTTTGTAGAAGATATGGTGTTGCTATACAAAGATTTAAATGGATAGTCATTGCTGTTAAGACTATGCCAATTTTCCTCGTCTTTGCATCAGGGATTATCTTCTCCCTTTGGGAATCTCCCTTTGAGTTTCCTCCTCTTTACTATGCTTCCTTAGTTCCTTATATATCTATTTTAAATTTGTTTGAGCATCCATTATCAATGCAAATAGCTTTTCTTGCCTAACCATTTCTTTTGTTGTTGTCCTGTTTTATAGATTGGATTACTATAGAACTCGAGCGAATTATTTAATCCACAAAAGCTAACAACAATTTGATAAGCAGAATCCGGTAATAAAACAATTTAATGTTAATTCTCCCCAGGTGCATATGGATCACAACGAGCTTCCGCAAGTTGCAAATCATCTGGATGCACATTGAACATAACATGGTTGCAGAGTAAGCCTCTATCGATGTGTCCTTGCATATGTATGTTTTAAATTTACCTAGCCTACAGTACAGGTGTTCTAGTCTAAAGTTGATTTTGAGCATTGCAAGTGTCATAGCTAGCTTAGGACACCAAACCCAAGGTTAGCTTGATTGTGCTCTATATTGCAGCTTTTGAAACAAAAGCTCGAAGCCCTGAAAATACCTCTCTAAACCAGTCCACTGTGACCATTTTCAACTGATTGGACTAGCGAGAACTTGCTCAGGGTTCTTGAGCATGGAGTTTAGTTTTACACATCATCTGATACATGTCCAGCTCAGTATCCAGGAGTCCAGTACAAGGAAGTGAAGAGAAGAAGCGCAGTAGTGTAGTAGTGATACTTGTTGGATTGTATCTCGTTTTCAGTTGAGCCCTCAAATGATGGTGACAATGTAGTTGATAATTTAGTTTCACATCAGGTAGAAGGTGGGATCATTAGGTTTAGATAGTTGAGATTGGTGCAGGCCTTACACGAAAATTCTTATTTAAGGCATATGGGCCCAATTCAACATCGCACATCATGGGGTAACTCCGGTTCGGGTCACACCGCGTTTCCAACAAGTAGTTTCAGAGCCCAAGATTACGAGGGTTGTTTGGACGGCTCTAATTGGTTCGAGACAGATGATGCTAACATTCATGCGTATAATCTAATTATATAGGAGCATCCTCCATAAGGTGGTATAGGTGTCAAAAATTTACAGACGGAAGCTGGATCAGACATATTGTTGGAGGCAATTACACAAATTGGCTTCAAAGATGGGCCCGACATGTTGAAGGTAGAGCAAGACTTGTGGTTGGCACACAAATGTGGTGTGGATGAACGTGTCGGTTTATTTCTATGGTCGAACGGATCGAGATGACAATATGTTGGACCTCCTAGGTGTTCGGCTGGTGGGAACGAGCAAAGGTAGCAATGGTGCTAAGGTTGTTCAGCTGGTGGGGGAACAAGCAGAGGTAATAGGGGTGCTAAGGTTGTTCGGCTAGCGCAAACGAGCTAAGATGGAGATTGTTGGATTTTATCTCGTTTTCGATTGAGCTCTCAAACGGAGGAGACAATGGAGCTGGTAATTTAGTCAACATTGAGTAGGAGGTGGGATCATTAGCGGTAGATAATTGGAATTGGTTCATACCTTACATTGAGATTCTTTTTTAAGACATATGGGCCCAATTTATCTTATATCATGTGTCAAATTCGGTTCGGATCACATCGTATTTGTCACTTCCCGTTCCCAGAATACGTATTTATTTAATATTTATCATGTATTAATCTGTATTTAAATTTTTTTAATTTCATGTTAATTAAATTCCTACAATTTTATTTCTGCATTTTATTTACTGCTTTTATACTCTGCTTTAGCTATACTTTGGATTCGGCTTGGATTGGTTTAGTTAAGTTGGTTCATCATGAACCGAAACAAACCCCCACCACCCCTTCCATTTAAAGCCCATCCCCCCTTTCTCTCTCTTCATTACTTCACCATTAATCTTCTTCTTCCTCATAACTCCTCCCCCACCTACCAGCCGTCTAGGCAAGTGCCAAACTTGCTTCTTGATGGATCACCATTATTATTGTTCCATCATCTTCCTTATTTGATTTTGAGCCTCTTTAGTACTTAGCATTTTCAATTTCCATGGTTCATTTTTTGTAGATCTAAGTTTAATACATTTTCAGATTTCTTAGATTTTGATCTAGTAGACTTTGTTATCTTTAAGTTTTAATGGTTCCATATTGTAGAGAATTTCGTTCTACCCCATTTTGACCTATGGAAGTCCAGATTTGGGCTTGGAATGAAAGATTTATGGAGCTTAAGAATATGGCTTCCCATGGTTCTTCTTCTCGAGAAAGTGGAGAAGAAGAGCAGATTCTGGCCGCATGACAGTGCTTGACCGCATGAGTTTTCATGCGGCAAACCTTAGTTAGCCGCATGAGCCTTCATGCGGCAAGTCATCCTGGCCGCATGAGCTTAGTTAGCCGCATAGGCTTAGTCAGCCGCATGGACTTAGTCGGCCGCATGGCACTGTTCAGCCGCATGACTGAACCCGGACCCGCTTGCTGCATAAGGTTCATTCCCGCAGCCGCATGAGGCTTGTGATCCTTAGCCGCATGGCGCTCATTATCCCGCAGCCGCACGCACTTCAATTATTTCCAGACGCATAAGTTAGGACTTTTTAGCCGCATATAGGAACGTACCTATTTTAGCCGTATGGAATTTCCCCTGGCCGCATGGACGCATGTTGCCCATAGCCGCATGAGACCCCTTTTTGTTTCTAGCCGCATAAGGCTTGCTGATTTGAATGAATGAGAATATAACCTTTTTCCAGATGCATGGCATGGGCATTGCTGAGCCGCATGGGACTATTTCGATCCCAGCCGCATGGGCGATATTTCCTAGCCGCATAGGCGCATGTTGTCCCGGCCGCATGAATTTAAGTTTCCTTAGCCGTATAATTTCCTAGCCGCATGGACTCTGATTCTAATGCCTTCTTGGCTGATTTTGTTCCAAAATGGCATTGATTGACATTGATTGATATTTATTAACATTGATTGATTGTCTTGGCAATTATTAACGTAAATTTTTGTCTTATCATTAATAAACAGGGATTGTTACTTTGAATCAGTAAATTGATCATGCGTTCCTAGTTGGAACTAAGAGACTGGCCAGTCGTCTTATTGAATTGAATGAATGAGACACGTTCATATTATGAACTATTGAAATCGACTGGCTAATCCCGAATATTGGTATACAGGCACATGCAGGCTTAAATTAATTTATTTATTTATTTATTTATTTTTTTAAATTCTACAAAAAGCAGCATGTGTACTTTATGACCAAGGCATGATTATTCCGTAGTTAGTTTGATTATTGCATTACGCTATGTAAGACCTACAACCTAACCGCACGGGTATCGTTGTGGAGTTGTGCATATCGTACCCCGTACACAAGTACTCATTCTGAATGACCATGATCCACGGCATGGGATTTCACTCAACATAGAGACTATTAAGTTAAATAAAATAATGATTGCATGAAGAGAATGGATTCCCGAGTTCTTACATGGCAGCCCTCTTGGGACTAGTAGTGCCCGACAGGCCGGCTGGTCCCCACAGATACTGCAAATCTGCCACACGGGCAGGAAGCGGTATCTGGTTATATTATTATTGTATATTGTATATTGATGACGGGCGTCCCGCTGGGACTCGTCTAATTCATGATTGGCGCAATTGATTGACTGGGTAAACTAGCCTTGCTTGCACATAGTAAGAACTGAGGAATCCCTATTGCATAATTCCAGGATAACTTGGAACTCACAGTAGCAAGCCGTAGTAGTTGCATGGCCGTTTAAATTGATTTGTTTGTATACGGTCTCTACTCTGATGACTAACTAAGATGATTGGAATATCAGGACATGACGGGTCAACTTCTGTCCTTGTTTGGTTGGAAAGTTGGTTCGAAGTGTCGTGATGTGATATGAATCCCAGTAGCCACCAGAGATCTATTTATTATATTTTCTATTACTGGTTTATTCCTCATATCGTGCTTCCTTGCGGTACTTGCTATTAGAGGTCTAACCTCTCTAGTTTTGCATGGCCAGATTTAGAGCCAGTTTCCGAGGATCCAACTTACTTCTACCTCCAAGATGGTCAACACTAGAGGGATGATCGCAGGAGGACTCGAGTGGGTTTCTTACTTCCCCGCTCGTTTTGTTATCTACTTTATACTTTGCCGTTTGGCACCGACATGTTAGTCGGATTGTCTTGTACTTACTTTTGCATAATTGTAACTAAAGTCATGCTGCAGCTGATAAACAATTGTGTATACTTTGCTACATCATCTGGCTATATTTTGTACAGCCAGATATCAAGAACATTTTGACTGAGCATTTGGGACGCCTTACTGCTTTATCTTACATGTTCTCTATTTTTGTTTCTTGTTTGAATGATTGAGACAATAGATGTGAAGTGACCATAGAAAAACTTTTATGTAGTATGCACCCCCTTGTCTTGTAGACAGCATTGATCGTATTATACGGTATTCATCTACCCGTAATACGTAGCTGGCTGAGTCATTCCCCCGCTCTCCAGTATTCTGGTTCTGGGGCGTGACAAGGTTTTAGTGGTGGCCCATGCAGGTCTGATTTTAGACTTGTGGGGTATTTTGATTTATAGGATGTCTCAATCACACTTGTTTCCCCTTGATCTCATGATTCGTTGTTCTCAATTCTAGCTTGACATTCCAGTATCCTTTGACTTCATTGATCTTTCCTGTCCGGTCATTTGATTGTTCTCTTGTCCCTTTTCTTAGGGACACCTCGTCCGCAGCCGTCAGGACTGGGCAACAACAAGGGCAGCATGAACAACATGACCAGGTTGGTCAGCAACAAGGGCCAGTACTACCTCAAGAGACTATCCAGGAAGAAGTGATAGTGGAACCAGCAGTTGGACCGCAGTATCCGGAGGTTCCTACACCACCGATAGTTCCACCTATCCCTGTGGAAGTGCACACCCCGGCCCTTCTGGAGATCATGAGAGGAATGATGGCTACCCAACAACACCAGATATTAGCCCAGCAGCGCATGCACGCTCAGTTACAAGAGCAGAATGTACTACTCAACCAAGGGTTACAAACAGCATTGGAAAGACGGGCGAGGCCAGATTCAGGAGCATCAGCCAGGTTTTGCAAGTACAACCCCCATCATTTCGAGGGCACGGAAGATGTCATTTCAGCAGATGCATGGCATAAGGATATTGAGGCTATTCTGATAGCAGCTAAGGTGCCGGCAGAAGAGCGTGTGGATCAGGTAAAGTTGTTACTTCAGGATCTCGCACGAGATTGGTGGGAATCAGAGGAAGTAGGTATCAGACGTCCCGTTGCTTGGGACGATTTCACAGCAAGGTTCAAGACGAAGTACTATGGAGTTGTGGCACAGTTTGAGCTACAGCAGAAGTTTATCAACCTCAAGTAGGCCGGCAAGACGGTAGATGCTTATGCAGCGGAGTTCTGCAGATTGAGTAGGTTTGCCCCAGAGATGGTAGTGACGGAGCACCAGAGGGCGATGAGGTTCCAGCAAGGGTTTCATCTTGAGCTCTTGCAATTGATAGAGGGGCACAATTACCAGACTTTTGACGAAGTATTGACGGCAACTCGAAGGCATGAGATCACCATTCAGAGGATCACGACAAGGACTGGGGGTCAGAAGAGATCCCACGGTCAGATGGAAAGAGGAGGGGGAGCAGCACCCCGAACAACAGCACCATCCCCTGGCATTCATATCCACGATATGGCGATACGAGGGCCAGCACCACCACCCAGGCAGCAGCAGCAACAACCAAGGAAGAACCAGTAACCCCCAGCGGGCTGCACTTATTGTGGGAAGATTGGGCACACTAGAGATGTGTGTCGGGCATTGAACGGACTGTGTTTGATATATGGAAATCCAGATCACCGGGTTACCACATGTCCCATGAATTCGAGGTCAGGAGGACCAGTGCAGCAGTTTCCTGCTCTGCCAGCACCAGGGGCAGGACAGTATCGAGGACCAGCGGTAGCAGTGAGACCGTTGGCCCAGCATCCGTTAATGCCGTAGGCTCAGATGTTTCGGCAGCAGGGACCGCCGATGCAGCAACACCAGCATAGACCACTCCAGCATCATCAAGGAAGGGGCCAGCAGCAGCACCAGGCTAGGCCACAGCATAGAAACCAGCAAGGAGGTCGAGGGCAGGCATTCACTCTGTCCTTGGAAGAGGCATTAGCATCGAGAGATGTTATGGCAGGTAACATTCTCGTTGCCTCATATCCTGTAGTAGCATTGCTTGATTCAGGAGCATCACATTCATTTATATCTGCACAATTTGTGACACGGCTAGGAATGGAGTTCGAGGCATTGCCAGGGAGGTTGAATATACTCACTGGCAATGGGCTCGTAGGAGTTAGTAGAGTTATTCTAGCGTGTAGCATTATAGTTTACGGGCATTCTTTACCCGCCCAGTTGATAGAATTTTCTGTTGGAAATTTTGACGTTATCTTAGGCATGGACTGGCTGAAAGACAGTCATGCGACAAAAGATTATCGTAGAGGAAGTGTATCTTTTGATATTCCAGGCATGAAGAGAGTCACCTTAATCAGATCAGAGGCAACTCAACAAGAGCAGGGAGTAGTGACGGCAATGGAAGAAGTTCAGGTTCCGAAGGTAGTTGAAGAGTTTCTGGACGTATTTCTCGTAGAACTTCCCGGTCTACCACCGGTTAGAGATATTGAGTTCAGTATAGAATTGGTACCCGGAACTAAACCAATATCAGATCGGGTTTACATAATGGCAGATTCGGAGCAGGTCAAGGTATATCAGCACATAGAGGAATTGAAGGAGAAGAAGTTTATCCAAGCTAGCGTATCGCCATGGGCAGCACCCGTGGTACTTGTGGGGAAAAAGGATGGATCATCCAGATTGTGCATTGACTACAGGAAGCTTAACGCGGCAACAGTAAAGAACAAGTACCCACTACCAAGGATCGACGATTTGTTTGATCAGTTGAGCAAGGCTAGAGTTTTCTCCAAGATAGATCTTCGGTCAGGCTACCATCAGGTGAGGGTTCGGAAGGAAGATATACCCAAGACAGCATTCAGATCGAAGTATGGGCATTATAAATTCTTGGTATTGCCGTTTAGTTTGACCAATGCTCCAGCAATATTCATGGATTTGATGAACCGCATCTTTATGCCGTACTTAGATCAGTTTGTCGTGGTATTTTTCGACGACATTCTTGTATACTCTGCTAGTGAAGAGGAGCATGAAGACCACCTCAGGAAAGTATTGCAGGTTCTGAGGGAGAACCAGTTGTATGCCAAGCTCAGCAAGTGTGAGTTCTGGACGGGTCACATTTCATTTTTGGGTCATATCATATCAGGAGCTGGAGTAGCAGTAGATCCCAAGAAGGTAGAAGCAGTAGAGAGTTGGCCAGTACCCAAGACCGTAGCTGATGTACGGAGTTTTTTGGGATTGGCAGGATATTACAGAAGGTTTGTATCAGATTTTACAAGACTTTCAGCACCCATGACCCACTTGACACGGAAGGATGTGCCGTTCGTTTGGTCGGCAGAATGCCAGGCTTCATTTGAGAATCTGAAGCAGAAGTTGATATCAGCGTCCATTCTTACATTGCCAGTTGGACCCGGAGGCTTTACCGTATATTGCAATGCATCAGAAAAGGGACTTGGATGTGTCCTCATGCAGCACGGGAAGGTGATAGCATATGCATCCAGGCAGCTTCGGGACCACGAAAAGAATTATCCAACTCATGATTTGGAGTTGGCGGCAGTAGTATTTGCTTTGAAGCTATGGAGACATTACTTATATGGTGATCGAGTGGACATGTACACAGACCATAAAAGTTTGAAGTACATCTTTACTCAGAAGGAGCTGAATATGAGGCAGAGAAGATGGTTAGAACTGATCAAGGATTACGACATGGAGCTTCAGTATCATCCAGGCAAGGCTAATGTGGTAGCAGATGCTCTCAGTAGAAGAGGCGGCGCATTTATGTTGACAACGCAGAAGTACATTTTAGAAGACCTTCAGGAGATGGGCATAGAAGTTATACTTCCCAGTGATGTAGGAATTCTGGCAAGTCTACAAGTCCAATCTGACTTGGTAGATAGGATCAAGGTAGCTCAGGCGCAGGACCCAAGGATTCAAAAGCTTAGGACAGAATGTGAGTCAGGGCTCAGGAAGGAGATGCAAATCCACGAAGACGGTACACTTAGGTTTGGATCACGTCTATGTGTACCTAGTGGAGATATTAGACAGGAAGTTATGGCAGAAGCTCACAGTTCCCAGTATTCTATACATCCTGGAGGGACCAAGATGTACCAGGATATCAAGCAACACTTCTGGTGGAATAGAATAAAGAGGGAGATAGCTAGATTCGTTTCCCGTTGCTTGATATGTCAGCAAGTAAAGGCAGAACAGCAGAGGCCAGCTGGATTATTGCAACCGCTTCCTATCCCGGAATGGAAGTGGGAGCACATCACAATGGACTTTGTGACCGGTTTACCGAGATCGCCAAGTGGTAAAGATGCTATTTGGGTGATAGTGGACCGGCTTACAAAGGTAGCACATTTTCTTCCTTTTAGAGTAGGGCAATCTACAGAAAAGTTGGCAGAGTTGTATGTACAACAGATAGTCAGGCAGCATACAGTCCCTGTCAGTATTGTGTCAGATAGAGATACCCATTTTACGTCACATTTCTGGAAGAGCTTACATCATAGTCTGGGCACCAAGTTAAGATTTAGCACAGCTTACCATCCACAGACGGACGGGCAATCAGAAAGGACATTTCAGACTTTGGAAGATATGTTGCGAGCTTGCACCCTAGATTTTGGAGGATCTTGGGAGAGCCACCTGCACTTAGTCGAATTCTCATACAACAACAGTTATCAAGCCAGTATCCAGATGGTGCCATTTGAAGCATTATATGGTAAGAAGTGTAGATCGCCACTAGCATGGGATGATATCGGGGGGAGAAAGATGTTAGGCCCAGAAATGATTGTCTAAACAGTTGAATTGGGTAAAGGAATTAGAGAGCGACTTCGAGTTGCGCAAGATCGGCATCGTCATTGGGTGGACCAGCATCGTAGGCCGCTAGAGTTTTCTGTTGGGGACCACGTGTTATTGCGGATCTCACTTACCCGTGGGGTCATTAGATTTGGCGTTCGCGGGAAGTTGAGTCCGCGATACGTAGGACCATTCGTTATCCTTGATAGGGTAGGCGATGTTGCTTATCATTTATCCCTTCCACCTTCGTTATGAGAGGTGCATGACGTGTTTCATGTATCTCAATTGCTAAGATATGTATCGGACCCAAGCCATATCCTCGATCATTCCGAACTGGTTGTTGGTACCAACCTGTCTTACGAGGAGCAGCCTGTGTCCATCTTGGACCGAAGAAAGAAGATACTCAAGAACCGAACAATTAGCCTTGTCCGGGTTGCTTGGGGTCATCACTCCTTAGGAGAGTCAACGTGGGAACGTGAGGATGATATCCGATCACGGTATCCACATCTGTTTGACTCACAAGGTATATTTCTTTTCCGTGTACCTTGATTGTCTTAACCCCTCATGCTTGTCACCCTATGGATAGGACTACGTGATATCATAGATTGTTAATATAGATATGTTATCTGCTAGTTAACATTAAAGAATGATTGCTTGCTCAAATTTCTTGTACCTAGATTAGTTTAGTTTTGATATTCCTATCCTGCTTGGATTTGAAATTCCGAGGACGGAATTTTTCTAAGGAGGATAGAGATGTCACTTCCCGTTCCCAGAATGCGTATTTATTTAATATTTATCATGTATTATTCTGTATTTAAATTTCTTTAATTTCATGTTAATTAAATTCCTGCAATTTTATTTCTTCATTTTATTTCCTGCTTTTATACTCTGCTTTAGCTATACTTTGGGTTTGGCTTGGATTGGTTTAGTTAAGTTGGTTCATCATGAACCGAAACAAACCCCCACTACCCCTTCCATTTAAAGCTCATCCCCCTTTCTCTCTCTTCATTACTTCACCATTAATCTTCTTCTTCCTCATAACTCCTCCCCCACCTACCAGCCGCCTAGGCAAGTGCCAAACTTGCTTCTTGATGGATCACCATTATTATTGTTCCATCATCTTCCTTATTTGATTTTGAGCCTCTTTAGTACTTAGCATTTTCAATTTCCATGGTTCATTTCTTGTAGATCTAAGTTTAATGCATTTTCGGATTTCTTAGGTTTTGATCTAGTAGACTTTGTTATCTTTAAGTTTTGATGGTTTCATATTGTAGAGAATTTCGTTCTACCCCATTTTGACCTATGGAAGTCCAGATTTGGGCTTGGAATGAAGGATTTATGGAGCTTAAGAGCTTAGTCAGCCGCATGGACTTAGTCGGCCGCATGGCACTGTTCAGCCGCATGACTGAACCCGGACCCGCTTGCCGCATAAGGTTCATTCCCGCAGCCGCATGAGGCTTGTGATCCTTAGCCGCATGGCGCTCTTTATCCCGCAGCCGCACGTACTTCAATTATTTCCAGACGCATAAGTTAGGACTTCTTAGCCGTATATAGGAACGCACCTATTTTAGCCGCATAGAATTTCCTCTGGCCGTATGGGCGCATGTTGCCCATAGCCGCATGAGACCCCTTTTTGTTTCTAGCCGCATAAGGCTTGCTGATTTGAATGAATGAGAATATAACCTTTTTCCAGCCGCATGGCATGGGCATTGCTGAGCCGCATGGGACTATTTCGATCCCAGCCGCATGGGCGATATTTCCTAGCCGCATAGGCGCATGTTGTCCCGGCCGCATGAATTTAAGTTTCTTTAGCCGCATAATTTCCTAGCCGCATGGACTCTGATTCTAATGCCTTCTTGGCTGATTTTGTTCCAAAATGGCATTGATTGACATTGATTGATATTTATTAACATTGATTGATTGTCTTGGCAATTATTAACGTAAATTTTTGTCTTATCATTAATAAACAGGTATTGTTACCTTGAATCAGTAAATTGATCATGCGTTCCTAGTTGGAACTAAGAGACTGGCTAGTCGTCTTATTGAATTGAATGAATGAGACACATTCATATTATGAACTATTGAAATCGACTGGCTAATCCCGAATATTGGTATACAGGCACATGCAGGCTTAAATAAATTTATTTATTTATTTATTTATTTATTTATTTATTTATTTAAATTCTACAAAAAGCAGCATGTGTACTTTATGACCAAGGCATGATTATTCCGTAGTTAGTTTGATTATTGCATTACGCTATGTAAGACCTACAACCTAACCGTACGGGTATCGTTGTGGAGTTGTGCATATCGTACCCCGTACACAAGTACTCATTCTGAATGACCATGATCCACGGCATGGGATTTCACTCAACATAGAGACTATTAAGTTAAATAAAATAATGATTACATGGAGAGAATGAATTTCCGAGTTCTTACATGGCAGCCCTCTTGGGACTAGTAGTGCCCGACAGGCCGGCTGGTCCCCACAGATACTGCAAATCTGCCACACGGGCAGGGAGCGGTATCTGGTTATATTATTATTGTATATTGTATATTGATGATGGGCGTTCCGCTGGGACTCGTCTAATTCATGATTGGCGCAATTGATTGACTGGGTAAACTAGCCTTTCTTGCACATAGTAAGAACTGAGGAATCCCTATTGCATAATTCCAGGATAACTTGGAACTCACAGTAGCAAGCCGTAGTAGTTGCATGGCCGTTTAAATTGATTTGTTTGTATACGGTCTCTACTCTGATGACTAACTAAGATGATCGGAATATCAGGACATGATGTAACGTCCCAGTCCCAAAATACGTAAGACTATGAACGTAGACATGCCAGCTGTATTCATACGAAGTATACTCCAATATATGGAAGCCTCGTATAAATACATAAGCTGTAAAATACAGTAGAACCATAACTAATCTCATCCACGTAAAATAAATGAATAATAGACATCATATAAAGATAATGAATTGTCTTGATACAATATGTTGGGCGGAGACAAATCCACTACCAACAAGTAAAGGAAAAAAATACATAAGAAAAGATATGAATTTGGCGAGCGAAGCGAAGACGATCCAAGTGCAATCATCCTCGAAGAAATAACGATGGTCACAGCTAGAGCGAGAACACCTGCGAAAGACAATAGCACACACACCTGGAGAGATAACCAGGTCCTCAGATGGACGTAACAAGACAAATAATATCATGCCATATAAACTGAATAAATATCGCTCAAATAAATAAGTAAATCGAATTATAACATGGTCCAATACGCACCTACTGAACGAACGTACCATCCCCCCAACCAAACAAGGACAGGAGATGGTAAACTAATTCAAGGTGGTGTATCTTTCCATGCCATGAATCCAATATGGTATCCGGACCCCAACAAGGTTCAATACCTTCTCATCGAAGTAGTAAGTCACACCTACAACCAAACAAGGACAAGATGTGACAAACTAATCCGCAATAAGTTATTGTTCCAAGCCACGGTCAGATACAAGTACCCAAACCAAAAGTACTCGTACCTAACGGATAAGGTAGCCTACCATTCTAAGTGAAATGTAGTTAAGAACAATCCTTCCTACGCATGGGCCCTGGCTAAATAGGATTGGCATCGTCCCCCCGTGGGGCACCAGAGGCCCAATCAATAAGAGCATGACGTTCCGCAGAATCGTCAGTGGCCGTCAGTAATCATGGGTCAACAACCCCGTATCTCCAGCGGAGAATCCGGGTCACAAGGGAAGTGCATCGAAGCCCATATGCTAAGGAATTATCCTCCCCGCCCAATGCCTACTGTGTTGTATCCACAACACAAACCACTATAACCGCTAAGTCAAACTAGCATGCAATCTCTATTAGCGGTTATTCCTATCGCACGGCTTGTACGTACTGGTGGCCAGCCAATCACGCACTTCCGTGCTCTACATGCGACACACAACTTCGTGGTACAACGTGTCAAGGCCATGAATGCAACACACAAAGGTGGTCCCTTAAATCTAGGTTTAATGTGTAAGAAAAATAATACATAGCAGGAAATATAAGTGAACAGTAAGTTCTAACAGTTTATGCTATGTATCACAGTTTATTTTGCATAAAGAAAATAAATAATGCATGAAATATGAGCTAAAATAAATAAACAGCAAATGGCAAGGTGTCTTGCCTGGTAGGACGCCTGGTGTGCTGCGATGATCAAGGTGGCACAATTTGCGACTTCGGTACAATAACTATGCATGGTGACCTCGGATGGTGGCACGGACAGTTTCATTGGGTCCAGAAGGGTCAAATTGGTTAGGGTGGACATAAGGTAGTCTCGAAATGGGCGAAGGAATAGGAACAATAGGACTTGGATACGGACAGGAGAAAAATCAAAGAATAATGGATAAATAAATATTTATATATACGAGTTTTTGAAAACTAATACTTAAAGATATATTTACTAGTGATACAATTTTGATAAATGTTTAAAAATCATTTTAGGCTAAACTGTAAGTTGGTAAAATATGAAAAATATGTTTTAGATAATAATTGAAAATAGTACTAAATTATTTAGACCAAACTTGTCAAATATATATATATACACATAATCGAGAATAATATTTTAAAATTTGCTTGAAATTAGCTAGATAATATTTGTACTACTTATAAAATAATAATAATACAATTTACAAAACAGTAAATAATAGTGGTAATAATATATAAATAATACAACAAATTTACACACTAAAATTACGTATAGAAAATCATAATGATAAGAGTAATAAAGAAATAAAATATTAACTATGGTGTATACATCTACTTTGATGCTAAAATTATTACTAACAATAAAGTAATAGGAATTCACATTATAAAAATAACTATAATAATAATAATAATAATAATTATAATTATAATTATAAAAATTTATAAATAAATCAGTAACTGAAATTGAAAGAAAAAGTAAAACATAATAATAATAATAATAATAATAATAGTAATAATAATAATAATAATAATAATAATAATAATAATAATAATAATAATAGATATAATAATAATGATAAAAGTAATTATAAATAATAATAATATAAATAATAAAAATCAGGGTAAGTTACAGCAAACCCCTAAAGTTGGGTCATAAAGCAATGTCAACAGGAAACCATGGGAGCCGCTAAGTCTTCTTTCTTTTTTTTCCCATTCCCAAATGGGAACTCAGGGGAGAGAAAGAGGAAGGGGGAGGTCAGAGAGAGAGTGGATGATCGGGAAGAAGTCGGTGAGCAGTCAGCGGGAGGTGGCACGGTGAGGGGTTCGCCGGAGAAGGAGACCAGGGCGGTCGGCGGGCAAGTGCGGCCAAGGTGGAGCGGCAAACGTCTGGAGGAGCGCAAAGGGCTTTCCGGCGACGCGGCTGCGCCGGCGAGCGGGGGTAAGCTCGGCGCGGCGGAGATCGAGGACAGAGGCGGCGGCAGGGGTCGCAGTGCCGGGTGGCGCATGCCGGCGACGGCCGTGCTCGCGGGAACCGCGGCGGAGGCGAGTCTAAGGTTAGGTTTTTCTACTCCTTTTTCTACTGTGGCTGTGATGGGTGGTGGTCGGTCGACGACGAGTTTGGTGGTGATGGTGGTGGTCTTGCTGAGGGTGGCGGTGGCAGGGAACAGGTGGTGGTGATTCTGGGGTGGTGCTGTGGGTGGTAGCGGTGGCCGGGTGGTGTTGGGTGGTGGTGAACGTGGTGGCTGACGGTGGAGATGGTGACGGCTGGGCGTGGGTTGCTGGTGGCCGGACGCGGGACGAGGGTGGTTCGGGGCTCGCATGGGCTGGCCGTGGTGGCGAGGTCGGAGTGGTTGCAGAAAGTCGGGGAGTAGAGAGGTGGTTAGGTTTAGGGTTAAAATTTTAGGATTTGATATATTGTGTCGGAGTGTCGACACGAAGACAATTGTACATGTATAAAGAATGGAATAAGAGAGTCACCGGGGTCGGACCCGAGGCCGTCACGGCTGACACGAGGATGGATGGAACACCGACACGAGCACGCACGTTGTGGAGAAATAACTTGTGTAGGAATTTGTGAATTGATAAAAATATTGGAGGAGTACCTGCCTATTTATAGGATGTGGGAATTCCTAATTAGATATGGATTAGGATTTAATTTAAACCCCAAAAATAGATAATTAAATTACTAGTTTAAATCAATTCCATAAATCTACATCCAAATCAAATCCAATTCAAATCTAATTAAATTTTAGCTCAAATCAAATGGGATAAATCAAGTTCCAAATATGGATATTAAATAAATCCAAAAATTAAATCAAGATTTAAATGGCCATAATAACTTTCAAATATATTTTTTAAAATACCAATAATAATAATTTCAAAAATAATAAATATTTTTAAATATCTTTTTAAATAATAAAAAAAGAAAAATAGTAGAAATTTAGGGGTTTTACATCCTACCCAACTTAAAAGAATTTCGTCCTCGAAATTAAGAATTCGTAGGGGGGTGAGAAGACAGATGATGAACAATGATTAACAAAAATCATGCCGTAAGAAATTGCGATCTAGATCATAGGAAAATAATACAATATGGTCGTAATCGATAGGATGGCTAGAGGAAGTTCTAGTATAACGCCTTCGTCCTCTAAAATAGGTGAAGGAGAAAGCAATATAGAGTTCTAAGGAGACGTTATTGAATACGAATACGTGATTCAAGGACGATCGAAAAATTTCAAAGGAGTTACCAAGGCAGTCGCGGATGGGACTCTAGAGGACAAGTTTAACTATGTCCCCATCCACGTAGTATAATAGGCAAAAGCGAACCAAAGTGCACTCGGTTGATCAGACCATCATGCACCGGTTCTGATTAGACAATATGTTAGTGAGCGCGCTCAATAGCATAAGTCATGAACAAACTCGATAAATGGATGAGTTTGCAAAACTAGATTATAGTAGCAACATTAGTCAAGGTGGTAAAATATAGGCACGGGAGACTAAGATTTAAAGAAGGTAGAATGATTCTAAGTCATACAATCGTCCTATAGTCTTATTGTCCAAGTCCTTGGTTGGCTAGACGGGTTAGATCCTCTAGATTCTAGGATCTGAATAAGCTTGCTAATATAGGTCACTAGGTCAAAGGGGTTGCTAGGACATAAGGTATTCTACCCAACTTAAAGAATTAAACTAACGGTATTTTGGGACAACTAACTAGTAGGGTCAATCTCTAGCAAGCACGAAGGGAAGATAAGAATAGGGATGGAAGGAAGCAAGCAAGATGCAATTGATGAGTCAAACGGTAGATAAAATCAAGGAAAGAGGTCAAGTATGTGGATGAGAGCCTAGACTTCTAACTCTATTCGCAGGCTTGCTTGGTACGGTAAAGTAACCAAACAATTTATCATGACCTGCATGGGCCACCACAAAAACATGTAACGCCCCAGTCCTAAAATACGTAGGACTAGGAACGTAGACATGCAAGCTGTATTCATACGAAGTATACTCCAATATATGGAAGCCTCGTATAAATACATAAGCTGTAAAATGCAGTAGAACGATAACTAATCTCATCCACGCAAAATAAATGAATAATAGACATCATAAAAAGATAATGAATTGTCTTGATACAATATGTTGGGCGGAGACAAATCTACTACCAACAAGTAAAGGAAAAAAATACATAAGAAAAGATATGAATTTGGCGAGCGAAGCGAAGACGATCCAAGTGCAATCATCCTCGAAGAAATAACGATGCTCACAGCTAGAGCGAGAACACCTGCGAAAGACAATAGCACACACACCTGGAGAGATAACCAGGTCCTCAGGGGGACGTAACAAGACATAATATCATGCCCTATAAACTGAATAAATATCACTCAAATAAATAAGTAAATCGAATTATAACATGGTCCAATACGCACCTACTGAACGAGCGTATCATCCCTCCAACCAAACAAGGACAGGAGATGGTAAACTAATTCACGATGACGTATCTTTCCATGCCATTAATCCAATATGGTATCCGGACCCCAACAAGGTTCAATACCTTCTCATCGAAGTAGTAAGTCACACCTACAACCAAACAAGGAAAAGATGTGACGAACTAATCCGTGATAAGTTATTGTTCCAAGCCACGGTCAGATACAAGTACCCAAACCAAAAGTACTCGTACCTAACGGATAAGGTAGCCTACCATTCTAAGTGAAATGTAGTTAAGAACAATCCTTCCTACGCATGGGCCCTGGCTAAATAGGATCGGCATAGTCCCCCCTTGGGGTACCAGAGGCCCAATCAATAAGAGCATGACGTTCCGCAGAATCGTCAGTGGCCGTCAGTAATCATGGGTCAACAACCCCGTATCTCCAGCGGAGAATCCGGATCACAAGGGAAGTGCATCGAAGCCCATACGCTAAGGAATTATCCTCACCGTCCAATGCCTACTGTGTTGTATCCACAACACAAACCACTATAACCGCTAAGTCAAACTAGCATGCAATCTCTATTAGCGGTTATTCCTATCGCATGGCTTGTACGTACTGGTGGCCAGTCAATCACGCACTTTCGTGTTCTACATGCGACACACAACTTCGTGGTACAACGTGTCAAGGCCATAAATGCAACACACAAAGGTGGTCCCTTAAATCTAGGTTTAATGTGTAAGAAAAATAATAGATAGCAGGAAATATAAGTGAATAGTAAGTTCTAACAGTATGTGCTATGTATCACAGTTTATTTTGCATAAAGAAAATAAATAATGCATAAAATATGAGCTAAAATAAATAAACAGCAAATGGCAAGGTGTCTTGCCTGGTAGGACGCCTGGTGTGCTGCGATGATCAAGGTGGCACAATTTGCGACTTCGGTACAACAACTATGCATAGTGACCTCGGATGGTGGCACGGACAGTTTCATTGGGTCCAAAAGGGTCAAATTGGTTAGGATGGACATAAGGTAGTCTCGAAATGGGCGAAGGAATATGAACAATAGGACTTGGATACGGACAGGAGAAAAATCAAAGAATAATGGATAAATAAATATTTATATATACGAGTTTTTGAAAACTAATACTTAAAGATATATTTACTAGTGATACAATTTTGATAAATGTTTAAAAATCGTTTTAGGCTAAACTGTAAGTTGGTAAAATATGAAAAATATGTTTTAGATAATAATTGAAAATAGTACTAAATTATTTAGACCAAACTTATCAAATATATATATACACATAATCAAGAATAATATTTTAAAATTTTCTTGAAATTAGCTAGATAATATTTGTACTACTTATAAAATAATAATAATACAATTTACAAAACAGTAAATAATAGTGGTAATAATATATAAATAATACAACAAATTTACACACTAAAATTACGTATAGAAAATCATAATGATAAGAGTAATAAAGAAATAAAATATTAACTATGGTGTATACATCTACTTTGATGCTAAAATTATTACTAACAATAAAGTAATAGAAATTCACATTATAAAAATAACTATAATAATAATAATAATAATAATAATAATAATAATAATAATGATAATGATAATAATAAAAATTTATAAATAAATCAGTAACTGAAATTGAAAGAAAAAGTAAATAATAATAATAATAATAATAATAATAATAATAATAATAATAATAAAAGATATAATAATAATGATAAAAGTAATTATAAATAATAATAATATAAATAATAAAAATCAGGGTAAGTTACAGCAAACCCCTAAAGTTGGGTCATAAAGCAACGTCAACAGGAAACCATGGGAGCCGCTAAGTCTTCTTTCTTTCCTTTTTCCCATTCCCAAATGGGAACTCAGGGGAGAGAAAGAGGAAGGGGGAGGTCAGAGAGAGAGTGGATGATCGGGAAGAAGTCGGTGAGCAGTCAGCGGGAGGTGGCACGGTGAGGGGTTCGCAGGAGAAGGAGACCAGGGCGGTCGGCGGGAAAGTACGGCCAAGGTGGAGCGGCAAACGTCTGGAGGAGCGCAGAGGGCTTTCCGGCGACGCGGCTGCGCCGGCGAGCGGGGGTAAGCTCGGCGCGGCGGAGATCGAGGACAGGGGCGGCGGCAGGGGTCGCAGTACCGGGTGGCGCATGCCGGCGATGGCCGTGCTCGCGGGAACCGCGACGGAGGCGAGTCTAAGGTTAGGTTTTTCTACTCCTTTTTCTACTGTGGCTGTGATGGGTGGTGGTCGGTCGACGACGGGTTTGGTGGTGATGGTGGGGGTCTTGCTGAGGATGGCGGTGGCAGGGAACAGGCGGTGGTGATTCTGGGGTAGTGCTGTGGGTGGTAACGGTGGCCGGGTGGTGTTGGGTGGTGGTGAACGTGGTGGCTGACGGTGGAGATGGTGACGGCTGGACGTGGGTTGCTGGTGGCCGGACGCAGGACGAGGGTGGTTCGGGGCTCGCATGGGCTGGCCGTGGTGGCGAGGTCGGAGTGGCTGCGAAAAGTCGGGGAGTAGAGAGGTGGTTAGGTTTAGGGTTAAAATTTTAGGATTTGATATATTGTGTCGGAGTGTCGACACGGAGACAATTGTACATGTATAAAGAATGGAATAAGAGAGTCACCGGGGTCGGACCCGAGGCCGTCATGGCTGACACGAGGATGGATGGAACACCGACACGAGCACGCACGTTGTGGAGAAATAACTTGTGTAGGAATTTGTGAATTGATAAAAATATTGGAGGAGTACCTGCCTATTTATAGGATGTGAGAATTCCCATTTAGATATGGATTAGGATTTAATTTAAACCCCAAAAATAGATAATTAAATTACTAGTTTAAATCAATTCAATAAATCTACATCCAAATCAAATCCAATTCAAATCTAATTAAATTTTAGCTCAAATCAAATGGGATAAATCAAGTTCCAAATATGGATATTAAATAAATCCAAAAATTAGATAAAGATTTAAATGGCCATAATAACTTTCAAATATATTTTTCAAAATACCAATAATAAAAATTTCGAAAATAATAAATATTTTTAAATATCTTTTTAAATAATAAAATATTAATATTAATAAATCTCAAAAATTACATTTTTATTTAAAATAAACTAGCAAAATATTTAGGAAATATATGTATGCCTAAGAACATATTTTATTATTAATAACTGCTATAAACGAAAAGGCTTTCATAATTAAAATCGTAAACTTGAAAATAATAGCTAGAAATCATTATTGTCTATATTTCTTTGAAACTATAAAAATAATAAAAATAATGTTTTTTTCAAAAATATATACGCTCGCACATATTCGCATTCGTCGAGCAATTACGAAAGACGAACCTTCGCACACGACGTACAACACGACTACGTGACGTACAATACAAAATTTTAAATCAGTACAAATTTTTAAATAATAAAAAAAGAAAAATAGTAAAAATTTAGGGGTTTTACACATGACGGGTCAACTTCTGTCCTTGTTTGGTTGGGAAGTTGGTTCGAAGTGTCGTGATGTGATGTGAATCCCAGTAGCCACCAGAGATCTATTTATTATATTTCCTATTACTGGTTTATTCCTCATATCGTGCTTCCTTGCGGTACTTGCTATTAGAGGTCTAACCTCTCTGGTTTTGCATGGCCAGATTTAGAGCCAGTTCCCGAGGATCCAACTTACTTCTACCTCCAGGATGGTCAACACTAGAGGGATGATCGTAGGAGGACTCGAGTGGGTTTCTTACTTCCCCGCTCGTTTTGTTATCTACTTTATACTTTGTCGTTTGGCAACGACATGTTAGTCGGATTGTCTTGTACTTACTTTTGCATAATTGTAACTAAAGTCAGGATGCAGCTGATAAACAATTGTGTATACTTTGCTACATCATCTGGCTATGTTTTGTACAGCCAGATATCAAGAACATTTTGACTGAGCATTTGGGACGCCTTACTGCTTTATCTTACATGTTCTCTATTTTTGTTTCTTTTTTGAATGATTGAGACAATAGATGTGAAGTGACCATAGGAAGACTTTCATGTAGTATGCACCCCCTTGTCTTGTAGACAGCATTGATCGTATTATACGGTATTCATCTACCCGTAATACGTAGTTGGCTGAGTCATTCCCCCACTCTCGAGTATTCTGGTTCTGGGGCGTGACAGTATTTCCAACAACAGCAGTGCAGTGGAGAAATCAGAGGAACAACTTAGAGCATCTCCAACCCTATTGTCTTGTTTTGTATTGTGATTCCTATGTAACATGAGGCACAAGACAATGTATTTCCTATGTGGTAAGATGACATTTACACAAGACAATTAGATAAAAAAGTGTTCTCCAATGCAAAAGTTTGAGAAGGCAGTAAAATTATTTTTTTTCCAACTTCCAAGATAACTTTTTCGCTTCTTCCTTTTTTTATAAATATTTTTATTCATAATTAATGATGTGGAAGTAGAGCATTGTGAAATCTATTGTCTAGATCTAGACAACCAACTTCACATTGTCTTTGACATGTCATTGTCATATCAACTTTACAATTTATTTCACATTTACATTGGAGAAAAAAATTTGAAATAAGAAATTATGATTCCTATGTGGCAACCAATTTTTTTTTCAAACTCACAATGGGTTAGAGATGCTCTTAGATCAGCTTCAATTCAATTCAGACTCATAGAAGTGTACCAGCTCAGTATCAAAGTATTACAACAATTCAAATTCATCTACTACGTTATCCGGAATTAGTAGGTTGGTCAGCAAGACTAGTCAGTTAGCCTAGCCAGCTAAGCACAGAAGGCCACATCAATAAGGTGGTTAGTAGAGTTTGTTACAATATCAGTGTATACATGTTCTTCCCCAATTTTTGTTCTTGATCAGTCTTCTCCATGGCAAATTCTGCTGCTCGATCTTCTCCAATTCCAAGTCTGACAGGAAGGAGATGCATCATCATCCCTCGGAACGGTCTAGTCACGAATAAAAAATGTCTAATTGTTCAGATAGTGGAGTTTGAAATTGAACACATCGAGATGTTCGGTTGACGTGATGGTAAGACTTAGACCATCTCCAATGGTGATTTCTAAAATTGAGTTCTTATCCTACTTGGCATTGTACTTTAAGGAGATTTCTATCCTAGTTTGAAGAGTTTCTATATAGAAATTATACACAAACAAAAAATGTTTCCCAATGGTTCTCCATTTCTATCCTATGTGACACATAGAAAAGGACCAATTTAATGGTGTGGGACTCAATAATAATTGTCATGAGAGATAGGAGAATTTCTATGAAAGTTTTTACATGTAGAAACCCTCTTAGAAAGTTTCCATCCTACATCATTGCCACCTAGGATAGAAATGGTGATAGAAACTATCATTGGGAGAAATTTTTTCTAAAATGAATTTCTTCCATAGAAATAGGAAAGATAGAAACCCCCATTGGAGATGGTCTTAGAAGTTTTGCAAGAAAAGTCAGTGTCATAATAGAATATCTTTGTTATTCCATTATTATGTTGCAATACCCACATAAGGTAGTAGAGTAAAGCCATACATATCACATCCTCAATGTACATCCAAAACACATCAAACATAACAGTTTCTCACCAAAACATGTTGTTTCTCTTTGCTCGGTGAATAGAAGCAGTGCTGCTCTGCGTTGTCTAGCTACAACTTGGCGTACTTCCTGAGGGTCTCTCCAGCATTCTTGGCGTCCTGCGGCACGGGCATATTGGACAGGAAAGTGACCTTGGATGACGCTATTAGCACCTTCTTCTCTCGGTCCGAATCATTCTCGATCTTCCACAAGTGCACCTCCCATACCTGTGATCTTGGAACGCCAACAAGTAAGAACGCTAACGAGGTAGATGATCATATATGCGCTTAAGTGTTTTTTTTTTTTTGAAATCCCA
This sequence comes from Iris pallida, assembly GCA_029216955.1. Taxonomy (NCBI): domain Eukaryota; kingdom Viridiplantae; phylum Streptophyta; class Magnoliopsida; order Asparagales; family Iridaceae; genus Iris; species Iris pallida. Next base: position 6,366,152 of record JANAVB010031416.1, on the reverse strand, counting down.
CACATACACACGATTGTGGGGCTCGACCATGTCGGCCCCTCCAGGTGTCTTCTCCACTTCTACTAGGTTAGAGAGCTTGGACATCATATATGCTCTTATTTGCAAATTACACAGACATACAATAAATCTAAGAAGAGAAAAATGTTTGATTCAGTTACGGGCCTTTTGACCATTTATTTTAACTTCAGTATGATACACTTTGAAACAACTACAATATATATACTATTATATAATACAAAATGTTAGAATTCGTTGTAGAATTGTTTTTGTCAAATATGTTCTTGCTCAACATTTACTAATTACAATGGTCATTAAAATTAAGAGGAATAACTAGATAATTTAGAATAAGAGGGATGACCAGATAATAAATATATAAGAATCTGAAGCACTAAGTCTCATCTTTCCATACAAGTCTTCATGTCCACTGGTAAAAAATTATTATGTCCTAACCATTTTTCATTTTTTTTTATGCCTGGCGATACGCACGGGATTTAGTGTACGCTGCATTTCATGCATGTTGGACCCACTGTCTCCAACTCCTACTAAATAAATGAAAGGAATAGTACATTCCCGTGGCTCGATCCACTGATCTTCTGCCACCCAGCCGGGGTCTTGTACCTCTTCACAGTAATCACAAGAGTCACTTGAGTTCGGTAAATGAACAAAAAAGAACAAATTTTGTACTCCAAATCCTTTGACACTGTAAAAAGAAAGCATGCGTAATTAAATAGTCACCTTGAAAGACAATAGGAAATTCTAATTAAAATACGTGAGTATTTGTAAACTAAAATTTTTATATAACGTCACCCTCTAATTTGAGTTACCGATTTTAAAAAAGAGGTTATCATTATAAAAAATTATAAAAAAAAATGGTCTTGTCCAGTGTCCATTAGTATATATATATATATATATATATATATATATATATATATATATATATATATATATATATATATATATAGGGGTCCTAGCTCAATGGGTTAGGACGAGTGGCTCCCATTGGGGAGGTCGTGAGTTCGAGTCCTTGCGGGTTCACGCTCCCACTCACTCCACTCGGGGTGGCTCGGCGGCCATTTAGCTGCGGCCTCGAGCGGGGGCACTGGTCAGGACAACGATGAATTGGCTTGTGTAATGCGGGACATCCGTAACGTCGGAGGCCTGTCGACATAGTGTCACAAACTGAGTCCGAAGAAAGAAAATAAAAAAGAATATATATATATATATATATATATATATATATATATATATATAGCGATTCGAGTACATTTTTGTTCACCCACTAAAGCCCTCCAATAAAGAATTAACACGTGTCAAATCTTTTAGTAAAAATCACTTTGAATGTTTACAAAATTATTTTCAAAGTGGTTTATGTTAAATGAATTTAATATGTATTAATTTTTTGTTGAAAGGTGAACAAATATTTTAATTTTGGTGGGTGAACAAAAATAGACGATTGTGTCTGTCTTATATTTAACGGTCGGTGAAAGGCTGGTACCCTCTCTCTCTCTCTCTCTCTCTCTCTCTCTCACTAAAAATCAACTGGGAGTTGACAAATGATTGGACAATTTAAACTATCCCCTATTTTTGTTATTAACTTGATATCACCAAAGAACTTTTACATCATAAACGCACGCCTGTTGGCTGTTGTACAAACTAAAAGATACTGTGACAAATGGTAACACAAGCATGTGGCTACAATATATTCCTTTAATGGGTTGGCAGAAAAAACTGTAGAAAAGATGTCAAACAAAAATAGTTCCGTTGAATTTTCATACACGAATACATGACAGGACATATGCTGAGGTTTGGCAGAAAAAACTGTAGAAAAGATGTCAAACAAAAATAGTTCCGTTGAATTTTCATACACGAATACATGACAGGACATATGCTGAGGTCCATCCTGAGTTCATGAAATTCTAGACAAATTTTTAAAATACGGTCTATATAAAATATAAAAAAAATTAAATTAAAAATAAATTTTTAAAAATATTATAATTAAGAATTGAATCTATGATCTCCAGTATACAAGTTTAACATACTAATACTACACCACAATTGTTTTGTAATAAAAGAGGATTATGTTACATATTAGTTCTATTTTCGATACAAGATTACTAATATATATATATATATATATATATATATATATAAAAAAATATATATATATATATATATATATATTTTTTTTTTTTTTTTTTTTTTTTTTTTTTTTTTTTTTTTTTTTTTGGTCCCGTATTCTATGGGGCCATGGACGATCGTCCTGGCCGTCTTGGGTCAGGACTGGCCATGCATATCCTATATAGCGGGCCTAAAGGTTCTTTTATTGAATAAGTTTAACACAAAAGTTAAAGAGACTTTTGTTTCTCTTCTTTATTTTTGCGGTAGAGAGTTCAAGAAAGCAGCAACAAGAATAAAAGTGTTGAGAAAACTATTATAATTTTTTTCTTTTTCACAGTAGAACTAAATAAAGTAGACATCTTGGCTGAACTTTTTCTCTTTTTTTTTTTTTTTGCAGTTGTGAAACTGTTTTCTGATTTCTTCCAAACCCCGACAAAAATAAAAATTGTAGGCTGGTCGCCACTTGTGAGGAGTCTTTTTCTTTCACTTGGCTGTAAATGGAACAGTAGGTAGGAGGAGGAGGAGAAGAAGAAGAAGAAGAAGAAGGCACCTGTATGGTTTTGCCGACTTGCACCGGCTTGGCGCTGGCGAAGACGCGGTCGCCAAGGCGGGCGGTGCGGTGGTGGTTGATGCAGAGCTGGATCCCGGCGATCCTTTTGAACCCGGAGGCGGTGTGCGCCCCGATGCTCGCGAGCGCTTCCGCTACCAGAGCGGATATTCCCCCGTGCAGAACTTTGAAAGGCTGATAGCATGAGTACTACAAATTAAGACACTGACGGACACAATTATCCTTACTTTTTAAGTTTCCTTGGACATATGTAACGTACGTACGTACCTGGCAAGTTGCCCCGGTGACCGTGAAGCTGCCGTTGACCTCGCTTGGCGCTACGAGGTCGATCGCGAACCCGATGGCGTGGAGGGGCGCGTCGAGCTTGGCGGTCTTCGAGTCCGATGGCATGATGATGATCGAAGAAGAAGAAGAAGAAGAAGAAGAAGGAGGAGGCAATGGGTGGACCGACAACAAAGGAGAAAGAGGATGTAGGAACGGTTGGTTTAGTCAACTTTCGATTGCATAAGAATTTCTTAAATAAGGGAGTTAAGGCCAAGTCCATCTAAGCTAGGATAGCTTGCTTCACGCATCATGTTTTCCTAAGCAGTGCCTAGCTTAATCAAATGAAAATAATAAGAAAAAATTTATAAAATGTCCAAAAATTACAAAAGTTTTATGAAAAATTTATCACAAAATAATAATTCATCGCGTGTCCAGAATTAGCGAAAAATATATAAAGGAGTTTTTGAATGACCTTTTTGTCCTTCTAATTTATTGAAAACACTTCCGAACCCTACTCTTCAAAAAAAAAGTTTCGATACTTTCTCTTCTTTTATACGCTGCTCAGTTTCGAATCTAGGTTTTCTCCTCCAAAATCTTCAAATCTCCCTTCAAAAACTCGTCGAAAAATTTCGGAAAGGCCGACAAACGGTAAAACTGTTAAAACGGAAGTCCAAACATCATTTTTTCGTGATTCTAAAATTTTGGTAGGCCGACTAAAATAATTTGTTAATCTCCAGCTCCTCGGAAATACGCTCCTTTTGCGACAAACCGTGCCTCGTTTCGACCTCCCAGTCAAAAGTTATGGTCCTTCAAAGTTTCAACTGTACATAAAATGCAGGAGAATGATCATTCTCCGTGGTAATATCACGGAGAATGGCCATTCTCCGTGCTAAAACCACGAAGAATGGCCATTCTCCGTGCTAAAACCACGGAGAATGGCCATTCTCCTTGTTAAATTGACAAAGAATAGCCATTCTCCGTGTTAGAATGAAGGCGAATGGCCATTCTCGTTCAATTTAACAAGGAGAATGACCATTCTCCGTGGTTTTAGCACGGAGAATGACCATTCACCGTGCCAAAACCACGAAGAATGGCCATACTTAAATTGACAAAAAATAGCCATTTTTCGTGTTAAAAGACGGAGAATAGTCATTCTCCGTCAATTTAACAAGGAGAATGGCCATTCTCCGTCATTTTAACATGGAGAATGGCCATTATCCGTGTTAGACTAACGGAGAATGGCCATTCTCAGTCATTTTATTACGAAACCATTCTCCGTGGTTTTAACACGGAGAATGGCCATTCTCCGTTGTTTTAACACGGAGAATGGTCATTCTCCGTCATTTTAACACGGATAAGGCCATTCTCCGTGGTTTTAGCACGGAGAGTGGTCATTTTTCGTGATTTTAGCACGGAGAATGGTCATTCTCCGTGATTTTAACACGGAGAATGGCTATTCTCCGTGTTAGAATGACGAAGAATAGTCATTCTCAGTCATTTTATCACGGAGCCATTCTCCGTCATTTTAACACGGAGAATGGCCATTCTCCATGGTTTTAACACAGAGAATGACCATTCTCCGTCATTTTGATATGAAAAATGGCCATTCTCCATCATTTTGACATGGATAAGGCCATTCTCCGTGGTTTTAGCACGGAGAATGGTAGAATGGTCATTCTCCGTGATTTTAACACGGAGAATGATCATTCTCCATGTTAAAATTACGGAGAACGATGGAGAACAGCCGACAGAAACCTAAAACATAATTTTTTATTTTTTTGTGGAAAAAAGTTTGCAGGAACAAAATTTTAAGAGTTTTCGTTCTTCTTGTCAAAACGATGCTAAGTCTTATGGAAAAGAAGAAGAAGATCTTCTCTCCACAATTGACCTAACGTCGAAAAACTTCATATTTGTCCACGATGATGATGATGATGATGATAATGATGATGAGCGATGATCGGAGTTCGACTGAAGAAAAGCACAGTGAACTACGAACGATCTTTGCGATCTCTGCTGAAGATGAGAGCAATGGAATTCAGATCTCTCGTGAAGAAGAAGAAGACAAAAATCGTAATCCAAATCTGAGTTTGTGCGAAGGATAGTTATGGTATTATAAAGATGGCAATTTTGTAAATACAGAGCATCTAAAGGAAATCTTAGAATATTTAACGTGGAAATATATAATTCTGGGCATTTCATAAAATCCATCCTGCGGGTGGATTTTTCATACAAACCAACCCCAAAATTGGGTTTCTCAGCAATTTTTAGAAATAATAAAATATTTATTACTATCATTAGAATTATGTATTAGTCACATGTGGGTATATACGTGATTTTATTAATTGACCTTTTTTTTATTCATGCCCAGCAACGCTACCTCCAACTCCCACCATTTTTTTATAAAAATGTAAGAAATAATATGCGTCCATCTCGATTCGAATCCGGATTCTTGGGACAAATGCCTCCTACCTTATCCACTAGGATAGAGGTGATTGGCAATTGTAGTTGTTATTTAGAAAATTTTCTTATGATATACTCCTAATTGTCTGAGCAAACATGTAACTCGCAAAAAAATCTAATGTATATCGGAAGAAATCTACGAAGATCCAAAGAGAATCGCACACCTTTGTACGATATCTAAATTCACACAATAAGCACAACATGAACACAAACGATTTTTTCTTTTTTTTCTTTTTTTTTTGGGGGGGGGGGGGGGTTTCAGAGTCAAATCCGAAAAAACTTCCACTAAGAAATAAAGAAGTACAACTCCTCAACAAACTTCGCCATTGATCCAACATGGATAACTTTGAGAACACCTCTCCTTGCTAATTGATGTATGAATTATAGTTAGAAAATCTTATTTAAGTCATTATAATCCCGAGACAATCATGAACATCCACCATGGTATGCTGCGAGAACACAACACCATGGTATATTGTAGTTGGTTATAGTTACTATAAATGTTTATAACAATGTTTTGTTGCAGGGACGGATTTATATGGAGTATAAGGAGGGCCACGGCCCCCCATTTAAAAATATATATTAATTACTATATAGATTTTTTTACAATTTTAACACCCACCCCCCTCCCCCCCCCCCCCACAACCAACACACACACACACACACACACACACACACACGCACACACACACACATATATATTAGTTTGACCTTTCCATACACAAATAATATGTTGGCTCTAGTGGCATCACTTTGACTTTTAAAATAAAAGACATGAGTTCGAATCACATCTTTGTTGAAAGTTTTATTTTTGTTTCATCTTTTATATATTTTTTGTGTTGGTGTAAAAGCTTCGTGGAATAGAACTCAGAATCGTTGAGGCGTGTGAATCACTGTCCTCAAGAAAAGATTCGCCCCTTAACGTAACTGTAAGGCTCGAACGGCGTCTTTCCTCCTGGATACAACAACGAGTTACAGATAGCAGTACCTATCTGCAACCTACAATCGAACAGAGAAGAAGACGAACGACAGCATTTCTGATCTCTCTCTCAGGTGGTTTTGGATCTCAGTGGTGTGTTCTTTCTGTGAAGAACGAATGAATAAATAGAGTTCAAACCTCTAATTCTGTTAGATCGTGAACCAAAGATCAGGAGTAGAATCAGGAACGTGTATGAGACGTGTTGAATGAGTAGTAGCGGTCAAATAATGGGCCGCATAAATCGTGGGCTCACTACCAAGAGAAAGTGCAAAAAGTAGGGTCATGTCCCGCCTACACGCGAGGCTAAACGGCCCGGATTTGCACCCCCCTGCGCGTGCGACGTGCCCTCACATGCGCATTAAGGTTTTCTGGAGCTTTCCTCCAAACCGGGTGCATTCTAGCCCAATGCCCCCCGGGCGCGCGAGCACCCCTCTTACTACCCACTCATCACAACCATGTAGAAAGTGTAAACATATATATACCCATTCACAAGTGTGGGTTTTAAGCGATGTGGGACTAAACAAAAGTCTCTTTCCTTTTGTCTATGGTGTAATTGAAATACACACAAAGTGGAACTAAAACAAAAGTTCCAACAATCCTCCACTATTTCAAAATACATCACACATGCTATGCCTATACCGACTACACCTCCCCCACATATTTTAAAATATGTGGTTGTCTCATCTGCTAGTCGTAGCACGAACACAATGCCTAAGTACTGGTGCCTTTCAGCTATGAACCAGCCATTAGGATAGCAAAACTTGTTCACAGGAGGTTGGTGAAACAAGTTTCTATGAACCAACAACCTTAAATGTGAACAGAGGACTCGCATCCACATTGTAATTCTTAGTACTTCACTGTTCTGCGGTTTTGCGCTTTTTGGCCCTGCGCTGATTCCTAGTTTTTCATGAGTGCTCTAGAAAGCCTGCCAAAAGCTTTCATATGAACCGACCCAGTTCCTCACTCGTATAGGTAGATTTCCATCAAGTGTGTACTTCAGTTTAGACACACCACCTCAAGATTTGGGATATGAATTCTATTAAGAGCAAAGCTCAACCTTCTCGCTGCAGTAGTTGTATTCATAAATACAGTATTATCTCGTCATAAGAATGGAACATCTCAAATACAATAGTCGATAGTACACAAAAACAACCAGTGACTTGTTCTTACCCCTATGAACCTAAGTCATGGGATCACCAATCAAATAGGTGGGGTTACCATCACTCTTGTCTTCTGTTTTAGGCATAAGTCCCATTCTCCTCGACATATCTTCCACTTGCCTCCTATTAAGTGGTTTGGTCAGAGGATCGGCCAAATTCAACTCTGACCTCACATAATCCAAGGATATAACTCCGGATTTTAATAGTTGTTTTACCACTGTGTCTTAGACATATATGTCTACTTTTCCTATTGTAAATCTTGCTCTTTGCCTTTGCGATAGCAGCTTGACAATCACAATGCATAGGCACAGGAGGAGGAGCATTTACACTAATGGGAAGATCCGCTAAGAGGTTTCTAAGCCACTCAGCCTCAGAACATGCCTTCTTTAAGGCGATTAGCTCGGACTCCATGGTTGAACGAGCTATACATGTTTGCTTGGTAGATTTCCAAGACACTGTACCCCCACCAAGGGTAAACACATAACCACTAGTGGATTTGATCTCATCTGAATATGAGATCCAGTTAGCATCACAATAACCCTCTAGCACAGGTGGGGACCCTTTGAAAGATATCCCATGATTAATGGTACCTTTTAAGTACTTGGCTAATCTCTCAATGGCAACCCAGTGTTCCTTACTAGGACTCTGAGTATATCTGCTCAGTCTGCCAATAGCATAAGCTATGTCAGGCCTCGTGCAGTTCATCAAGTACATTAAGCTACCAATAATTTGGGCATATTCTTTCTGAGAGACACTACGTCCTTTATTTTTCTTAAGATGGATATTGGCATCATATGGCGTCGACACCCTCTTACAGTCATAATATCCAAATCTTTTCAAAAACTTCTCGACATAGTGTTCTTGACACAATGTAAGACTATCTTTTGTCTTCACAATTTTAATACCTAAGATTACATCAGCTTCACCAAGATCTTTCATATCAAAATATGAAGCTAAAAATCTTTTGGTCTCATTTATAATATCAAGGTTAGGTCCCAAAATAAGCATGTCATCCACATAGAGATAAAGCATAATATAAGAATTATTAAAAGACTTATAGTATACGTATTTGTATGCATCATTGATCAGGTATCCATTAGACACCATCACAGAATCAAATTTCTCATGCCATTGTTTAGGTGCATGTTTCAACCCATATAAAGACTTAACTAGTTTGCATACTTTCTTCTCACTATCCGGTACAATAGTACCTTCTGGCTGTGACATATAAATCTCCTCCTCTAAATTACCATTTAAGAAAGCAGTTTTCACATCAATTTGATGGATAATTAACTTGTGAACTGCTGCCAATGCAATTAAGATCCTAATATAAGAGATTCGTGTCACAGGGGCGAAAGTGTCAAAATAGTCTATGTCTTTCTTCTGGGAGAATCCCTTCGCAACCAACCTAGCCTTGTATTTCTCAATAGAGCCATCTGCTCTTAGTTTCTTCTTGAAGATCCATTTGCAACCTATAACTTTAGCACCAAGAGGTAAATCAACAACTTTCCAAGTATGATTAGACAAATTGAGGTTAACTTACTGTTGATTGCTTCTATCCAGAAAGGTGCGTCTCTAGAATGCATAGCATTATCATAGGTTATCGGATCATCATCCACAAGAAACATGTGAAAATTTTCGCCAAAATTGGTGGATATCTTCACTCTTTTACTCCTTCTCAATTCAAATTCTGAATTTTTAGGAGTCTCAGAGATACGTCCAGTATGGTTAACAGTTCTTTCGAGACTAGTCTTCCAAGGAAAAATTGTTTCGAAGAAATCAGCATTTTTGGTTTCCAGAGTTGTATTTACAGCAACCTGGTCAGAGTCACTTTTAACAACCAAAAATCTATAAGCAGCACTATTATTAGCATAACCAATGAACGCACAATCAACAGTTCTAGAACCTAATTTCGTCTTTTTAGGTCCTACTAACAGAACTTTGGCGAGGCACCCCCACATTCTAAAATAATTTAGGTTAGGCGTATAGCCTTTCCATAGCTCATAGGGTGTCTTGCCAGTTGCCTTATAAGGTATCATGTTCTGAATAAAACAAGCAGATAGGACGGTTTCTCCCCACAAATTTAGGGGCGCTCCTGAATTAACCAGCATAGCATTCATCATCTCTTTCAAGGTTCTATTCTTTCTTTCAGCTACCCCATTCGATTCAGGTGAATATGACGGGGTAGTCCCATGAATTATGCCAAGTTGTTCACAATAGTCAGCAAAGGGATTAGACTCATATTCACCTCCCCTATCCGACCTAAGCCTTTTAATTCTCCTATCTAGTTGATTTTCAACTTCAGCTTTATATTTCAGAAACATCTCACCTGCTTCATGCTTGTTTCTAAGGAGATATACCTTCGTGTATCTAGAGTAATCATCTATAAAGATAATATAATAATATTTCCCTCCTCTAGACATTAAACTCCTAAATTCAGCAAGATCGGTGTGAACTAAGGAGAGCAAATCATTATTATCTCTAGAAACAACAGGTAAACAACTCTTTTTGATGGCTTTAACTTCAGCACATATTTCGCACTTATCATTCGTTGGTTTAGTGATGTTAGGCAATAAATCAGTTTTTCTTATTTCCTTAATATAAGGTGCAGAAACATGTCCTAGTCTACCATGCCACAAATCAAAAGAGTCAACCATATATGCAGAAGAAGCAGAATTTTCATTAATAACAGTTTTGAGTACATTCAAAAGAAATAAACCCTGGTTACAATACCCTTTCCCTATGAATGTCTCATTCTTAGAAAGCACTACCTTGTTGCATTCCATGTTCACTTTGATTCCAGCTTGAACCAAAAGTGACACAGAGATCAGATTGCAGCGAATGTCAGGAACATGCAGTACATTACCCAGTGAAAGGGTTTTCCCAGAAGTCAAGTTGAGAAGAACTGTACCTTTTCCCAGGACGGGTACAGGCCTAGAGTCATCCATATAGACTCGTTCTTCTCCATCTTTCACTTGGGTGTACTCTGAGAAAGACTTTAAGTCACCACAGATGTGACGAGTTGCTCCAGAATTAATAATCCAGTCTTTTTTCTCAGCCACCATGTTCACAACAGAGACAACAGCAGCAAAGATATCATCCTTCACTATATTAGCTTTCGGAGTGACATCTTTGTTGTCTCCATCCTTCTTGTATCTGCACTGAAAAGCATAATGTCCGGGTTTTCTACAAACATAACAATTTCCTTTATTCTTCTTAAAAGGACGAGAATTGTTAGTCTTCGGAATAGAAGATTTCTTATCGATTTTCTTAGGATTTCTCCTAAACCGATTAGAACTAGAACTGGGATTACCTTCCACAATATTAGCCTTAGAGTCAAACTCCGTAGCTAATCTTGCGTCAAGTTTCCTATTTTTCTCTTCAATCCGGACATGAATAATCACGTCTTCCAGACTCATCTACCTCCTTTTGTGCTTCACTTTGTCCTTGTAGTCTTTCCATGATTCAGGTAGTTTCTCAACCAAACAACCAGAGACGAAAGCGTCAGGGAGTTCAATATCCTCAGTTTTCAAATCATTTAAAAGAACTTGAAATTCAATGATTTGAGAAGAGATATCTCTAGAGTCAACAAAATGGAATTTAAGATAATTCCCAATAACATACTTTTGAGTACCAGCATCTTCGATTATATACTTCTTATTCATATTTTCCCAGATTTTGTAAGCTGATTTATATGAATAGTATATATCGAAGATCTCATTCGACAGGGTGTTTAGAATAGTGTATCGGCATACCTTGTTTCCTTGCTGCCACTCATCGTGCAGCTTTTGGAAATTATCGTAAGCATTGGCAGCATCTTCTATGTTAGTTGAATCGAACTCCATAGCCGTCGGCTCTTTTGGTTCAGGTTCAGTTAGGTACTTCGTATAGTTCAGCACGTCCACCCAGGCGTCCTCTTCTATGGACGCTCGCTACGATGACATGTTCGTAGATACCGTCGGCGGCTTTAGGAAAGGGCGCATCTTTGGATGCGGCTCCCTGGCGTCGCTGCAGGCGTCGATTCCAAGATTTCCACCGCCCCCGCCTCCTCCTTCCGCGACCCCGGCAAGTGATGATGTGAGGACACAACTTACGAATCTGACCGAGACAGTGTCGTCCTTGCGAGAGCATGTGACCACGTGCTATCCGCGTCCTTTTACTGCTCCCGGTTCTTCTGCTCCCGGTCCGACTAATGCTGCTCCCGGTGCTTCGAATATTCCTGGTTATTCTTCCGTCGGACGTCTTTCTTTTGACCCTGCTGCCCCTCTAGTACCGCCTCCTGCTGTGACAATACTCCTTGACATGATGTCGCCAGAGCAGCTACGCCAACTTTCAAACCATGTCTTTGATACCCTGCCGGCATATATGGTGGAGGAGTATTTTCGTCAAGCGCAGCAGGGAGTACCACCAGCGAATGATCCACCTCATCCTTCTCATTGATGTATTGTATTTGAATGTTTTGAAATGTTTTTAAATGTTGAATATTTGTGAATTTCGTATATTGTCACGTGGATATTAGTTTTTGATGAATATTTTGGATAATGGTGAATGTTTGGATATTAGTTTGCGATGGATATTTGTATATTGGTGTGTGATGTATGTTGGTTTATGTGATGTATTTATGATGGATATTTGTATATTGGTGTGTGATATATTGGTTTGTTGATTTATGTGATGTGTGATGCATATTGTGATATTTTGATGTTTCAGATGTTGTATGAACAGGGAATGCTCTGTTTTATGTAAAAAAAATTTAAAAAATTTTCAGTTAGCGACTACCAAGCGACGGAAAGTGACGGCTAAGCGACGGAATATCCATCGCTAACTGGAGAATTTCTAGTTAGCGACGGATGGCGACTACCAAGCGACGGATTATCCGTCGACAAGATTCTGGAAATATGAAAGATTTCCAGAAACTAAGCGACGGATTATCCGCCGCAATTCCGTCGCTAGTAGTCGGTAGGTATTTTTCGACGGATAATCCGTCGCCATTGCCGCGACTAATTGGCGACAACGTAGCGACAACCAGTGACGGATTAGCGACGGAATATCCGTCGCTTAGGTTCTGAAAACACGAAAGATTTCCAGAACCTAAGCCACGGATATTCCGTCGCTAATCTGTCGCAAATCCGGCAAGTGTTAGCGACGGATTGGCGATGAATTTTGTGTATCAGAAACTCTCTGATATGCGTTTACCGACATATTACCGACGGACTTGTCCGTCGCTAAAAAGTAGTATCCCTAACTTCCTGATACTTGAATTGACGAAAGTCCATCGGCTAACCGTCGTTAAATATACGAATCTTGCGGACGGCAATCCGTCGCTTAAGTCGTCGAATGGCGACAACTTAGTGACAGATATTTTTAGCGACGAGATATTTTCCAACGGATTTTTTCAGCCAAAATTCGCCGGCAGTCCGTCGCTAAATCTATTTACCGACGAAATAGTGACGGATACGGCCGTCGCTAATCCGTTAATTTTTGGTTGTGAAACTTGATATTGATACAATATTTCCTATTTAGGTCTTCGAGGCGCCGTATCGGACGTCGCTGAGATTTCACATTTGATCTCAGGCGAGTACATTCTCTGATAATTTTCTGTTTTATGATATCTTCTATGTTTCTTGTATTTAGTGTAGATATCCTTGATTTTTTGACACATTGTTCACACGAATTGGTATTTCTGGATCCCGTCATGAGATGTTATTACTTGTATATATTGGCGTATCTTGTGCAAGCCTCGTTGTTGTTCTTGTGCATTGTATGGACACTGATTGCTGCGAAGGCTCGTGACCTTCTCAGAGAATTTGGTGTCGTAACATGTCATGGTTGGATCCACTATACTAGTCGGGGGCGGGGAGTATTAGCGTAGATATGTGATCAATACCCTCCTTGCATCAAGTCTTGAACCTTGAACAATGTTAATCATACACCGCACATATGATTAACCATGCCTTAAACTCTTGTATCAAGTTTCTAAGCCGATCACAAGTTGAAACTAGTGCTCACTCACATAGAGAGTATTTTTTTATTCTTGTACATGATCACTACCAAAATATGTCGATTTAGCGACGGCCAGATCCGTCGTCCGTCCGTCGGGAATTTGTATTAGCGACCGATCAATGACGGGAAGGACTTCTTGAAGCTTTTCTACCGATACGCATTTTCAGATGTTAACGCAGAAGAGCACAAGAATCTGCAACCTATCGGGAATAAGATTGCACAAAGGCTTGGGGGCTCGCCGTTGGCTGCAAGGATGGTGGGAGGACTACTGAACTCCAATTTGGATGTGGTGCACTGGAGCAACATCCTGCATGGTAATCTCTCGGATGACATCGTGTCGACACTGAAATTGAGCTATTATCATCTGCCCAAGCATTTGAGGCCGTGTTTTGCTTTCTGCGGCATCTTTCCTCAAGATTATGAGTTCGACAAAGATAGTCTGGTACATATGTGGATGGCTGCTGGGCTGATCCAGCAATCTCAAAATCAGACACTCGAGTACGCGGGAGGCTGCTATTTTGATGAGTTACTAAAGAAGTCCTTCTTCAAGAGATCTTTCTCATCACACACCTATATTATGCACGATCTGTTGAACGATCTTGCACAATCAGTGTCTAATGGTGAATGCTCAAGGCTTACAGGTACTACTACTACTACTACTTCACTTGGGGACATCAAAAGTTGTGTTCGCCACTTATACATCGATACCAACAGTCTAGATGTGCTCGAGAAGGTGTAGATGCACACACTTGCATACCCTTGACTTGTCATTCTCTGGTCGATATAGTCTTGGACATGCTAAGGTCTTCAAGGAGATGCTTAAGGCATTAAAAAGAGTCCGCATATTGAGTTTATCGGCTGAAATTGGTGATCTGAAACATATCCGATACTTGGAGCTTCGCGATGCTTTCAACCAGCTTCCGAGTTCAATATGCAAACTCTATCAACTACAGGTCCTTAAAATGGATAGAACAGGGACGCCCCATCTTATACCAAAGGGCATGAGCAATCTTATTTGCTTGCGACACCTACTCGTGCCATCGCGTGTTTCTGATACGATCACTGGAATCGGGAAAATGACTTCCCTTCAAGGGCTTGGTTTCAGCATCAATGCAAGGGTTGGAAACAAGATCGGAGATCTGAAGGGCATGAGGGAGCTCAGGGAGCTGACATCTTCGTCGAACAATGTCTTGTGGCTCTTGAGCATTTGGAAATGAAAGATTGTGAGCAGCTCGCACAATTACCAGTGGAAGGGCTCCGAAATCTTTGCTCCCTCAAAACACTCGAGTTTTCGAACTGTCCTATGTTGCTGACAGATGATGCGTTACTTGAAGGACTCACTTCTCTCTATTACTTGGAGCTAAATTCTTGTGACAGCATAACCTCCCTTCCCTCTGTAGAGGTGATGGGAAGCTTGGTTGCGCTCAAGGAAGTGGCGATACAAGCGTGTCGCGAGCTGTCGTCGTTGGAGGGTTTGCAAGCCCTTCCGCACCTCGGTCGTTTGGAAATTAGTGATTGCCCCAGGCTAGAGGTACTTTCGTCCCTGCCCCTTAGCCTGAAAGAACTGAGAGTAATAGGTGTCGGACTGACGAAGCTTCCGACACTACGGTTGGACTGCTGCAGCACGAGCAGTTCCCATCCATCTCTTTCTACGTTGTACATATGTGCATGCCAGAACTTGAAGTCCTTAGCTGACAGCTTCCTGGAAGAGCACCTTGTCAATCTCGAGCACTTGCAGATCATAGACTGTCACGAGCTCACGCAAATGCCGGCAGAAGGGTTTCAAAATCTCTGCGCCCTCAAAAGACTCGAGCTGTGGGGCTGTCCAAAGTTGGAAGCAGACGGCAATTTACTGCGAGGACTTGCCTCCCTTTCTGAACTGATACTGCACAGCTGCAACAGCATCACCACCCTTTCCTCTGCAGAGGTGCTGTTGAGTAGTAGATTGGCATCGCTCGAGTACTTGATGCTAGCGGGATGTACAGAGCTGACATCGTTAGGGAGTTTGCTACTGCACTCCCTTCCCAGCCTCAGGATGTCGAGAATTTTCGGATGCCCCAAGCTCGTAGTAGGCTCGCCCCCAGCCGACTCTCTCTTTATCGACCGTCCCTCCCAGCTGCTTACAGAGCCGTACAAAAGCCTCGCCTCCGTGAGGGAGTTGAGAATCGGCGATTGCAGTCAGTTGGAGTCTTTGAGTGGTGAGGTGGAGCAATGGTTGCTGCTTAACCGCGCCTCCCTACGACAACTATCTTTGTATTCTGCCCTCTCCCTGCGCTCTCTGCCTGACAGCCTGCAGAGCTTGTTCTCCCTCAAGATTTTAGATGTGGAGGGAGCAAAGGATCTTCAGTTTCTTCCGAGATTCCCTCGCTCGATGGAAGTACTCTGGATCTCCGGCTGCAACCAGATGTTGAAGGACCGGAGCAAGATCTACGAAGGCGCAGATTGGCATAAGATCTCACGCATACTTATAGTTGATATAAGCTAGATAATATTGTTACTCCAGGTGCCAACACAAACATACAACAGGGTCACTCTTTTGTTACTTCTTTCGGTCCGTGTACAAGTTTTCAAACTAGGATCTAATGTACATTTTAACAGTCTAATGTGCATCCATTAGTAATTGCTACGGGCAACCTACACGTTCTTACGGTTGGGGAGTCCGAATCATGTCGGTCTTGTCTGATGTTCGCACTGCTTTCCACATAATCTACAAGCGTCGTTGGACAACATCACATTTAAGAGTTCAAAATAATAACTTACAATATGAATGTGACACGTGGATTTCACTAACATTGAGAGTATATTTATTTTACGAGTCCATTTTTGTTCACCCACCAAAACTAGGTGGATGTTCACCTCCCACTAAAAACATGACACTTGTTACAAAACCACTTTGGTGGGTGAACAAAACCACTTACAAAGTAGTTTGTGTGGGATAAAAATGTCACCTGCTATATTTTTATTGGGAGGTGAACATTCCATCTTAGTTTTGGTGGGTGAACAAAAATGGACTCTCTATTTTACTCTTTAGCCACTTGAGAGAAAAAAAAAAAACAAAAAATCAGGGACCTAGAGCCAGATGAGACATGCAGAGGATAGTCTGTTCCTTGTCGATACACTGAGATCAATATTTTTGGAAACGCGGTGTGACCAGAACTAGAGTTGGCCCATGAGGTGCGATATTGAAAGACAATTCTTATGTAAGGTCTGAACCAATTTCAATTATCTACACCTACTTATCCTATCGTCTACCAGATGTGAGACTAAATTACCAACTCCATTATCATTCCCTTTTGAGTGTTCAACCGGAAACGAGATACTATCCAACAAACATCTCCTCTATCTCAAGGAAACACTTTGCAACTCAGCTCCCCATATATTTGTCTCTCTGCTCCCCATATTGTGTCCTGGAATGGTCTTGGCAAATGCATAGATGATGTACTCTGCGACTTCGGCAGACCATTAACACATTGTAAGTAGCAGAGCCGATCCGGGGATTGAGTTATCCGAATCGGAGATTGTTTTAGTTGTCTCTTGATCCTTCTTGTAGACTGGTTCGGGGCACACTTAACCTGAAAGGTTGTTCTAAGCAGACTTGGGGTTGTCCGAGTCCGAACTCTTGTCGGATTTACCCGTGAGCCAGTAGTAGAACTTGGGCTTGCAGGGAGCTCCCTTTTCTTTTCATGTTACAATTTTTTTTTGTTTTCGATTATTCTCAAGGAAAATTTTCTTCTCCATCTGCAGAGATTTGTTTTTGTAGAAGATATGGTGTTGCTATACAAAGATTTAAATTGATAGTCATTGCTGTTAAGACTATGCCAATTTTCCTCGTCTTTGCATCAGGGATTATCTTCTCCCTTTGGGAATCTCCCTTTGAGTTTCCTCCTCTTTACTATGCTTCCTTGGTTCCTTATATATCTATTTTAAATTTGTTTGAGCATCCATTATCAATGCAAATAGCTTTTCTTGCCTAACCATTTCTTTTGTTGTTGCCATGTTTTATAGATTGGATTACTATAGAACTCGAGCGAATTATTTAGTCCACAAAAGCTAACAACAATCTTAATACAATCTATCACCTCGAGTTAGGTTTGATAAGCAGAATCCGGTAATAGAACAACTTAATGTTAATTCTCCCCAGGTGCATATGGATCACAACGAGCTTCCGCAAGTTGCAAATCATCTGGATGCACATTGAACATAACATGGTTGCAGAGTAAGCCTCTATCGATGTGTCCTTGCATATGTATGTTTTAAATTTACCTAGCCTACAGTACAGGTGTTCTAGTCTAAAGTTGATTTTGAGCATTGCAAGTGTCATAGCTAGCTTAGGACACCAAACCCAAGGTTAGCTTGATTGTGCACTATATTGCAGCTTTTGAAACAAAAGCTCGAAGCCCTGAAAATACCTCTCTAAACCAGTCCACTGTGACCATTTTCAACTGATTGGACTAGCGAGAACTTGCTCAGGGTTCTTGAGCATGGAGTTCAGTTTTACACATCATCTGATACATGTCCAGCTCGTCCAGCTCAGTATCCAGGAGTCCAGTACAAGGAAGTGAAGAGAAGAAGCGCAGTAGTGTAGTAGTGATACTTGTTGGATTGTATCTCGTTTTCAGTTGAGCCCTCAAATGATGATGACAATGTAGTTGATAATTTAGTTTCACATCAAGTAGAAGGTGGGATCATTAGGTTTAGATAATTGAGATTTGTTCAGGCCTTACACGGAAATTCTTATTTAAGGCATATGGGCCCAATTCAACATCGCACATCATGGGTTAACTCCGGTTCGGGTCACACCGCGTTTCCAACAAGTAGTTTCAGAGCCCAAGATTACGAGGGTTGTTTGGACGGCTCTAATTGGTTCGAGACAGATGATGCTAACATTCATGCGTATAATCTAATTATATAGGAGCATCCTCCATAAGGTGGTATAGGTGTCAAAAATTTGCAGACGGAAGCTGGATCAGACATAATGTTGAAGGCAATTACACAAATTGGCTTCAAAGGTGGGCCCGACATGTTGAAGGTGGAGCAAGACGTTGTGGTTTGCACACAAATGTGGTGTGGATGAACGTGTCGGTTTAGTTCTATGGTCGAACGGATCGAGATGACAATATATTGGATCTCCTAGGTGTTCGGCTGGCAGGAACGAGCAAAGGTAGCAAGGGTGCTAAGGTTGTTCATCTGGTGGGGGAACAAGCAGAGGTAATAGGGGTGCTAAGGTTGTTCGGCTAGCGCAAACGAGCCAAGGTGGAGATTGTTGGATTTTATCTCGTTTTCGATTGAGCTCTCAAACGGAGGAGACAATGGAGCTGGTAATTTAGTCAACATTGAGTAGGAGGTGGGATCATGAGTGGTAGATAATTGAAATTGGTTCATACCTTACATTGAGATTCTTTTTTAAGACATATGGGCCCAATTTAATATCCCATATCATGTGTCAAATTCGGTTCGGATCACACCGTATTTCCAACAACAGCAGTGCAGTGGAGAAATCAGAGGAACAACTTAGAGCGTCTCCAACCCTATTGTCTTGTTTTGTGTTGTGATTCCTATGTGACACGAGGCACAAGACAATGTATTTCCTATGTGGCAAGATGACATTTACACAAGACAATTAGATACAAAAGTGTTCTCCAATGAAAAAGTTTGAGAAGACAATAAAATTATTTTTTTTTCCAACTTCCAAGACAACTTTTCCGCTTCTTCCTTTTTTTTATAAATATTTTTATTCATAATTAATGATGTGGAAGTAGAGCATTGTGAAGTCTATTGTCTAGATCTAGACAACCAACTTCACATTGTCTTTGACATGTCATTGTCATATCAACTTTACAATTTATTTCACATTTACATTGGAGAAATTTTTTTGAAATAAGAAGTGATGATTCCTATATGGCACCCATTTTTTTTTTCAAACTCACAATGGGTTAGAGATGCTCTTAGATCAGCTTCAATTCAATTCAGACTCGTAGAAGTGTACCAGCTCAGTATCAAAGTATTACAACAATTCAAATTCATCTACTACGTTCTCCGGAATTAGTAGGTTGGTCAGCAAGACTAGCCAGTTAGCCTAGCCAGCTAAGGGCCTGTTTGGTTGCACGAAAGTGTATGAAAGTGCGAAAGTGGAAAAACAAAACTTGCGTACGCGATGCGTACGCATAAATTTTGAGTTTTCAAAAGTTGTTTGGTTGATGGAATTGAAAAATATGAAAGTGGAGGAATAAGGAGTTTCGTTGTTTGGATGGTTGTTGAAAGTGGAAAAAAAAAAAGTTTCGTTGTTTGGATGGTTGTTGAAAGTGCTAAAATATCCCTAACAAATATATTTTTTCTCTTTCCACACTTTTCCTTCTCTTCCCAGACCACTTTCACCCAAAAAAAGGGTGTGGTGAAACTCAACCCAAAAGGAAGGAGACAGGAACTTCCCTGCGTCCCATCAACCACTTTCACCCCACTTTCAACTTTTCAACCAAACAGCTGAACTGGAGCAAGTTCAGCTGACTTTCAATTTTTTTCATCTTTCACCCCCACTTTCAACGAACCAAACAGGCCCTAAGCACAGAAGGCCACATCAATAAGGTGGTTAGTAGAGTTTGTTACAGTATCAGTGTATACATGTTCTTCCCCAATTTTTGTTCTTGATCAGTCTTCTCCATGGCAAATTCTGCTGCTCGATCTTCTCCAATTCCAAGTCCGACAGGAAGGAGATGCATCATCATCCCTCGGAACGGTCTAGTCGCGAATAAGAAATGTCTAATTGTTCAGATAGTGGAATTTGAAATTGAACACATAGAGATGTTCGCTTGACGTGATGGTATGACTTAGAAGTTTTGCAAGAAAAGTCAGTTGTTATTCCATTATTATGTTGCAATACCCACATAAGGTAGTAGAGTAAAGCCATACATATCACATCCTCAATGTACATCCAAAACACATCAAACATACAGTTTCTCACCAAAACATGTTGTTTCTCTTTGCTCGGTGAATAGAAGCAGTGCTGCTCTGCGTTGTCTAGCTACAACTTGGCGTACTTCCTGAGGGTCTCTCCAGCATTCTTGGCGTCCTGCGGCACGGGCATATTGGACAGGAAAGTGACCTTGGATGACGCTATTAGCACCTTCTTCTCTCGGTCCGAATCATTCTCGATCTTCCACAAGTGCACCTCCCATACCTGTGATCTTGGAACGCCAACAAGTAAGAACGCTAACGAGGTAGATGATCATATATGCGCTTAAGTTTCAAAAATCCCACACATTTTTTTTTAAATCCCACACATACACACAATTGTGGGGCTCGACCATGTCGGCCCTCCAGGTGTCCTCTCCACTTCTACTAGGTTAGAGAGCTTGGACATCATATATGCTCTTATTTGCAAATTACACAGACATACAATAAATCTAAGAAGAGAAAAATGTTTGATTCAGTTACGGGCCTTTTGACCATTTATTTTAACTTTAGTATGATACACTTTGAAACAACTACAATATATATACTATTATATAATACAAAATGTTAGAATTCGTTGTAGAATTGTTTTTGTGAAATATGTTCTTGTTCAACATTTACTAATTACAATGGTCATTAAAATTAAGAGGAATAACTAGATAATTTAGAATAAGAGAGATGACCAGATAATAAATATATAAGAATCTGAAGCACTAAGTCTCATCTTTCCATACAAGACTTCATGTCCATTGGTAAAAAATTATTACGTCCTAACCATTTTTCATTTTTTTTATGCCTGGCGATACGTACGAGATTTAGTGTACGCTGCATTGTATGCATGTTGGGCCCACTGTCTCCAACTCCTACTAAATAAATGAAAGGAATAGTACATCCCCGTGGCTCGATCCACTGATCTTCTGCCACCCAGCCGGGGTCTTGTACCTCTCCATAGTAATCACAAGAGTCACTTGAATTCGATAAATGAACAAAAAAGAACAAATTTTGTACTCCGAATCCTTTGACACTGTAAAAAGAAAGCATACGTAATTAAATAGTCACCTGGAAAGACAATAGGAAATTCTAATTAAAATACGTGAGTATTTGTAAACTAAAATTTTTATATAACGTCACCCACTAACTTGAGTTACCGAATTTAAAAAAGAGGTTATCATTAAAAAAAAAAATGGTCTTGTCCAGTGTCCATTAGTAGACAGAGAATGATATATATATATATTGATATATATATATATATATATATATATATATATATATATATATATATATTTTGATTCGAGTACATTTTTGTTCACCCACTAAAGTCCTCCAATAAAGAATTAAAATGTGTCAAATTTTTTAGTAAAAATTACTTTGAATGTTTACAAAATTATTTTCAAAATAGTTTATGTTGAATGAATTTAATACGTATCAATTTTTTGTTGAAAAGTGAAAAAATATTTTAATTTTGGTGGGTGAACAAAAATAGACGATTGTGTCTATCTTATATTTAACGGTTGGTGAAAGGCTGGTACCCCCCCTCCCCCCCCCCCCCCCCCCCTTCCCCCTCTCTCTCTCTCTCTCTCTCTCTCTCTCTCTAAAAATCAACTGGGAGATGACAAATGATTGGACAATTTAAACTATCCCCTATTTTTGTTATTAACTTGATATCACCGAAGAACTTTTACATCATAAACGCACGCCTGTTGTACAAACTAAAAGATACTTCGTGACAAATGTTAACACAAGCCAAGCATGTGGCTACAATATATTCCTTTAATGGGTTGGCAGAAAAAACTGTAGAAAAGATGTCAAACAAAAATAGTTCCGTTGAATTTTCATACACGAATACATGACAGGACATATGCTGAGGTCCATCCTGAGTTCACGAAAGTTTTAGACAAACTTTTAAAATACGGTCCATATAAAATATAAAAAAATAAATTAAAAATAAAATTTAAAAAATATTATAATTAAGAATTGAACCTATAATCTCCAGTATATAAGTTTAACATACTAACACTACACCACAATTGTTTTGTAATAAAGAAAGATTATGTTACATATTAGTTCTATTTTCGATACAAGATTGTTAATATATATCTATATATGGAAGCGGATCAAAGGCCCCGTCCGCGGAGCCCCGTCGAAGCCCCGCCCCCCTGCACCGTTGGATCGCGTGGGGCCCGCGCCCGCCCGCGCGATCCAACGGCTAAGGGGGGGCGGGGCTTCGGCGGGGCTCCGCGGGCGGGGCTCCCGATCCGCTCCCTATATATATATATAAATTTTTCTTGGTCCCGAATTCTATGGGGCCATGGACGATCGTCCTGGCCGCCCTGGGTCGGGACTGGCCATGCATATCCTATATAGCGGGCCTAAAGGTTCTTTTATTGAATAAGTTTAACACAAAAGTTAAAGAGAGTTTTGTTTTTTTTCTTTATTTTTGCGGTTCAAGAAAGCAGCAACAAGAATAGAAGTGTTGAGAAAACTATTATAATTTATTTTTTTCTTCACAGTGGGACAAAATAAAGTAGACATCTTGGCGAACTAATTTTTTTTTTTTCTGCAGTTGTGAAACTGTTTTCTGATTTCTTCCATGCCCCGACAAAATTAATAATTGTAGGCTGGTCGCCACTTGTGAGGAGTCTTTTTCTTTCACTTGGCTGTAAATGGAACAGTAGGTAGGAGGAGGAGAAGAAGAAGAAGAAGAAGGCACCTGTATGGTTTTGCCGACTTGCACCGGCTTGGCGCTGGCGAAGACGCGGTCGCCAAGGCGGGCGGTGCGGTGGTGGTTGATGCAGAGCTGGATCCCGGCGATCCTTTTGAACCCGGAGGCGGTGTGCGCCCCGATGCTCGCGAGCGCTTCCGCTACCAGAGCGGATATTCCCCCGTGCAGAACTTTGAAAGGCTGATAGCATGAGTACTACAAATTAAGACACTGACGGACACAATTATCCTTACTTTTTAAGTTTCCTTGGACATATGTAACGTACGTACGTACCTGGCAAGTTGCCCCGGTGACCGTGAAGCTGCCGTTGACCTCGCTTGGCGCTACGAGGTCGATCGCGAACCCGATGGCGTGGAGGGGCGCGTCGAGCTCGGCAGTCTTCGAGTCCGATGGCATGATGATGATCGAAGAAGAAGAAGAAGAAGAAGAAGAAGAAGAAGAAGGAGGGGGCAATGGGTGGACCGACAACAAAGGAGAAAGAGGATGTAGGAACGGTTGGTTTAGTCAACTTTCGATTGCATAAGAATTTCTTAAATAAGGGAGTTAAGGTCCAAGTCCATCTAAGCTAGGATAGCTTGCTTCACGCATCATGTTTTCTTAAGCAGTGCCTAGCTTAATCAAATGAAAATAATAAGAAAAAATTTATAAAATGTCCAAAAATTACAAAAGTTTTCTGAAAAATTTATCACAAAATAACAATTCATCGCGTGTCCAGAATTAGCGAAAAATATATAAAGGAGTTTTTGAATGACCTTTTTGTCCTTCTAATTTATTGAAAACACTTCCGAACCCTACTCTTCAAAAAAAAAGTTTCGATACTTTCTCTTCTTTTATACACTGCTCAGTTTCGAATCTAGGTTTTCTCCTCCAAAATCTTCAAATCTCCCTTCAAAAACTCGTCGAAAAATTTCGGAAAGGCCGACAAACGGTAAAACTGTTAAAACGGAGGTCCAAACATCATTTTTTCGTGATTCTAAAATTTTGGTAGGCCGACTAAAAAAATTTGTTAATCTCCAGCTCCTCGGAAATACGCTCCTTTTGCGACAAACCGTGCCTCGTTTCGACCTCCCAGTCAAAAGTTATGGTCCTTCAAAGTTTCAACTGTACATAAAATGCAGGAGAATGATCATTCTCCGTGGTAATATCACGGAGAATGGTCATTCTCCGTGCTAAAACCACGAAGAATGGCCATTCTCCGTGCTAAAACCACGGAGAATGGCCATTCTCCTTGTTAAATTGACAAAGAATAGCCATTCTCCGTGTTAGAATGAAGGCGAATGGCCGTTCTCGTTCAATTTAACAAGGAGAATGACCATTCTCTGTGGTTTTAGCAGGAGAATGACCATTCACCGTGCCAAAACCACGAAGAATGGCCATACTTAAATTGACAAAGAATAGCCATTTTTCGTGTTAAAAGACGGAGAATAGTCATTCTCCGTCAATTTAACAAGGAGAATGGCCATTCTCCGTCATTTTAACATGGAGAATGGCTATTATCCGTGTTAGAATGACGGAGAATGGCCATTTTCAGTCATTTTATCACGAAACCATTCTCCGTGGTTTTAACACGGAGAATGGCCATTCTCCGTTGTTTTAACACGGAGAATGGTCATTCTCCGTCATTTTGACACGGATAAGGCCATTCTCCGTGGTTTTAGCACGGAGAGTGGTCATTTTTCGTGATTTTAGCACGGAGAATGGTCATTCTCCGTGATTTTAACACGGAGAATGGTCATTCTCCGTGATTTTAACACGGAGAATGGCTATTCTCCGTGTTAGAATGACGGAGAATAGTCATTCTCAGTCATTTTATCACGGAGCCATTCTCCGTCATTTTAACACGGAGAATGGCCATTCTCCATGGTTTTAACACAGAGAATGACCATTCTCCGTCATTTTGATATGAAAAATGGCTATTCTCCATCATTTTGACATGGATAAGGCCATTCTCCGTGGTTTTAGCACGGAGAATGGTCATTCTCCGTAATTTTAGCACGGAGAATGGTAGAATGGTCATTCTCCGTGATTTTAACACAGAGAATAATCATTCTCCATGTTAAAATCACGAAGAACGATGGAGAACAGCCGACAGAAACCTAAAACATAATTTTTTATTTTTTTGTGGAAAAAAGTTTGCAGGAACAAAATTTTAAGAGTTTTCGTTCTTCTTTTCAAAACGATGCTAAGTCTTACGGAAAAGAAGAAGATCTTCTCTCCATAATTGACCTAACGTCGAAAAACTTCATATCTCTCCACGATGATGATGATGATGATGATAATGATGATGAGCGATGATCGGAGTTCGACTGAAGAAAAGCACAGTGAACTACGAACGATCTTTGCGATCTCTGCTGAAGATGAGAGCAATGGAATTCAGATCTCTCGTGAAGAAGAAGACAAAAATCGTAATCCAAATCTGAGTTTGTGCGAAGGATAGTTATGGTATTATAAAGATGGCAATTTTGTAAATACAGAGCATCTAAAGGAAATCTTAGAATATTTAACGTGGAAATATATAATTCTGGGCATTTCATAAAATCCATCCTGCGGGTGGATTTTTCATACAAACCAACCCCGAAATTGGGTTTCTCAGCAATTTTTAGAAATAATAAAATATTTATTACTATCATTAGAATTATGTATTAGTCACATGTGGGTATATACGTGATTTTATTAATTGACCTTTTTTTTATTCATGCCCAGCAACGCTACCTCCAACTCCCACCATTTTTTTATAAAAATGTAAGAAATAATATGCGTCCATCTCGATCGAATCCGGATTCTTGGGACAAATGCCTCCTACCTTATCCACTAGGCTAGAGGTGATTGGCAATTGTAGTTGTTATTTAGAAAATTTTCTTATGATATACTCCTAATTGTCTGAGCAAACATGTAACTCGCAAAAAAATCTAATGTATATCGGAAGAAATCTACGAAGATCCAAAGAGAATCGCACACCTTTGTACGATATCTAAATTCACACAATAAGCACAACATGAACACAAACGATTTTTTCTTTTTTTTTGGGGGGGGGGGGGGTTCAGAGTCAAATCCGAAAAAACTTCCACTAAGAAATAAAGAAGTACAACTCCTCAACAAACTTCGCCATTGATCCAACACGGATAACTTTGAGAACACCTCTCCTTGCTAATTGATGTATGAATTATAGTTAGAAAATCTTATTTAAGTCATTATAATCCCGAGACAATCATGAACATCCACCATGGTATGCTGCGAGAACACAACACCATGGTATATTGTAGTTGGTTATAGTTATTATAAATGTTTATAACAATGTTTTGTTGCAGGGACGGATTTATATAGAGTATAAGAAGGGCCACGGCCCCCCATTTAAAAATATATATTAATTACTATATAGATTTTTTTACAACTTTAACACCCACCCCCCTCCCCCCCACAACCAACACACACACACACACACACACACACACACACACAAACACACACACACATATTTATATTAGTTTGACCTTTCCATACACAAATAATATGTTGGCTCTAGTGGCATCACTTTGACTTTTAAAATAAAAGACATGAGTTCGAATCTCATCTTTGTTAAAAGTTTTATTTTTGTTTCATCCACTACCAAAATAAGTGGTTTTAGCGACGCCCAAAAACGTCGCTAAAACAATAAAATCCGTCGCTAATATGAAGCACCGACGCAATTACCGACGTTTAAGTTTTGTCGCCGTTTCCTTAGTCGCTGATTACAAAAACGTCGCTGAACGTCGCAATTACCGACATCCAGCGACGTAACTGTACGTCGGTGAGTTCTCGACGTCTACCGTCGTGTCGTCGGTATATTAGCGACGTATATGTAGTCGCTACACGTCGGTGAAGTCCTGGAATAATTTTCGACGTCTACCGTCGTTTCGTCGGTAATATAGCGACGTGAATGTAGTCGCTAGACGTCGGTAAAGGTCCTGGATAATACCGACACTCACCGACGTTTAAACGTCGGAAAAACGTCGGAGACCTGTACATTTTTTTGCAGCTAGTCGTCGGTAAACGTCGGAAAAGCGTCGGAGACCTGTACTTTTTTTGCAGTTAGTCGTCGGTAAATGTCGGAAAAAACGTCAGAAAAATGTATTTTTTGCAGCTTGTCGTCGGTAAACGTCAGAAAATGACGTCGATAAACGTCAGTAAGCGTCGCTAAACGTCGCTAAAATTGTAAAAAAAATAAAAAAAATAAAACACAGATTCTATATTACCACTCACAATTCAAGATGCTACACATATAGGTACACATTCAAATCCCCACTCACAATTCCAAATCACAGCGCATTCAAACCCCCACTCACAATTCAAGATGCTACACATATAGCTTTAATCTAAGTTAATTAACATCCAATCCAAACACAATTAACATTTATCGACGAAGGAATTAACATCCAATCCAAACATCCAATCCAAACAAGTCACAAGTCAAATCGATACAAACACAATTAACATCCAAATCCAAACATCCAATCATAAGTCACAACATATGATGATACAAACACAAACAAAAGTCCTAACTAGGACTACTAGTGATCTGGTGCAGGAGGGGCACCGCCGCGACGAAGGGATAACAACTCCTCATACTCCGCAAGTAAAATCGATACAGATGGAGCGCCAAGCTGTGACGTCGGTGGAGTCGGTGTCGAAGAAGAAGGCGGTGGAGGCGGCGGAGTCGACGACGATGAAGGCGCACCCAGAGTACCAGCATGCTCCAACGCTGTAAGTCGCTGGTTGTATGAATCCATGATAGATAACATTCTACCACTGCTCTGGACCATCGAATCCTGCGCCAATCTCACCGTCTCGGCCGTGGTCACCTGTCCTGTCTGCAACTCCGTCACCGTGCGCTCTAACCCTCCAACTGTGCGCTCTGTCCTCTCAGTCGTCTCCACGAGCCCCATAATACCGCGGTCGAGCGCATCCAATCGTGCTATCAGCGCAGGATCGTCCGTAGGGTGCTGAGACTGCTGCTCGATCCGTCGTAGCAGGTCGTCACGGAGAGACTCCATCATCTGGTGGACTCGGGCAGACTCCTGGGACGGCTGTGGACCATGCACACTAGCAGGAGATGTCCTAGAGGACTGGGTCGCAACTAGGGCGCCATAGGATCCCGTACCGTAGTACGTACCCCTATGGAGGCCACCAGCGGCGGTCATCCACAGCTCGTCCTCCGACAGAGCTTGAGTGGGCTGCGAGGAAGTACCGGCCACTCCTGCATCAGGTGCACTAGCAGTCGCCCGTTCCCGCAGCCTCTGATACTCGGCCTAGAAAGTATGGATAGTACTCTATGATTTCTAATTTCTAATTAATGTACTTATTTTTACTAACTTCATGAATATTTATTTGCATCATATTTACTAAGTTATATTAAAATTGACACGAAGTATTAAATTAAGATAACGTATTGTAATACTTACATAGGTCTGCTCGGCCCTCTCGTCAATAAGGACTCCGCCCTTCCGATGGGTGGCCAGGAAGACGGTCACCATGTCGGCGTTACCGACCTTCCTTACCTGTAATTAAATATATTATCTTAGTAATAATTTATCGGATTTGTATTAAAATAATATTTCTAAAAGAGAAAGACATACCAGACGACGGAAATGTTCCGTCATAGGAATCGACCCACCGCACCACTTCGAGGCATGTTGCCTAGCCGCCTTAGCCTTCTCCGACTTCTCCTTGTACCTTGGCTCGTTGAATCGAGCCTTCATCGCATTCCACTGATCAGGGGTGATCCAACCTTTGATCAACTTTTCGGCACGATCACGTTCCTTCTGATCATTAATAGAGTCGCGGATCAGCTTAGCAGCGACGGAAGGAAACATCCCCTCGATCAGCTCGGTCCGGTGCGGTGGATAGTAAAACATATTCTAGAACAGTACGAAACCAAATATTTATCAGTTATATATAATATGCATAAATTAAATGATTCATGTTAAAAACAAATCTATTTTAACCTTGAAGCGCGTAAACCAGTAGTTCTTCCTTTCGTCTGGAGCATCAGAGTAGTTAATCCAGGGACCACCATAATTATGCCTCAGCATATCGCCTAGGCGTCTCTGTACCCCTGGAGGACGATATCTATACAGACATATTATATTCATGAAAAAAGTTAATTTATGATAAAAACAGAAAAAAAATCATAAACCAAAATACCTACTTTGTACCGTCGGCCCAGATCTCCGTCCTCCTCTCCTCCGGAGGTGCGCAAGGAGGATCTGCATGATGCTGGTCGGCCGTCGGCACATCCTCCTCGACCGTCGGCGTAGCCTCCGCCATCTGCTCATCTGTCTCCATCGTCGTATCAGCATCAGGAACGCTAGACGGGCGAGCACTCTCAACAGGCCTGGAACTACTCGTCCCAGGAGATATGCCACGTGATGTCGTCCCAGCAGGCCCAGCTACTGTCCGATATGGAGGAGTAATCGACGACGAAGATCCAGAGCCGGTACCAGTAGGAGGTACCGAAGGAAAACTTCGTCCTCTAGCAGTACCTGTAGGAAGTACTGGAGGATCATGTCCTCGTCGTGTCCCTCGTAACGCTCCGCGACGACCTGCCATACCTGATAACAGTATATGATAGTACAAGAAATAATAGAGACTAGAAATATGAAAGTACAACAAATAATAGAGACTAGAAATATGAAAGTACAACAAATAATAGAGACTAGAGATATGACAGTACAACAAAGATAATAACCAAGGTAACATATAATGATACATTCTACAATAAACATCTAAGTCCAGATAATATATTTTAGAAGAAACATCTAAGTTCAGATAAGTATATCTCTCTCAATCATCTTCAGAATAATCATCTTGTTCGTCTTCCTCGACCTCATCTTCCTCTTCCTCCTCATCTTCACTTTCGTCTTCACCTTCGTCGGCTTCGTCTTCCTCTTCGGATAATTCTACATCTTCTACATTATGTGTCGTGTAATGCGTAACTTCCGTGGAGTCCACATCGACAATATTGGTTACAGGAGGTAGCTCGTCCTCCTGGTAAGCTTTTTCATCAACATCAAAAGTATCTCTAGCTTTAGTCTTGCATACTGCCCACCAGTCAGACTTCGTTGCTCCCCGTCTCGGATAAGCTGTAAAGTACACGAGCTGAGCCTGAGTTGCTAGGACAAACGGTTCGTAGCCTTGATATCTACGCTTATAGTTTATATCCACAAGACCATGCTTGTCAATTTTTCAGCCTTAATTTTCAATCGGATCGAACCATTCACACTTGAACAACACGATCTTTGCAGGTTCTCTGCCATAATTATATGACAACTCCACAATCTCTCGCAAGATGCCAAAGAAATCATTTTTTGGATCGACGTCTTTGTAGTTCGAAGACTTGATACACAAACAACTGTTCTTCGTGGAATCAAGATCCAGGAAGCTGTCTCTGATCGGAGCATTTGTCGACTTGAACCGAAAGCCATTGACACAATAACTTGGCCATGTTTTAACAAAAGTAATTGGTCCCTTGTCAAGAGTTCTAATTAATTCAATCTCGGGTGAAATTAGACGATCGACCTGAATATCAAAGAAGAGATAATAAGTTATTTATCGCGCAGTTGCATTAGAAGAGGCCAGTAAATATTACCGAGCTGCTTACATATTCGCTCAACCAAGAAGGAAAATGACGTCTCATTTCTTGTTCTAATGCTTCGTCTGTTAGGTAGGGTCTAACCAGCCTCAACTCATCATTATATGTGCTGGAAAACAACGAAGCATTAGAACGATTAGTACAATAATATTAGCTTATACTATTACATTGAGATGACGTAAACTCATCATTCCTTACTTACCCCTCTAGCTTCTCCACTTCATCCTCGTCGCAATTGAGTAATACATACAACTGAGCAGCCCTTAGCTCTTCGTCATTCAAATATCTCTTCTTCATTTTCCCCGAAGGCTTTCCGGACGCATTGAATACTTTCAGTATTCCATCATTAAATTCTTGATATCCGTCGTCGTTTCTCGGAGCCCTCGTTCTATTCGTAGCAACATGAGGTTTGAAATAGGAGGAGCAGAAATTTGTAATCTCCTCGAGAATATAGGCTTCACAAATAGAACCCTCGACCCGAGCCTTATTTTTTACCTTTCTTTTTAGGTGATTCAAATGTCGTTCGAACGGGTACATCCATCGATATTCGACGGGTCCACCAACACGTGCCTCGTAGGAAAGATGAATCGGCAAATGCTCCATAGAGTCGAAGAATCCAGGAGGAAACACCCTCTCTAGCTTGCATAGTGTTACCGCAATGTCCTTCTCTTGTTTTTCTAGACGATCAACGAGCAATTTCTTAGAACAAAGGTCCCTGAAGAATATGCTAAGCTCCGCCAATGGATCCCAAACTGCCTGCGGTAAGAATTCCCGAAATGCAATCGAAATTAACCGCTCCATGAATACGTGACAATCATGGCTCTTCATACCTGTCAGTTTGTTCTCCTTGAGGTCGACGCATCTTCTCAAGTTTGAAACATACCCATCTGGAAATTTCAGACCTTGAATCCACCTACAAAGCCTCACTTTATCCTCCTTCTCCAGTGAGAAAATTGCCTTAGGCTGCTTCAACTTCCCATTCTCGTCCTCTATCAAATGCAATGCAGGACGTCTACAGATTTCTTTCAAGTCCAATCTAGCCTTAGGATTGTCTTTCGTCTTCCCCTTTACGTCCATTACAGTATTAATTATGTTGTCAAACACATTCTTCTCGATATGCATGACATCAAGGTTATGTCTAATCAGATTGGTGCTCCAGTATGGCAGATCCCAGAATATACTCCTCTTCGTCCAGTTATGAGTGCGACCAAATCCGTCACACTTGTAGCCCATAGCAGGCTGCTCAATAGCACTTGGTAAATCTCTAATCTCCTCCCATATCGTGGCTCCGCACCACCTTGTCGGTGGATCACCCATCTCCACAACGCCAGCACGAAAAGCATTCATGTTCCTCCGGTACGGATGATCCTTCGGCAGGAATTGTCGATGACAATCGAAGAAGCACGGTTTGCCTCCGTGTTTCAAACGGAAAGCCTTAGTGTCGTCCATGCAACACGGACATGAAAGACGACCATGCGTGCTCCATCCAGATAACATTCCATAGGCCGGAAAGTCGTTGATGGTCCACATAAGTGCTGCCCGCATCTGGAAATTTTGTTTTCTAGATACATCGTACGTGTTGGAACCTACTTCCCACAGCTGATTCAACTCATCAATCAATGGCTGTAAATAAACATCGATGTTCCTTTTCGGATTGTTCGGACCTGGGATAATAACGGTGAGGAACATATATGGAGTCTTCATGCACATCCAAGGCGGTAGATTGTACGGGATGACGATCACAAGCCAACACGAATACTGGGATCCCGAAAGTCCGAATGGGGTAAAACCGTCAGAGCAGAGACCCAATCTAACATTACGTGGATCAGAAGCAAAATCTGGATACTCTCGATCAAAGTGCTTCCATGCTTCTCCATCAGATGGGTGATCCAACACTCCTTCAGTATGTTCCCGCTTATGCCAACTCATGTTTTCTGCAGTTTCCTTCACCATAAACAACCGTTGCAAACGCGGCGTCAACGGCAAGTAGTGCATCGAAGAGGTAGGCTTCCTGTAGCGATCGACACCACAAAATCTGCAGGCGTCTTCATCCTTGTCGTCTTTGTAGTACAACATGCACCCGTTGCGACAGGCATCGATTTTTTCATATCCCATCCAGAGCGATCTAACCATCCTCTTAGACCGGTAGAAGTCTTTAGGCAACTTCGCACCCTCAGGCAATATTTCTATAAGCAACTCCATAATACGGTTGTATCAATCTTGTGACATGTTAAAATCGGACTTGATGCTCAACAATCTTGTAACCACCTCCAACGGTGAATGATCCTCACAACCAGGATATAATAGAGTCCTTGCATTCTCCAGCAACTCCATGAACTGTGCAGCATCGGGGTTCGGTGCCTCCTCAGGTGCATCATGATCATCCGGATCGAAACTAGGCCCGGCCGCGTCAAAAACCATGTTCATCAACCCATCGTCGTAAGGAGCGTTGTTGTGGACATCCACATAAGGCTCGTACTCCGATGCTAAAGACACAAGTTCTCCGTGCTCGCTCCACTGATAGTAATTCGGCGTGAAACCCTTCGAGTACAAATGATATGTGACATCTACTTCTGGATGATATTTCAAGTTGCGACATCTCACACACGGACACTTAATTTTGGTACCGTCCATGTACTGAGGGAACGCCTTGGCAAACTGCAGGAACTGGTGTACACCCTCTATGAATTCATCCCGCATACCGCACATGTCATCAGGATGACGGTTGTACATCCAAGTACGATTCCGCAGATAGTAATTCAGCTCCATAATTCTGTAAGATAGATACATCAAGGTAGTGAATGATATGCAAGTGTCAAAGCTTTTCCGATGGATTGCATTTATCTTTTCATCTATTCATTCATGCATTGCATTTATCTTTTCAGTTTTGCATATCATTACCTACTATTTTACATGCATACTTTATATATACATCAAGGTAGTAATACTAGTTAATGTTCTGAAAAGGAGAGTGCGATGTCTAGTAGAGGATTCTTTTTTTTGAGGAGCTGTCATATCATGGAAGTCAATATAAAATAAAAGAAGTCTACATGCAATTCTATATGATTTCTAGGCCAATCAAGGTCAAAGTCAACTATTGGTCAACTCGATCAACAATCTAGTAAAACAAGGCTAAACTAGATCAATAAGACAACATCTTGGGTTACATTGGTCAACTGGATTACATTGGATGTGAAAATCTGTATCTTAATCTCTGCTTGGCCTATTGGCCTGTTGCCTAAGGCCCTCTCTTATCTATTACAGTGCTCTACCCTTTCTATACTAACACCCAAATCCTAATCTAAAAGATACTATGGTTGACTATGGCTGATACTAGTAACTTTGGAACTGATACATGTTCATAAGTTGAACAAGGACTGAACACTTATGCCCCCTCTCCCTTCCATCAAATGATACATCTAAGAAGTGGCCTTTACCTACCTAGAAGTCGACTGAACAACTAAGAAAGGGGACTGAACAATATAGAGGGCAGTTACTCAGTTTCAATGTCCTACAGTAAATAACATTACATTATATGAATTAGCATCTTAATTATCAATTTTACTCTTGAAAACATAAAGAACAATACATGTATCAGAAAATCCCTTTTTCGAACACAAATTTGAATAAATACAACCCAAACTTGCATTCCATGAACCTCAGCCATGTAAACTAACATCTCAGATATTGTATACATCTTAAACATCATGAATCTACATTATTTAATAATTTAATTTACTTAAAAGATTTTAGAAAATGCTCAAACTGGACAGTTTCAGAAAATATGTGAAGAACCCTCAATTCGAATCAAAAACCCAAATTCATATCAATTAATGTGTGCACAAGGTTTATACATATGTCAGGGGGGTGTCTCGTGTCTAGCAAACTAGACACGAGGTGTCCAAACAAGAAACGTGCACAGGCTCGTGTTGAGGTGTCGAGCCGGTTAGAGTTAGGGTTTACCTGACCGTGACGACGAGGGGGAGCGACGACGGCGAGGGGGAGCGACGGTCGAGGTGGCTGGAGCTGGCTCTGGCGAACGGCGAGGGGGAGCGGCGGTGGAGGTGGCTGGAGCTGGCTCTGGCGAACTGGAGCTGGCTCTGGCGACGGCGAGGGGGAGCGGCGGTGGAGGGGGAGGAAGGGGTCGACGGTCTCCGGAGGAGGAGAGCGACGGTCACCGAAGGTCGGTGGGGGTCGGGGGCCGAGGCGGTGGGGGAAGCCGGCTCGGGGTCGGGGGGGAAGGAAAATAATTGGGGGGAAAATAATGGGGGGAATGAAAATCGAACCTGACCTATATTTACAAGTTAGCGACGTCACACAAAAACGTCGGTAAACGTCGCTAGGATAAGTGATATTACCAATAAATTAACATATACGTCGGTAAACGTCGCTAATATCGCTAATATTAGCGACGTTTACCGACTTATACGCGACGTTATCTGTTTAAAACGCAAACGTAGTTTAAATACGTCGCAGAACGTTGCTGTCCGTCGCTAATTACGACGTTTTGTAACGTAATAAAAAAATGTCGCTAAATTGTTTTTTCCCTACGACGTTTTCTTAAAACGTCGCTAATTGCGTCGGTAATATGACTTATTTTGGTAGTGATCTT
This sequence comes from Iris pallida, assembly GCA_029216955.1. Lineage (NCBI taxonomy): Eukaryota > Viridiplantae > Streptophyta > Magnoliopsida > Asparagales > Iridaceae > Iris > Iris pallida. The sequence goes on along the minus strand of JANAVB010031416.1, from coordinate 6,330,691 downwards.
TTATATATTTTTTGTGTTGGTGTAAAAGCTTCGTGGAATAGAACTCAGAATCGTTGAGGCGTGTGAATCACTGTCCTCAAGAAAAGATTCGCCCCTTAACGTAACTGTAAGACTCGAACGGCGACTTTCCTCCTGGATACAACAACGAGTTACAGATAGCAGTACCTATCTGCAACCTACAATCGAACAGAGAAGAAGACGAACGACAGCGTTTCTGATCTCTCTCTCAGGTGGTTTTGGATCTCAGTGGTGTGTTCTTTCTGTGAAGAACGAATGAATAAATAGAGTTCAAACCTCTAATTCCGTTAGATCGTGAACCAAAGATCAGGAGTAGAATCAGGAACGTGTATGAGACGTGTTGAATGAGTAGTAGCGGTCAAATAATGGGCCGCATAAATCGTGGGCTCACTACCAAGAGAAAGTGCAAAAAGTAGGGTCATGTCCCGCCTACGCGCGAGGCTAAACGGCCCGGATTTGCACCCCCCTGCGCGTGCGACGTGCCCTCACATGCGCATTAAGGTTTTCTGGAGCTTTCCTCCAAACCGGGTGCATTCTAGCCCAATGCCCCCCGGGCGCACGAGCACCCCTCTTACTACCCACTCATCACAACCATGTAGAAGGTGTAAACATATATATATACCCATTCACAAGTGTGGGTTTTAAGCGATGTGGGACTAAACAAAAGTCTCTTTCCTTTTGTCTATGGTGTATTTAAAATAGTCACAAAGTGGAACTAAAACAAAAGTTCCAACAATCCCCCACTATTTCAAAATACATCACACATGCTATGCCTATACCGACTACACCTCCCCCACATATTTTGAAATATGTGGTTGTCTCGTCTGCTAGTCGTAGCACGAACACAATGCCTAAGTACTGGTGCCTTTCAGCTATGAACCAGCCATTAGGATAGCAAAACTTGTTCACAGGAGGTTGGTGAAACAAGTTTCTATGAACCAACAACCTTAAATGTGATCAGAGGACTCGCATCCACATTGTAATTCTTAGTACTTCACTGTTCTGCGATTTTGCGCTTTTTGGCCCTGCGCTGATTCCTAATTTTTCATGAGTGCTCTAGAAAGCCTGCCAAAAGCTTTCATATGAACCGACCCAGTTCCTCACTCGTATAGGTAGATTTCCATCAAGTGTGTACTGCAGTTTAGACACACCACCTCAAGATTTGGGATATAGATTCTATTAAGAGCAAAGCTCAACCTTCTCGCTGCAGTAGGTGTATTAATAAATACAGTATTATCTCGTCATAAGAATGGAACATCTCAAATACAATAGTCGATAGTACACAAAAATAACCAGTGACTTGTTCTTACCCCTATGAACCTATGTCATGGGATCACCAATCAAATAGGTGGGGTTACCATCACAATTGTCTTCTGTTTTAGGCATAAGTCCCATTCTCCTCGACGTATCTTCCACTTGCCTCCTATTAAGTGGTTTGGTCAGAGGATCGGCCAAATTCAACTCTGACCTCACATAATCCAAGGATATAACTCCGGATTTTAATAGTTGTTTTACCACTGTATGTCTTAGACATATATGTCTACTTTTCCTATTGTAAATCTTGCTCTTTGCCTTTGCGATAGCAGCTTGACAATCACAATGCATAGGCACAGGAGGAGGAGCATTTACACTAATGGGAAGATCCGCTAAGAGGTTTCTAAGCCACTCAGCCTCAGAACATGCCTTCTTTAAGGCGATTAGCTCGGACTCCATGGTTGAACGAGCTATACATGTTTGCTTGGTAGATTTTCAAGACACTGCACCCCCACCAAGGGTAAACACATAACCACTAGTGGATTTGATCTCATCTGAATCTGAGATCCAGTTAGCATCACAATAACCCTCTAGCATAGGTGGGGACCCTTTGAAAGATATCCCATGATTAATGGTACCTTTTAAGTACTTGGCTAATCTTTCAATGGCAACCCAGTGTTCCTTACTAGGACTCTGAGTATATCTGCTCAGTCTGCCAACAGCATAAGCTATGTCAGGCCTTGTGCAGTTCATCAAGTACATTAAGCTACCAATAATTTGGGCATATTCTTTCTGAGAGACACTACGTCCTTTATTTTTCTTAAGATGGATATTGGCATCATATGGCGTCGACACCCTCTTACAGTCATAATATCCAAATCTTTTCAAAAACTTCTCGACATAGTGTTCTTGACACAATGTAAGACTATCTTTTGTCTTCACAATTTTAATACCTAAGATTACATCAGCTTCACCAAGATCTTTCATATCAAAATATGAAGCTAAAAATCTTTTGGTCTCATTTATAATATCAAGGTTAGGTCCCAAAATAAGCATGTCATCCACATAGAGACAAAGCATAATATAAGAATTATTAAAAGACTTACAGTATACGTATTTGTATGCATCATTGATCAGGTATCCATTAGACACCATCACAGAATCAAATTTCTCATGCCATTGTTTAGGTGCATGTTTCAACCCATATAAAGACTTAACTAGTTTGTATACTTTCTTCTCACTATCCGGTACAATAGTACCTTCTGGCTGTGACATATAAATCTTCTCCTCTAAATTACCATTTAAGAAAGCAGTTTTCACATCCATTTGATGGATAATTAACTTGTGAACTGCTGCCAATGCAATTAAGACCCTAATAGAAGAGATTCGTGTCACAGGGGCGAAAGTGTCAAAATAGTCTATGTCTTTTTTCTGTGAGAATCCCTTCGCAACCAACCTAGCCTTGTATTTCTCAATAGAGCCATCTGCTCTTAGTTTCTTCTTGAAGATCCATTTGCAACCTATAGCTTTAGCACCAGGAGGTAAATCAACAACTTCCCAAGTATGGTTAGACAAATTGAGGTTAACTCACTGTTGATTGCTTCTATCCAGAAAGGTGCGTCTCTAGAATGCATAGCATTATCATAGGTTATCAGATCATCATCCACAAGAAATATGTGAAAATTATCGCCAAAATTGGTGGATATCTTCACTCTTTTACTCATTCTCAATTCAAATTCTGAATTTTTAGGAGTCTCAGAGATACGTTCAGTATGGTTAACAATTCTTTCGAGACTAGTCTTCCAAGGAAAAATTGTTTCGAAGAAATCAGCATTTTTGGTTTCCAGAGTTGTATTTACATTAACCTGGTCAGAGTCACTTTTAACAACCAAAAATCTATAAGCAGCACTATTATTAGCATAACCATTGAACGCACAATCAACAGTTCTAGAACCTAATTTCGTCTTTTTAGGTCATACTAACAGAACTTTGGCGAGGCACCCCCACATTCTAAAATAATTTAGGTTAGGCGTATAGCCTTTCCATAGCTCATAGGGTGTCTTGCCAGTTGCCTTATAAGGTATCCTGTTCTGAATAAAACAAGCAGATAGGACGGTTTCTCCACACAAATTTAGGGGCGCTCCTGAATTAACCAGTATAGCATTTATCATCTCTTTCAAGGTTCTATTCTTTCTTTCAGCTACCCCATTCGATTCAGGTGAATATGACGGGGTAGTCTCATGAATTATGCCAAGTTGTTCACAATAGTCAGCAAAGGGATTAGACTCATATTCACCTCCCCTATCCGACCTAAGCCTTTTAATTCTCCTATCTAGTTGATTTTCAACTTCAGCTTTATATTTCAAAAACATCTCACCTGCTTCATGCTTGTTTCTAAGGAGATATACCTTCGTGTATCTAGAGTAATCATCTATAAAGATAATATAATAATATTTCCCTCCTCTAGACATTAAACTCCTAAATTCAGCAAGATCGGTGTGAACTAAGGAGAGCAAATCATTATTATCTCTAGAAACAACAGGTAAACAACTCTTTTTGATGGCTTTAACTTCAGCACATATTTCACACTTATCATTCGTTGGTTTAGTGATGTTAGGCAATAAATCAGTTTTTCTCATTTCCTTAATATAAGGTGCAGAAACATGTCCTAGTCTACCATGCCACAAATCAAAAGAGTCAACCATATATGCAGAAGAAGCAAAATTTTCATTAATAACAGTTTTGAGTACATTCAAAAGAAATAAACCCTGGTTACAATACCCTTTCCCTATGAATGTCTCATTCTTAGAAAGCACTACCTTGTTGCATTCCATGTTCACTTTGATTCCAGCTTGAACCAAAAGTGACACAGAGATCAGATTGCAGCGAATGTCCGGAACATGCAGTACATTACCCAGTAAAAGGGTTTTCCCAGAAGTCAAGTTGAGAAGAACTGTGCCTTTTCCCAGGACGGGTACAGGCCTAGAGTCATCCATATAGACTCGTTCTTCTCCATCTTTCACTTGGGTGTACTCTGAGAAAGACTTTAAGTCACCACAGATGTGACGAGTTGCCCCAGAATTAATAATCCAGTCTTTTTTCTCAGCCACCATGTTCACAACAGAGACAACAGCAGCAAAGACATCATCCTTCACTATATTAGCTTTCGGAGTGACATCTTTGTTGTCTCCATCCTTCTTGTGTCTGCACTGAAAAGCATAATGTCCGGGTTTTCCACAAACATAACAATTTCCTTTATTCTTCTTAAAAGGACGAGAATTGTTAGTCTTCGGAATAGAAGATTTCTTATCGGTTTTCTTAGGATTTCTCCTAAACCGATTAGAACTAGAACTGGGATTACCTTCCACAATATTAGCCTTAGAGTCAAACTCCGTAGCTAATCTTGCGTCAAGTTTCCTATTTTTCTCTTCAATCCGGACATGAATAATCACGTCTTCCAGACTCATCTGCCTCCTTTTGTGCTTCACTTTGTCCTTGTAGTCTTTCCATGATTCAGGTATTTTCTCAACCAAACAACCAGAGACGAAAGCGTCAGGGAGTTCAATATCCTCAGTTTTCAAATCATTTAAAAGAACTTGAAATTCAATGATTTGAGAAGAGATATCTCTAGAGTCAACAAAATGGAATTTAAGATAATTCCCAATAACATACTTTTGAGTACCAGCATCTTCGATTATATACTTCTTATTCATATTTTCCCAGATTTTGTAAGCTGATTTATATGAATAGTATATATCGAAGATCTCATTCGACAGGGTGTTTAGAATAGTGTATCGGCATATCTTGTTTCCTTGCTGCCACTCATCGTGCAGCTTTTGGAAATTATCGTAAGCGTTGGCAGCATCTTCTATGTTAGTTGAATCGAACTCCATAGCCGCCGGCTCTTTTGGTTCAGGTTCAGTTAGGTACTTCGCATAGTTCAGCACGCCCACCCAGGCGTCCTCTTCTATGGACGCTCGCTACGACGACATGTTCGTAGATACCGTCGGCGGCTTTAGGAAAGGGCGCATCTTTGGATGCGGCTCCCTGGCGTCGCTGCAGGCATCGATTCCGAGATTTCCATCGCCCCCCGCCTCCTCCTTCCGTGACCCCGGCAAGTGATAATGTGAGGACACAACTTGCGAATCTGACGGAGACAGTGTCGTCCTTGCGGGAGCATGTGACCACGTGCTATCCGTGTCCTTTTACTGCTCCCGGTTCTTCTGCTCCCGGTCCGTCTAATGCTGCTCCCGGTGCTTCGAATATTCTCGATTATTCTTCCGTCGGACGTCTTTCTTTTGACCCTGCTGCCCCTCTGGTACCGCCTCCTGCTGTGACAATACTCCTTGACATGATGTCGCCAGAGCAGCTACGCCAACTTCCAAACCATGTCTTTGATACCCTGCCGGCATATATGGTGGAGGAGTATTTTCGTCGAGCGCTGCAGGGAGTACCACCAGCGAATGATCCACCTCATCCTTCTCATTGATGTATTGTATTTGAATGTTTTGAAATGTTTTTAAATGTTGAATATTTGTGAATTTTGGATATTGTCACGTGGATATTAGTTTTTGATGAATGTTTTGGATAATGGTGAATGTTTGGATATTAGTTTGCGATGGATCACTACTAAAATATCATCAAATAGCGACGTACTGTAGCGACGGCAATAAATGGCGTCGCCAGTAGCGACGCCGTTTTAAACACGTCGCAAAACGTCGCTGTCTAGCGACGTTCTGCGACAGGAGGGTACTACGTCGCCGAAAAGCGACGTTCAGCGACATATTTTATGTACATGTCGCCAAGTTGGCGACGTTTAGCGACGTCAAAACGTGACGTCGCTAAGTTATTTTACTTAGGGCACGCAACTGCCTTCTTTCCCCCTCATTCTTACTCAAAAACCCGAAAATTTCATTCTCCCCCCCCCCACCCCCCCCCCCCCCCCGGCGACTCCCTCCCCCTCCAGCGAGCTCCTCCTCCTCGAGATCCTCCTCCTCGAGCTCCTCCTCCCCCAATCCGACCTCCTCCTCCTCTTCCTCAGGTAAACCCTAACCTAACTCCTCTCCTTCCTCCTTCTCCTCTCCCATGGACACACACACACGCACACGGACACACACGGACACGGACACACACGCACACACACACACAGACACGGACACACACACACACACACGCACACACACACAGAGACACGGACACACACGCGTGGACACGTGCATGAGACTGCACTGTGTCATTTGTGTTCGTGTGTGTTAAAAAATAATTTAGACACGATTGTGTCCTGTTCTGGTGGACACTCGACACGTGTGACTCTATGACACATACACATATCATTACCAACCATTAGATTTTGCTATTAATTGAATTTGGATTTCGAATTTGGTTTATCTCCAATTTTCTGATACGTAGTTCACTATATATTAATTTTCTGAGATTAACATTGGTTTAAACTGATTTTGAATGATTAAACCATTATGATTAATCCCATATCTTCTCTGAGAATTAATGTGCATGTAAACCATTATGATTAATCCCATATCTTCTCTGAGAATTAATGTGCATGTTAAAAAAACATTGATTGGGGATTCTTGGGTTTTCGTATGCCATTGACTGTCAAAACTGAGAACAGTTTTAATACACTGTTTTTACATATTGGCACACACACATTACACTGAATTTTCTCGAGAAATTATGCACTGTTTACACCTATCTACACACACACATAAGTGTAACCTGAGAATATAAACACACACTACTGCTATCTACTGATTTTCCTGAGATTGATACACTGTTTGTGTATACTATTTCTCTTATAGCTCACTCACATTACACTCAAAACCGAGAATAGCTAATTCACTCACACTATTGATTCCTATGTACACACACACATTGAGACACCTAGCCCATGTTATGTACACACACATGGCACACTTTACCCTATATACACACACCCTATTGTACACACACACTGTTAGCACACCACACACATGACACACACACATATATTTACGTGTCAATCTGAGAACAATTTGTGCATTGTTTTCTCATATTTTATATATATATATATATATATATATATATATATATATTGCAGTCCATATTATCTCTTCATATCAGTCCAGGCATTTATTTAGTTCCAGTACTATTATTTGTCTTGTATTCAGTTGTTCAGTCCCATGACTGACATATAGATTAGGTATTGTTTGGTTGAAGGATTACCTTTTTAGTTCATTCCACCCTTGCACATCGACATTATGTTGGACACGTACACATAGCCTAGATGGTATTGTATACATATATACATAACTATATCATGTAACTCATATGTGATATAGGCATATAGCCTATGTTAGAGTGTCTAAATATATGAAGGCATGAAAGTTGACTTGTCTTGTAATATAGGCATATAGTATATACATGCCTATATATATATATATATTATATGTATATATCTATATAGATATTACTTGTGTGTATGAGATAGCTTGAGTTGACTTTGGTCATTATTGGTACTTGAATTGATCGGAACAAAGACCCCCAATGTCGGTATCGGTCAATATTTGGTATCGGTCGGTATCGGATCGGAACATGCCAAACCGTATCGGTATCGGCCGTATCGGATCGGTATCGGCCGATACTTTAAAATTATATGAAATAGTAGTCACCCCCAAGGTTGACTATTTTAACTGAAAGTCAAAGTAGAGTAAACATCTGACCTAGATTGGACTAAGAGTTGACAAAGTCAACTATAGGTCAACCCTTGACCTAGTTTGACCTTGTTTGACTTTGTTTGACTTAGCTTGACCTTGTTTGACTTTGTTGTCTTCATGTTTGTTAAATGACACCCAGATACTAGTTTTAGTTGTTTAAATGACACCCAGATACTAGTTTTAGTTTCAGTTTGCTTTGTTAACTCACTATTGCTCATTACTTGGTAGGTCATGACTAGAAATAGGATATTTGACTTAGATTTGACCTTGTTTGACCAAGGTTGACTATTTGACCTTAGTATAACCTAGTTTAACCTAGTTTGACCTTGTTTGACTTTGTTTGACTTTGTTTGACTTTGTTTGACTTTGTTTGACTTAGCTTGACCTTGTTTGACTTAGTACAACCTAGTTTGACCTAGATTGCATATCATTGTTATTAGTAACTGTCCGCTACTAATGTGTCCCATAATAAGACATAATATACGAATTTGTGCCTGTTGGATAATGTGTGTCCATCTTTGCAGAATTATTTCCAAATGGATATGAATTACTACTTGCGGAATCGTTCATGGATGTACAATTGTCGTGCTGATGATATGTGTGGTGTGCGGGATGAATACATAGCGGGAGTTGAGCAGTTCTTGCAGTTTGCTAAGGCGTTCCCTCAGTACATGGACAGCACCAAAATTAAGTGTCCGTGTGTGAAATGTCATAACGTGAAATATTATCCAGAAGTGGAAGTGACATATCATTTGTACTCGAGGGGTTTCATGCCTAATTACTATCAGGGGACCGCACATGGAGAACTTGTGTCTTTAGTATCAGAGCCGGAGCCTAATGTTGAGCCGTATATGCATGCGGGACCTAATTTTATTTCAGATAATCATGCATACGACGACGGGTGCGTGAACATGGTTTTCGACGCTGCGGGGCCTAGTTTCGTTCATGATGCACCTGAGGAGGCACCGAACGCCGATGCTGCACAGTTCATAGAGTTGTTGGAGAATGCAAGAACTCTATTGTATCCTGGTTGTGAGGATCATTCACCGTTGGAGGTGGTTACAAGACTGTTGAGCATTAAGTCAGATTTTAACATGTCACAAGAATGCTACAACCGATTGTTGGAGTTGATTATAGAAATCTTGCCGGCGGGTGCTAAGTTGCCTAAAGACTTCTACCGGTCTAAGAGGATGGTGAGATCGCTCTGGATGGGATACGAGAAAATCGATTCCTGTCGCAATGGGTGCATGCTGTACTACAAAGACGACAAGGACGCAGATGTGTGCAGATTTTGTGGTGCTGATCGCTATAAGACAACTAGTACAGGAAGGTCTACCGGTGCAAGAAGACCGACCGATTCAATGCACTACTTGCCTTTAACGTCGCGGTTGCAAAGATTATTTATGGTGAAAGAGACGGCCGAAAATATGAGTTGGCACATGCGAGAACAGATTGAAGGAGTGTTGGATCACCCATCCGATGGAGAAGCGTGGAAGCACATTGATCGAGTGTATCCAGATTTTGCTTCAGATCCGCGAAATGTCAGGTTGGGACTATCTTCTGACGGTTTTACTCCTTTTGGTCTTTCGGGATCCCAGTATTCGTGCTGGCCTGTGATTGTTACTCCGTATAACCTACCGCCTTGGATGTGCATGAAGACTCAGTACATGTTTCTAACCGTTATAATTCCTGGTCCGAACAATCCCAAGAGGAACATTGACGTGTACTTGCAGCCTTTGATAGATGAGTTGAATCAGTTATGGGAAGTAGGCGCTAACACGTACGATGTTTCCAGGAAGCAGAATTTTCAGATGAAGGCAACCCTTATGTGGACCATCAACGACTTTCCGGCCTATGGAATGTTATCTGGATGGAGCACTCATGGCCGTCTCTCATGTCCGTATTGCATGGACCGTAGTAAGACTTTCCGCTTGAAACACGGCAGAAAGCCGTGCTTCTTTGATTGTCATCGGCAATTTCTGCCAAAAGATGATCCGTTCAGAAGGAACATGAATGCTTTCCGTGCCGGCGTTGAAGAGAAGGGTGATCCACCGCCAAGGTGGTACAGAGATACGATATGTGAGGAGGTTAAAGATTTTTCAAGTGCTATCAAAGATCCTACAACTGGGTACAAGTGCGATGGATTTGGTAGAGTTCATAACTGGACAAAGAGGAGCATATTCTGGGATCTGCCATACTGGAGTACCAATCTGATCAGACATAATCTTGATGTCATGCATATTGAGAAGAATGTGTTTGATAACATAATTAATACTGTGATGGACGTAAAGGAAAAAATGAAAGACAATCCCAAGGCCATGTTGGACTTAAAAGAAATATGCAAACGCCCTGCGTTGCATTTGATACAGCAGAATAGAAAACAGTTCCTTCCGAAGTCAATTTTCTTGCTGGACAAGGAGGATAAAGTGAGACTTTGTCGGTGGATCCAGGGCCTAAAATTTCCAGACGGATATGTGTCAAATCTGAGAAGATGTGTCGATCCGAAGGAAAACAAATTGACGGGTATGAAGAGCCACGATTGTCACGTATTCATGGAGAGGTTAATTCCGATTGTATTTCGGGAATTCTTACCGCAGGCAGTTTGGGATCCATTGACGGAGCTTAGCATATTCTTCAGGGATCTTTGTTCTAAGAAATTGCTCGTTGATCGTCTAGAAAAGCAAGAGAAGGACATTGCGGTAACACTATGCAAGCTAGAGAGGGTGTTTCCTCCTGGATTCTTCGACTCTATGGAGCATTTGTCGATTCATCTATCCTATGAGGCACGTGTTGGTGGACCCATCGAATATCGATGGATGTACCCGTTCGAGCGACATTTGAATCACCTAAAAAGAAAGGTGAAAAATAAGGCACGGGTCGAGGGTTCTATTTGTGAAGCCTATGTTCTCGAGGAGATTACAAACTTTTGTTCGATGTATTTCAAGCCTCATGTTGCAACTAATAGAACGAGAGCTTCCAGAAACGATGAGGGAGATCATGAAAGTAATGATACAATACTGAAGGTATTCAATGCTCCAGGAAAGCCATCGGGTAAGATAAAAAAGAGATATCTGAACGATGATGAGCTAAGGGCTGCTCAGGTGTATGTATTACTCAACTGCGACGAGGAGGAAGTAGAGAAACTGGAGGGGTAAGTAATTAATACGTCTATATTATTTTAATAGTGTTAATTATTATACTATTACATTAATTGAACGATGTTGTTTTCAGCATATTTAATGATGATGTGAGGTCGGGTAGGCCACACATAACAGAAGAAGAACTAGAACAAAAAATGAGGCATTATTTTCCATCATGGTTGAGTGCATATGTAAGACTTGAGAACTCTGTAATTACCTTTTTGTATATGCACTTGATTGAGAATGAGCTTAATTGCTTCTTTCGTGGTATTTAGGTCGATCGTCCATACGCAAGACTTGAGAATGAGTCTATTAGAACGCTAGCCAAGGGACCAATTTATGCTGCAAAAATATGGCCAAGCTACTGTGTTAATGGGTTTAGGTTCAAGTCAACAACTTGCCCGATCAGAGACAACTTTGTGGATCTCGATTCCACCAAAAACAGCTGTTTGTGTATCAGATCTTCGAACTACAAAGATGTTGATGCGGGCAACGATTTCTATGGCGTGTTACGGGAGATCGTGGAGCTGACATATAGTTATGGAATAGAGCCTACTAAGATTGTGTTATTCAGGTGTGATTGGTTCGATCCGATTAAAGGTCAAGGTTGGAAAGTAGACAAGCACGGTCTTGTTGATATAAACTATCGGCGTCGATATCAAGCCTATGAACCATTTGTCCTATCAAGTCAGGCTCAGCTCGTGTACTTCACAAGTTATCCTAAACGGGGAACAACAAGGTCGGACTGGTGGGCAGTATGCAAGACCAAAGCTAGAAATACCTTTGAGGTTGACGATATAGCTTATCAACAGGATGAACTACCTCTTGTAACAAATATTATAGAAGTGGACACGACGGAAGTTCCCTATTACACATCTAATTATGTAGAAGAAGTAGAATTATCTGAAGAGGAAGATGCAGATGAAAGTGAAGATGTAGAGGAGGAAGAAGAAGAAGAAGAAGAAGTAGATGAGCTAAACGAACTAGATGAATTTTCAGAAGAGGATTAAATCTGTACGTTTGTTTTATCATCATATTTGACACTTTAGTGACACTTCTATCATATAAATCTGTGACACTTCAGTGACACTTTTTGACTATAATATTTTTCAAAAATCTGTGATGTCTATCATATAAATATGTTTTTTTGTTTTATTGTCATATGTTTTATTGTCAGGTATGACTAGACCATCTGGACGACGCGGAGGATTATATATTAGGCAGCCCCGTCAGCCTCGGGCTGGGGATGGAGAGGGCAGTTCCGTACCCTCATCCTCATCTTCGAGTACGCCAGTGTACCGTTCTGTTCTCGGTCCATTACCGGGACAGGCTAGTTCTAGCAGGTTGGCAACTCCTCCCTCGTCGTCCAGCCTTCCTGATCCCGCGTCCAGCATCCCTGATCCCCCGTCCAGCATTCCTACTGTCGACGGCTCTATGGAGGGAGCCCACGCCGATCATATGGAGGACGGCGATCAGACTGATCCTGCCCAGGCAGGAGGTGAGAGCGACCCTCCATGCGCTCCCCCGGGCGAGACGCGTATGGAGATTTGGACGGACGGGCCTATGAAGTAAGTTAATTAATTATTATATATTTCTCAAATGATTATATGTACATATATATTCATAAAAAATTATTATTGTATAGATATCGGCCTTCTGCAGTACAGAGACAGCTGGGGACATTTGTGAGGCAGAACTATGGTGGGCCTTGGCTCAACTACTCAGATGCTCCCGCAGATAGGAAGGCCTTTTGGTTCGCCCACTTCAAGGTAAATAATTTGTTTATTTTTAAATTTTAATAATCATTTGTGTATATTATACAACTTTTGTATTTTACTTCTTGTAGAGGACCTATTTCTATCCACCACACCGGGCGGCGAGGATCGAGGGCCAATTTTCTGTCGTCATAGCCAAGCTCATCCGTGATGCGATCGACGACCAGAAGCGTCGTGATCGCGCCGGACGTCCGATCCAGGGTTGGATTACGCCAGAGCAGTGGACTGCGATGAAGGCTAGATTCAGCGAGCGCCAGTACCAGGAGCGGTCTGAGAAGGCCAAGGTGGCGCGGTCGAGCGCCGGTAAGTGGTGTGGTGGCTCCATTCCGATGACGAAGCATTTTCGTCGTCTGGTACGTTTCCTATGACGGACATTAATTTATATATAGTTCGATATAATATTTAATACTAATAATAGATAATATATTTTAACAGGTAAAGAAGGGTGAGGATCCGAACATGGTGACCGTCTTCCTGGTCACCCATCGGAGGGCTGGGGACTTCATTGACGAGAGGGCGACGCAGGCATATGTACGTTCTATTCAACTAATATTAACTGACTATAATTTAGAAAACAGGAAAATAGATATCAATATAGACTTTAGTAAACACTTACACGTTAGCAAATATGTTCTAGGCCGAGTTTGTTCGGCTACAGAAGGAGGCGGCTGATGCTGCTGCTGCTGCTAGTGCGCAAGCAGAGGGAGGGGCTGGTACTTCCTCCCAGCCGCCTGCAGAGCCATCGCCGGACGAGCTCTGGATGACCGCCGTTGGCGGTCTTCAGAAGGGTACGTACTACGGTACGGGATCCTACGGCACGTATTTGGCTTCGGAGTCATCCCGGGCCCCCTCTGTCAGTGCGCAGTCTCCGACTACGCAGACGTCGTCACGAGCTGAGGATGTTCGTCGTCAGATCGAGGAGCTGCGTCGCGAGTTGCAGCAGCAGATTTTTGATGCGGTCGAGCGACGATCCGACCCTCCGATCGTCACCGGACGATTTGATGCGGTCGAGCGCAGTATACAGGAGCTGATGAGTCTGCATCAGGCTACAGCTGCCAACTTGTAGACGCTCACCGAGTCTACGCAGCGCACGGAGCGTAGACAGGTCGAGCTGGACGGATCGCAGAGGAGCCTTTCTCTCTCACTCGCTCAGTATACTGAGAAGGTGGTGAGTACCCTTGCTGCGCATGGTGAGCGACTGCGAGAGCTGGAGCAGGTACGTCCTTCGGGTCCATCGACGGTGCCGACTCCAGATACTGCACTGCCTCCGGCGCCGACTCCAGACATTGTACTGCCTCCTACTGCCCCTACGGTACAGCTCACCCAGGAGCAGTATGACTACATTCTATCCCAGTTGCGCGACAGGGGTCCGCAGTGATTTTATTGGTTTTTTTATGACTTGTATGTATTGGCCCTATGGGCAAATTGTTTATTCATACACTGTTGTTTATACACTTGGTGGGAGACTTTTTATCATCTTTTATTTTTATTTGACTCTATTGGATGTTTGTGAGGATGTGTGTCTGTGATATTTACTTTGCACTGCCTCCTATTTTTATTGTGATATTTACTTTGTGATATCTGCGACGGGATGACAAATATACCTACGCTGGGTTATAAGCGATGATCTGATATACAAAGGAGATGCTGCCGAAATTTTAAAAAAATATATTGTGTATTTTTGTTATGATGTGTGTCTGTGTTTACAGTGAATGTGAAATACAGTGTTCGGAACCATCGACAGTTTCGATTACTGTTGTATGTTTTATCTTGGATAGAAATAGCAACAGTTCAGGGTGCACTTCTGAGAGCTTCATTTTCACGTCCTTCACTTTCTCGGACGTCGTAAAGGTTCCCGAGAAGGTGAAGGACGTGAAGAGGAAGCTCTGAGAAGTGCACCCTGAACTGTTGCTCTTTCTATCAAAGATAAAACATACAACAGTAAGCGAAACTGTCGATGGTTCGAACACTGCACTTCACACACACTGTAAACACAGACACACAGCATAACAAAAATATCAATTATATTTTTTAAATTTTTTTTTTATATTAGCGACGGATAGCGACGTTCTGCGACGTACTGCGACGTCACACAGACGTCGCTATACGTCGCTAACTAGCGACGTTACGTCGCTCGACGTCGCTAATATACGTCGCTACGTTGCCCACGTGGCCACGTGGATGCCATGCCTCGTCATCATTTATAAACTTTTGAAGCGTCGCTAGTGGTCGCTTTATGTCGCAATGTTGGCGACGTACTTATACGTCGCTATCTGTCGCTCATTTTGCGACGTCTAGCGACAATTAACTACGCGTCGCAAATAGCGACGTTTGGCGACTAAATTGCCATCTGCGACTTGCCTATAAGCGACGTAGGTTTTTCGTCGCTAAATACGTCGTAAATCATTGTTAGCGACGTATTTCCTGTATTTAGCGACGTCTCCTGACGTCGCTAATCTGGGTTATTTTAGTAGTGGATATTTGTATATTGGTGTGTGATGTATGTTGGTTTATGTGATGTATTTATGATGGATATTTATATATTGGTGTGTGATATATTGCTTTGTTGATTTATGTGATGTGTGATGCATATATTTTGATGTTTCAGATGTTGTATGAACAGGGAATGCTCTGTTTTATGTAAAAAAAATTCAAAAAATTTTCAGTTAGCTACTACCAAGCGAGGGAAAGTGACGGCTAAGCGACGGAATATCCATCGCTAACTGGAGAATTTCTAGTTAGCGACGGATGGCGACTACCAAGCGACGGATTATCCGTCGACAAGGTTCTGGAAATATGAAAGATTTCCAGAAACTAAGCGACGGATTATCCGCCGCAATTCCGTCGCTAGTAGTCGGTAGGTATTTTTCGACGGATAATCCGTCGCCAATGCCGCGACTAATTGGCGACAACGTAGCGACAACCAGTGACGGATTAGCGACGGAATATCCGTCGCTTAGGTTCTGAAAACACGAAAGATTTCCAGAACCTAAGCGACGGATATTCCGTCGCTAATCTGTCGCAAATCCGGCGAGTGTTAGCGATGGATTGGCGATGAATTTTGTGTATCAGAAACTCTCTGATATGCGTTTACCGACATATTACCGACGGACTTGTCCGTCGCTAAAATGTAGTATCCCTAACTTCCTCATACTTGAATTGATGAAAGTCCATCGGCTAACCGTCGTTAAATATACGAATCTTGCGGACGGCAATCCGTCGCTTAAGTCGTCGAATGGCGACAACTTAGTGACAAATATTTTTAGCGACGAGATATTTTTCAACGGATTTTTTCAGCCAAAATTCGCCGGCAGTCCGTCGCTAAATCTATTTACCGACGAATTAGCGACGGATACGGCCGTCGCTAATCCGTTAATTTTTGGTTGTGAAACTTGATATTGATACAATATTCCCTATTTAGGTCTTCGAGGCGCCGTATCGGACGTCGCTGAGATTTCACATTTGATCTCAGGCGAGTGCATTCTCTGATAATTTTCTGTTTTATGATATCTTCTATGTTTCTTGTATTTAGTGTAGATATCCTTGATTTTTTGACACATTGTTCACACGAATTGGTATTTCTGGATCCCGTCATGAGATGTTATTACTTGTATATATTGGCGTATCTTGTGCAAGCCTCGTTGTTGTTCTTGTGCATTGTATGGACACTGATTGCTGCGAAGGCTCGTGACCTTCTCAGAGAATTTGGTGTCGTAACATGTCATGGTTGGATCCACTATACTAGTCGGGGGCGGGGAGTATTAGCGTAGATATGTGATCAATACCCTCCTTGCATCAAGTCTTGAACCTTGAACAATGTTAATCATACACCGCACATATGATTAACCATGCCTTAAACTCTTGTATCAAGTTTCTAAGTCGATCACAAGTTGAAACTAGTGCTCACTCACATAGAGAGTATTTTTTTTATTCTTGTACATGATCACTACCAAAATATGTCGATTTAGCGACGGCCAGATCCGTCGCCCGTCCGTCGGGAATTTGTATTAGCGACTGACCAATGACGGGAAGGACTTCTTGAAGCTTTTCTACCGATACGCATTTTCAGATGTTAACGCAGAAGAGCACAAGAATCTGCAACCTATCGGGAATAAGATTGCACAAAGGCTTGGGGGCTCGCCGTTGGCTGCAAGGATGGTGGGAGGACTACTGAACTCCAATTTGGATGTGGTGCACTGGAGCAACATCCTGCATGGTAATCTCTCGGATGACATCGTATCGACACTGAAATTGAGCTATTATCATCTGCCCAAGCATTTGAGGCCGTGTTTTGCTTTCTGCGGCATCTTTCCTCAAGATTATGAGTTCGACAAAGATAGTCTGGTACATATGTGGATGGCTGCTGGGCTGATCCAGCAATCTCAAAATCAGACACTCGAGTACGCGGGAGGCTGCTATTTTGATGAGTTACTAAAGAAGTCCTTCTTCAAGAGATCTTTCTCATCACACACCTATATTATGCACGATCTGTTGAACGATCTTGCACAATCAGTGTCTAATGGTGAATGCTCAAGGCTTACAGGTACTACTACTACTTCACTTGGGGACATCAAAAGTTGTGTTCGCCACTTATACATCGATACCAACAGTCTAGATGTACTCGAGAAGGTGTGTAGATGCACACACTTGCATACCCTTCACTTGTCATTCTCTGGTCGATATAATCTTGGACATGCTAAGGTCTTCAAGGAGATGCTTAAGGCATTAAAAAGAGTCCGCATATTGAGTTTATCGGTATGTGGCATGGAGAATCTACCGGCTGAAATTGGTGATCTGAAACATATCCGATACTTGGAGCTTCGCGATGCTTTCAACCAGCTTCCGAGTTCTATATGCAAACTCTATCACCTCCAGGTCCTTAAAATGGATAGAACAGGGACGCCCCATCTTATACCAAAGGGCATGAGCAATCTTATTTGCTTGCGACACCTACTCGTGCCATCGCGTGTTTCTGATACGACCACTGGAATCGGGAAAATGACTTCCCTTCAAGGGCAATGGGAAGGGTGGTCGAGATCCGGGAAAGAGGTTAGCCAATGGTGTCCTTCCCTTCGTGTGCTCAGACTTGAGCAATGCCCGAAACTGAAGGTACGGCCCTGCCTTCCCCTTAGCCTCAGAGAATTGACAATACATGATGTAGGATTACTGAATCTTCCGCCATTATGGCGGAGTCGAGATGACAGTGGCAGCTGCAACTCCTTCCTCTCGAAACTGTACATACATACATGTTCGGATCTAAAGTCCCTAGCCGACATATTCATCGAACAATGCCTTGTGGCTCTTGAGCATTTGGAAATCAAAGATTGTGAGCAGCTCGCACAATTACCAGTGGAAGGGCTCCGAAATCTTTGCTCCCTCAAAACACTCGAGTTTTCGAACTGTCCTATGTTGCTGACAGATGATGCGTTACTTGAAGGCCTCACTTCGCTCTATTACTTGGAGCTAAATTCTTGCGACAGCATAAACTCCCTTCCCTCTGTAGAGGTGATGGGAAGCTTGGTTGCGCTCAAGGAAGTGTCCCGAGTTGTCGTCGTTGGAGGGTTTGCAAGCCCTTCCGCACCTCGATCGTTTGGAAATTAGTGATTGCCCCAGGCTAGAGGTACTTTCGTCCCTGCCCCTTAGCCTGAAAGAACTGAGAGTAATAGGTGTCGGACTGCGAAGCTTCCGACGCTACGGTTCGACTGCTGCAGCACAAGCAGTTCCCATCCATCTCTTTCTACGTTGTACATATGTGCATGCCAGAACTTGAAGTCCTTAGCTGACAGCTTCCTGGAAGAGCACCTTGTCAATCTCGAGCACTTGCAGATCATAGACTGTCACGAGCTCACGCAAATGCCGGCAGAAGGGTTTCAAAATCTCTGCGCCCTCAAAAGACTCGAGCTGTGGGGCTGTCCAAAGTTGGAAGCAGATGGCAATTTACTGCGAGGACTTGCCTCCCTTTCTGAACTGATACTGCACAGCTGCAACAGCATCACCACCCTTTCCTCTGCAGAGGTGCTGTTGAGTAGTAGATTGGCATCGCTCGAGTACTTGATGCTAGCGGGATGTACAGAGCTGACATCGTTAGGGAGTTTGCTACTGCACTCCCTTCCCAGCCTCAGGATGTCGAGAATTTTCGGATGCCCCAAGCTCGTAGTAGGCTCGCCCCCAGCCGACTCTCTCTTTATCGACCGTCCCTCCCAGCTGCTTACAGAGCCGTACAAAAGCCTCGCCTCCGTGAGGGAGTTGAGAATCGGCGATTGCAGCCAGTTGGAGTCTTTGAGTGGTGAGGTGGAGCAATGGTTGCTGCTTAACCGCGCCTCCCAACGACAACTATCTTTGTATTCTGCCCTCTCCCTGCGCTCTCTGCCTGACAGCCTGCAGAGCTTGTTCTCCCTCAAGATTTTAGATGTGGAGGGAGCAAAGGATCTTCAGTTTCTGCCGAGATTCCCTCGCTCGATGGATGTACTCTGGATCTCCGGCTGCAACCAGATGTTGAAGGACCGGAGCAAGATCTACGAAGGCGCAGATTGGCCTAAGATCTCACGCATACTTATAGTTGATATAAGCTAGATGATATTGTTACTCCAGGTACCAACACAAACATACAACAGGGTCACTCTTTTGTTACTTCTTTCGGTCCGTGTACAAATTTTCAAACTAGGATCTAATGTACATTTTAACAGTCTAATGTGCATCCATTAGTAATTGCTATGGGCAACCTACACGACCTTACGGTTGGAGAGCTCGAATCATGTCGGTCTTGTCTGGTGTCCGTACTGCTTTCCACATGAGCTACAAGTATCGTTGGACAACATCACAGTTAAGAGCTCAAAATAATAACTTACAATATGAATGTGACACGTGGATTTCACTAACATTGAGAGTATATTTATTTTACGAGTCCATTTTTGTTCACCCACCAAAACTAGGTGGATGTTCACCTCCCACTAAAAACATGACACGTGGTACAAAACCACTTTGGTGGGTGAACAAAACCACTTACAAAGTAGTTTGTGTGGGATAAAAATGTCACGTGCTATATTTTTATTGGGAGGTGAACATTCCATCTTAGTTTTGGTGGGTGAACAAAAATGGACTCTCTATTTTACTCTTTAGCCTCTTGAGAGAAAAAAAAAACAAAAAATCAGGGACCTAGAGCCAGATGAGACATGCAGAGGATAGTCTGTTCCTTGTCGATACACTGAGATCAACATTGTTGGAAACGCGGTGTGACCAGAACTAGAGTTGGTCCATGAGGTGCGATATTGGAAGACAATTCTCATGTTAGGTCTGAACCAATTCCAATTATCTACACCTACTTATCCCATCGTCTACCAGATGTGAGACCAAATTACCAACTCCATTATCATCCCCTTTTGAGCGTTCAACCGGAAACAAGATCCTATCCAACAAACATCTCCTTTATCTCAAGGAAACACTTTGCAACTCAGCTCCCCATATATTTGTCTCTCTGCTCCCCATATTGTGTCCTGGAATGGTCTTGGCAAATGCATAGATGATGTACGCTGCGACTTCGGCAGACCATTAACACATTGTAAGTAGCAGAGCCGATCCAGGGATTGGGTTATATCCGAATCGGAGATTGTTTTAGTTGTCTCTTGATCCTTCTTGTAGACTGGTTCGGGGCACACTTAATCTAAAAGGTTGTTCTAAGCAGACTTGGGGTTGTCCGAGTCCGAACTCTTGTCGGATTTACCCGTGAGCCAGTAGTAGAACTTGGGCTTGCAGGGAGCTCCCTTTTCTTTTCATGTTACAATTTTGTTTTGTTTTCCATTATTCTCAAGGAAGTTTTCTTCTCCATCTCCAGAGAATTCCCTTTGTAGAAGATCGGGGGTTGCTATACAAAGATTTAAATGGATAGTCATTGATGTTAAGACTGTTGGAATGGGTGGGGTTCCCAACCTATGTGGAGAAGACCCCGGAGTGCGACGAGCGCCATTCGTGTGTCGAAGAAGCTCGGGAAGTAGGCAACTAGGAGTTGCTACTGCTGCTGCTGCTCCTAAGGGAGGTTCTGGACTGGGTCTGCCGAGTTCGGCCCGAACTCGGTCCCAGGCCGAGTTCTGGCCGAACTCGGTCTGGCTGTTCCAGAATTTGGCGAATAGGTTCTGTTTGCCCGACACAGAGTTCTGGCCGAACTCTGTGTCGTCGGGGCTGATGCGGGAATTTGGGTGACTTTTCACCACTGGATCTAATCCAACGGTCCAGGTTGGTTGCGGGATTAGGGAGTTAAGTTGAGTTTTCTCAACCATAATTCATAACGCGACGTAACACAACTTGGAGAGAGGAAGGAGGCAAGAGTGCCATTGCAACTTCGGCGAAGAAGACGGAGGATTGAAGGTCGCTATTCGAAGGAGATCGTGTTCGGGTAATATCTACTCGTCGTTCTCGCTATTCGTAGTCTTGTAATCATTGTTCTTATTTCTGAGTGTTGTGGGGATCCGATTTGGATCGGGAGGAGTTTGTAGAGGGTGTAATTCTTCTATTCCATTAGTGGAGGCTTCTCAGGGTTGGACTCCGATCGTCCCGTGGTTTTTTTTCCGCAAGGATTTTTCACGTCAAAAATTCTCTGTGTCTGCGTGGATTATTTTGTGTGATTGTTTTTGGGTTCGTGCGTTGTATTGCTCGGTCCTCTCGCAGGTACTCTCCGGTTTGGGGAAAGGTTTCCGCGCTTCTTTCCCAACAGAGTGGTATCAAAGCCAGGTTCTGGAATTCAGAAGGGTGTCAGGAGTTGACAGAAACCAGAGAGGAGAGATGGACGCGAAGCCGGTGCGCATGGTGAACCTGAACGACACAAACTATCACTATTGGCGGAGCAAGATGAAAGATTTACTGTTTGTCAAGAAGCTGCATCTACCCGTGTTTGCATCCGAGAAGCCCAGTGATAAATCCGAGGAGGACTGGACATTCGAGCACATACAAGTGTGTGGGTACATACGGCAGTTTGTGGACGAGAACGTGTACAACCACGTTGCCAATATTGAGCACGCAAAGACGTTGTGGGATAAGCTGGAATCCTTGTATGAGAAGAAGACCGGGGTAAACAAATTGTTCATGATCCGAACGATGATGGGTCTGCGATACAAGGATGGGGCGTCTATTTCGGATCACTTGAGTGAGTTCCAGGGCATGGTTGACCAGCTATCTTCTATGGGAGTCAAGTTCGACGACGAAGTTCAGGGACCGTGGCTGCTGTGTACTTTGCCAGACTCGTGGGAGACCGTACGAGTATCTATGATCGCTTCTGCTCCAGAAGGCGTGGTCAGTCTGGAGTTTGCCAAGAGCGGGGTGTTGAATGAAGAGATGCGGAGACGTTCTCAGGGCACTTCATCCATATCCCACCACTCAGAGGCACTTGTTTCAGAGAGCCGCGGAAGGGGCAAAAGCAGGGGTCCAGGTGGTGGCAGAGACAAGAGCAGGGAGAAGTCCAAGGGTCGTTACGAGGACTCAGAGTGTTACCATTGTGGTAAGAAGGGCCACATCAAGCGGAACTGTTTCGCTTGGAAGAGAGAGAGAAGAAGGGCGACAAGGGGAAGTAAGAAGAGAACACTACAGCGGCGGCCTCGATGCACGGAGGCGATGTGATCATCGTAGGTGATGAGGTCATTACAAACCTCGCCTGCGATGACAATTCTTGGCTGGTGGACTCAGGGGCTTCAGCACATGTATCTCACAACAGGGCACTGTTTGCCACTTACACGACAGGCGACTGTGGCGTGTTGAAGATGGGCAACGGAGATGTGTCGAAGGCGGTTGCCGTTGGAGATGTGCATTTGAGAACGAAGACGGCTGCGATTCTTGTTCTCAAAGATGTTCGTCATGTCCCTGATATCCGTTTCAACCTGGTGTCGGTTGGAAGGTTGGATGACGAGGGATTCTTCAGTCTCTTCGAGAATAGTCAGTGGAAGCTTTCCAGGGGTTCGATGGTGATTGCCAGAGGAAGCAAGAAGTCCGGTCTCTACTATATGGAGGGGAGCGCACAGGGGGCACAGGAGGTAAACGCAGTCAGTGATGCGTCTACCGAGTTGCGGCACAGGCGGCTCGGCCATATCAGCGAGAAGGGGATGAGCTAATTGGTGAACAGGAAGGTGATTCCGGGGCTCAAGTCTACAAAGTTGGAGAAGTACACGCACTGCTTAGCTGGGAAGCAAAATAGGGTGTCTTTCCAAAGTCACCCAAGTTCGAGGAAGCCGGCGTTGCTCGAGTTGATTCACTCGGATGTCTGCGGTCCTATTAAGGTAAAATCTCTTGGTGGTGCTTCTTACTTTGTAGCCTTTATTGATGACTGTTCCAGGAAGGTTTGGGTCTATGCCTTAAAGACCAAGGATCAGGTGCTGCCTACTTTCAAGGAGTTTCAGGCCTCTGTTGAAAGGGAGATGGGCAAGAAGTTGTTATGTGTTCGGTCCGACAATGGCGGCGAATACATCGGTCCCTTTGATGCGTATTGCAGAGAGTAGGGGATACGACACCAGAAGACTCCGCCAAAGACACCTCAGCTCAATGGTGTAGCGGAGCGCATGAACAGGACACTGATGGAGAGGGTACGGTGTTTGCTGTCAGAAGTAAACTTGCCGAGCAGTTATTGGGGTGAGGCTCTTCTCACAGCTGCTTATGTTATTAATTTGTCTCCTAGTGCTCCTTTGCAGGGTGATGTGCCTGATAAAGTATGGTACGGCAAAGAGCCGTCATACAATCACCTGCGGGCGTTTGGTTGTAAGGCCTTCGTGCATGTACCGAAGGACGAGAGGACCAAACTTGAGCCGAAGACGAGGCGATGCATCTTTGTCGGCTACGGTTGGGATGAGTTTGGCTATAGACTCTACGACCCAGTGGAAGGAAAGCTCTACAGAAGCAGGGACGTAGTGTTCGTCGAGGATCAGACCATGACCAACACTCCGGATTCCGAGACGCCTTCTGAGGCTGAGGAATTGCCTGAGTTAGAGTCATTTCGCTTCGAGCAGTTTCCAGAGGACATCGCAGAGGATCCAGTTATGGGGGAGCCAGTACATGGAGTTGCTCCCAACCTTGATCATCAGCCTGCTGATGGTGGTCAGGGTGTCCCTCGGAAGGATGAGCATGTCGGGGAGGCAGTTCCTGAAGGGGAGGAGGCTGTCGATATACAGCCAGCACCAGTGGTTCCTTTGAGGAGGAGTGACAGGAATCGTCGACCATCTACGAGATACTCACCAGATGAGTATGTGCTATTGACTGACGGGGGAGAGCCCAAAAGTTTTGCAGAGGCTATGGAAGACGAACACAGGCAGGAGTGGATGGAGGCTATGCAGGAGGAGATGAGTTCCTTGCACACCAATTCCACTTATGATCTGGTGCGGTTGCCAAAGGGCAAGAAGGCTTTGAAGAATCGATGGGTGTTCAGAGTGAAGCAGACAGATGATGCTACTCGCCCTCGATACAAAGCGAGGCTGGTAGTCAAAGGCTACGGTCAGCGGAAAGACGTGGATTATGATGAGATCTTTTTGCCTATCGTCAAGCATTCGTCTATTCGGGTGGTGCTAGCATTAGCAGCCAATCTCTACTTGGAGGTCGAGCATATGGATGTGAAGACGGCATTCCTCCACGGTGATCTTGAGGAGGAGTTGTACATGGAGCAGCCAGAGGGATTCTGTGAGAAGGGCAAGTCACATTTGGTCTGCCGGTTGAGGAAGAGCTTGTATGGTCTGAAGCAGGCTCCGAGGCAGTGGTATAGGAAGTTCGAGTCGTTTATGGGGGAGCATGGTTATGCACGGACGACGTCGGACCACTGTATATTTGTGAGGTATTTTGCCGATGATGATTTCATCATTTTATTGCTCTATGTTGATGATATGCTATTAGTGGGTCGGAATGCCACTAGGATAGCGGAGCTGAAGCGCCAACTGGACGTGGCCTTCTCTATGAAGGATTTGGGTGCAGCGAAGACTATTCTTGGGATGGAGATCAACCGAGAGAGAGAGTTCAAGCTGCTACACTTGTTCCAAACGAAGTACATTCACCGGGTACTTCAGCGTTTCGGGATGGACTGGTCGAAGAAAGTGAGTTCCCCTCTTGCGGCTCACTTTAAGTTCACTAAGGAGCAGTGTCCATCTACCGAGGACGAAAAGGAAGATATGGAGCGGGTTCCATATGCCTCAGCTGTGGGAAGCCTGATGTATGCCATGGTGTGTACGAGGCCAGATATTGCTCATGCAGTTGGTACGATTAGCAGGTATCTTTCAAATCCTGGAAGGGTACATTGGAGTGCGGTCAAGTGGATTCTACGATATCTTCAGGGCACTGCTGGTTGGAGACTTTCCTTTGGTGGTGACGAGCCGAAGCTGGTTGGATATACCGACGCTGATATGGCTGGAGATGTAGACACGAGGCGATCGACTTCGGGCTATGTGATGATGTTTGCGGGAGGAGCGGTGTCGTGGCAGTCGCGGTTGCAGAAGTGTGTTGCCTTGTCGACGACGGAGGCGGAATACATTGCGGCGACGGAGGCTTGCAAGGAGCTGTTGTGGATGAAGAAGCTGTTACAGAAAATGGGACTGAAGCAAGAGCAGTATACTTTGCTTTGCGACAGTCAGAGTGCTATCCACCTTGTGAAGAATCAGACTTTTCATAGCCGGTCCAAGCACATCGAGACTCGGTATCATTGGATACGGGATGTGGTTGAGAAGAAGGACGCGACGCATGAGAAGGTTCATACAGATGACAACGGAGCTGATATGTTCACGAAAATTCTACCAAGAGGGAAGTTTGAGTACTGCAGGCAGATCGTCGGGATGACGACATCCTCCCCATAGTTGTGAAGGGGGAGATTTGTTGGAGTGGGTGGGGTTCCCAACCTATGTGGAGAAGACCCCGGAGTGCGACGAGCGCCATTCGTGTGTCGAAGAAGCTCGGGAAGTAGGCAACTAGGAGTTGCTACTGCTGCTGCTGCTCCTAAGGGAGGTTCTGGACTGGGTCTGCCGAGTTCGGCCCGAACTCGGTCCCAGGCCGAGTTCTGGCCGAACTCGGTCTGGCTGTCCAGAATTTGGCGAATAGGTTCTGTTTGCCCGACACAGAGTTCTGGCCGAACTCTGTGTCGTCGGGGCTGATGCGGAAATTTGGGTGACTTTTCACCACTGGATCTAATCCAACGGTCCAGGTTGGTTGCGGGATTAGGGAGTTAAGTTGAGTTTCTCAACCCTAATTCATAACGCAACGTAACACAACTTGGAGAGAGGAAGGAGGCAAGAGTGCCATTGCAACTTCGGAGAAGAAGACGGAGGATTGAAGGTCGCTATTCGAAGGAGATCGTGTTCGGGTAATATCTACTCGTCGTTCTCGCTCTTCGTAGCCTTGTAATCATTGTTCTTATTTCTGAGTGTTGTGGGGATCCGATTTGGATCGGGAGGAGTTTGTAGAGGGTGTAATTCTTCTATTCCATTAGTGGAGGCTTCTCAGGGTTGGACTCCGATCGTCCCGTGGTTTTTTCCCGCAAGGGTTTTCCACGCAAAAATTCTCTGTGTCTGCATGGATTGTTTTGTGTGATTATTTTTGGGTTCGTGCGTTGTATTGCTCGATCCTCTCGCAGGTACTCTCCGGTTTGGGAAAAGGTTTCCGCGCTTCTTTCCCAACAAAGACTACCCCAATTTTCCTGCTTTTTGCATCAGGGGTTAGGATCTTATATTCCTCTTCTACTCTTGTTTGAGCATCCATTATCATACAAATTTCTTTCTTGCCTAACCATTTCTTTTGTTGTTGCCCTGTTTTATAGATTGGAGGACTAAATTAATAACTCGACCGAGTTATTTAGCCCACAAAAGCTAACAACAATCTTAATACAATCTATCACCTCGAGTTAGGTTTGATAAGCAGAATCCGGTAATAGAACAACTTAATGTTAATTCTCCCCAGGTGCGTATGGATCACAACGAGCTTCCGCAAGTTTGCAAATCATCTGGATGCACATTTTTTTTTTTTTTTTTCTGGATGCACATTGAACATAACATGGTTGCAGAGTAAGCCTCTATCGATGTGTCCTTGCATATGTATGTTTTAAATTTACCTAGCCTACAGTACAGGTGTTCTAGTCTAAAGTTGATTTTGAGCATTGCAAGTGTCATAGCTAGCTTAGGACACCAAACCCAAGGTTAGCATGATTGTGCTCTATATTGCAGCTTTTGAAACAAAAGCTCGAAGCCCTGAAAATACCTCTCTAAACCAGTCCACTGTGACCATTTTCAACTGATTGGACTAGCGAGAACTTGCTCAGGGTTCTTAAGCATGGAGTTCAGTTTTACACATCATCTGATACATGTCCAGCTCGTCCAGCTCAGTATCCAGGAGTCCAGTACAAGGAAGTGAAGAGAAGAAGTGCAGTAGTGTAGTAGTGATACTTGTTAGATTGTATCTCATTTTCAATTGAGCCCTCAAATGATGGTGACAATGTGGTTGATAATTTAGTTTCACATCAGGTAGAAGGTGGGATCATTAGGTTTAGATAGTTGAGATTGGTTCAGGCCTTACACGAAAATTCTTATTTAAGGCATATGGGCCCAATTCAACATCGCACATCATGGGTTAACTCCGGTTCGGGTCACACCGCGTTTCCAACCAGTAGTTTCAGAGCCCAAGATTACGAGGGTTGTTTGGACGGCTCTAACTGGTTCGAGACAGATGATGCTAACATTCATGCGTATAATATAATTATATAGGACATCCTCCATAAGGTGGTATAGGTGCCAAAATTTGCAGACGGAAGCTGGATCAGACATAATGTTGGAGACAATTATACAAATTGGCTTCAAAGGTGGGCCCGACATGTTGAAGGTGGAGCAAGACGTTGTGGTTGGCACACAAATGTGGTATGGATGAACATGTCGGTTTAGTTCTATGGTCGAACAGATCGAGATGATAATATGTTGGATCTCCTAGGTGTTCGGCTGGCGGGAACGAGCAAAGGTAAAGGGTGCTAAGGTTGTTCAGCTGGTGGGGAACAAGCAGAGGTAGTAGGGGTGCTAAGGTTGTTCGGCTAGCGCAAATGAGCTAAGGTGGAGATTGTTAGATTTTATCTCGTTTTCGTTTGAGCTCTCAAACGGAGGAGACAATGGAGCTGGTAATTTATCAACATTGAGTAGGAGGTGGGATCATGAGCGGTAGATAATTGGAATTGGTTCATACCTTACATTGAGATTCTTTTTTAAAACATATGGGCCCAATTTAATATCCCATATCATGTGTCAAATTCGGTTCGGATCACACCATATTTCCAACAACAGTAGTGCAGTGGAGAAATCAGAGGAACAACTTAGAGCGTCTCCAACCCTATTGTCTTGTTTTGTGTTGTGATTCCTATGTGACATGAGGCACAAGACAATGTATTTCCTATGTGGTAAGATGACATTTACACAAGACAATTAGATACAAAAGTGTTCTCCAATGAAAAAGTTTGAGAAGACAATAAATTATTTTTTTCCCAACTTCTAAGCTTCTTCCTTTTTTTATAAATATTTTTATTCATAATTAATGATGTGGAAATAGAGCATTGTGAAGTCTATTATCTAGATTTAGACAACAAACTTTATATTGTCTTTGACATGTCATTGTCATATCAACTTTACAATTTATTTCACATTTACATTGGAGAAATTTTTTTAAAATAAGAATGATGATTCCTATGTGGCAACCATTTTTTTTTTTCAAACTCACAATGGGTTAGAGATGCTCTTAGATCAGCTTCAATTCAATTCAGACTCGTAGAAGTGTACCAGCTCAGTATCAAAGTATTACAACATTCAAATTCATCTACTACGTTCTCCGGAATTAGTAGGTTGGTCAGCAAGACTAGTCAGTTAGCCTAGCCAGCTAAGCACAGAAGGCCACATCAATAAGGTGGTTAGTAGTAGGTTAGTAGAGTTTGTTACAATATCAGTGTATACATGTTCTTCCCCAATTTTTGTTCTTGATCAGTCTTCTCCATGGCAAATTCTGCTGCTCGATCTTCTCCAATTCCAAGTCCGACAGGAAGGAGATGCATCATCATCCCTCGGAACGGTCTAGTCACGAATAAGAATCATGTCTAATTGTTCAGATAGTGGAATTTGAAATTGAACGCATCGAGATGTTCGCTTGACGTGATGGTAAGACTTAGAAGTTTTGCAAGAAAAGTCAGTGTCATAATAGAATATCTTTGTTAATCAATTATTATGTTGCAATACCAACATAAGTAGAGTAAAGCCATACATATCACATCCTCAATGTACGTCCAAAACACATCAAACATACAGTTTCTCACCAAACATGTTGTTTCTCTTTGCTCGGTGAATAGAAGCAGTGCTGCTCTGCGTTGTCTAGCTACAACTTGGCGTACTTCCTGAGGGTCTCTCCAGCATTCTTGGCGTCCTGCGGCACGGGCATATTGGACAGGAAAGTGACCTTGGATGACGCTATTAGCACCTTCTTCTCTCGGTCCGAATCATTCTCGATCTTCCACAAGTGCACCTCCCATACCTGTGATCTTGGAACGCCAACAAGTAAGAACGCTAACGAGGTAGATGATCATATATGCGCTTAAGTTTCAAAATCCCACACATTTTTTTTTTAAATCCCACACATACACACGATTGTGGGGCTCGACCATGTCGGCCCTCCAGGTGTCCTCTCCACTTCTACTAGGTTAGGAGCTTGGACATCATATATGCTCTTATTTGCAAATTACACAGACATACAATAAATCAAGAAGAG